>OZ024731.1:57705220-58305220 GCA_964016875.1 Fallopia convolvulus
CTATCAACAACAACAATCAATTTAATTCAATTTTTTTTCCTAATCAAACTCTAAATTTTCTGAACAACAACTAACCATTAACAACAACAAGCTACAACAACAACTTCTCAATCAAATTTTCTCAAATTCAACAACAACAACCCTAAACCATAACCCTTAAACAACAACAACTAATCAATTTCTCAAATTCAACAACAACACCAACTAAACCCTAACCCCTAAACAACAACAACTAATCAATTTCTCAAATTCAACAACAACAACAAAACCCTAACCCCTAAACAACAACAACTAATCTTCTCAAATTCAAATACAACAACTAAACCCTAACCCCTAAACAACAACAACTATATAATTTCTCATTCAATTTATCAAACAACAACAACTACACAATATCAATTTCCTCAATCATTCAAATCCAACAATTAATTTCCCAAATAACACCACAAAATCAACAAAAATTACAAAAATCAACAATTAACCAACCACTTACATGCAAATCCGGGGAGGGGGTGAAGGGCGACGGCGACAACGGGGTCGGGGCGGGCGGAGGGGCGGCGCTGCTTCGGGTCGGAGATGGAGGGCAAAGGCGGGAGGGTAGAGAGGCGGCGGAGAGGTGAATCTGAGAGAGGCGGCGGAGAGGCGGTGGAGGGTTGAGAGAGGCGGCGAAGAGGCGGGCTGAGAGAGGGTCGGAGGCGGCGCCGTGCTCCGGAACACAGAGAGAGAGGCGGAAATGAGGAAAGCTTCGAAGGCGGAAATGACGAAGGAGATTCTGTTGTCTCCTTCTTATTTAACTTTAGCGACCATATGGTCGCTAAATTTAGCGACCATATGGTCGCCATATGTAAGTGAAAGAGATCACTACACCATTCTGCAGATTTAGCGACCATATTTTAGCGACCACGAAATATGGACGCTAATTTGCGACCATATGGACGCCAATGGTCGCAAATCTGGACATCAAAATGGGAAAAAAATAAAACCAAATTAGCGACCACATGGTCGCTAACTTGGGCGACCACGTGGTCGCTAGACCTTTATAGTCGCAAAAGGTGCGCGGGAAAATTTCCCGCCAGCATTTAGCGACCATATGGTCGCTGCAATTTGCGACCATATGGTCGCAAAAACAAGAAGACATATCTGCGACCATATGGTCGCAAATTGCAACGACCATATGGTCGCCAATACTTTAGCGACCATATTGTCGCTACAATTTGCGACCATATGGTCGCAACAACAAGAAGACATATCTGCGACCATATGGTCGCGGAAGTTTGCGACCAAGTGGTCGCAGACTTGGTCAGATGTTTTGGCGCGCCACATCTATTTTGGCGAGTAATAGCCAGCGTTTTTAGCGACCATATGGTCGCTAAAAACACTAATTGGTAAAATTCCCGCCATTTCATCATGTATTGCATTCTCATTCCACTAAAAACTGCACTCTCGTTCCGCTTCAACACAACTTCACTCTCATTCCGCTCTCTTCCAAAATATTCAGAAAAGAGAAAAAAATCAACCACAACTGTGAATTGATTGTAGGAAGAAATTCCGTCAAATTTTACCGACATCCTCACTAAAGGTATGTATTTAAATCTTATTCCTAATTTTTCATTCCGTCATTATATTGTTTTAGAAAGATATTGAAGGTAAAAAGCTTTCGTTTATATATTTATAAGAGATTGTGTTACAGAATTTTACCGCAAATAGCAATTGGTTATGTTGTAAATGTCTATTCTACTGTTCTGAAGTTGGCGACCATATGGTCGCTAATTAGCGCCCATATGGTCGCTAAAAGCGTATCAGCGACCATATGGTCTCTAATATATGGTCGCTAATTAGAGACCATATGGTCGCTAAATGCAGTTGAATTAATTTAATTGTAATCTTATTTTGAAATGCAGGAAGGAAAAAATGCGTGAGTGGATGTATGTGCGTAATATAAATGGTTTTTTGAACAACGAGTTTTTAGCTGGCGTAAAGCAATTTCTGGATTTCTGCAAATCTATGCCGTCCTATAACCCATCTGAATTAAGGTGGTCGTGTCGTAGGTGCAAGAATAAGAAAATGAAATCTGCGGATGATTTGCATTATCACCTTGTTAAGGAAGGTTTTGTTCCGAACTATTACCATTGGGTTTCGCACGGGGAGACAGATGAAAGGTTCGCTGCGTTGTTGGCCGAGTCTAGAAAACATGAAGGCTGTAGCAGTTCCGATCCAGCACCACCATTAAATGTTGGCAATGATAATCGAATGGAACAGATGGTGTATGATGGTTTTAATTATTTTCGAAGTGATTACATTGCTGAGGATCCCGTGCAGAATGCGGATATAAGGCATGAGCAAAGGGAGCAATATTATAATGAAGCGCCCAATCCCGATGCATAACGTATGTACGACATGTTGTCGGCCGCAAATAGGCCTTTGTGGCCTGGATGTGATATGACGCAATTGGAGGCTGCGACTGAGCTACTGAGCATAAAGTCTAAGCTGAGGATGACGGAGCGCGGATATGACATGATCTCGGATTTTTGCGGACGCGTTTCTCACCCGGAGACGACATTACCAACCACGTTTTACGACACGAAAAAATTGGTTGAGGGTCTCGGTCTTCCTTACGAGATGATTGATTGTTGTCCAAACTTTTGCATGATATATTGGGGTGCAGATGCAGAATACGCGGCATGCAAGATATGTGACTATCCTAGATGGAAGCAAGGCAAGGCAAAGCTCATTCCCTATTCTCGTATGTTTTACTTGCCAATAACTCCACGGTTGCAGAGGTTGTACGCATCTGTGGTGACTGCCGAACACATGAGATGGCATGCAGAGCACGCACAAGATGGGGTGATGAGACATCCTTCAGATGCAGAGGCATGGAGGCACTTCAATGCTGTGTGGCCAGATTTTGCATCAGAAACACGAAATGTAAGACTAGGCTTGTGCACGGACGGTTTCAATCTGTTCGGGGCGTCTGGGCGCCAATACTCATGTTGGCATGTGATTCTGACACCCTACAACCTTCCGTCGTCGATGTGTATGCGAGAGGAGGTCATGTATTTGATGGTTATTGTACCTGGACCGAAGAGCCCGAAGCAGAAGTTGGATGTTTACTTGCAGACGTTGGTAGCCGAGCTGAAGGATCTGTGGCTTAATGGGGTGTGCACATACGATTCTTGGAGGAAGCAGAATTTTGTGTTGCGTGCAGCTGTAATATGGACTATTAGTGACTTCCCCGCATATTCGATGTTGTCTGGTATGTTGTTAATTTGAAACTATTATATATAATAATAATGCATATATATGATTTGTGAACTTTAATTAATGTGTGATACAAAATATATGTTTTTGTAGGCTGGAGCACTTCTGGGAAATACGCGTGTCCTTATTGCATGGAGGACACCGATGCATTTTATCTAATGCATGGACACAAAATGTGCTGGTTCGATTGTCACAGGAGGTTTACAGAACCTGATCATCGCTTCCGAAACAACAAGACTGATTTCAAGAAAGGTAGACGAGAGCGTCGTGGTCCCCCGGTACTTCGTGATGGATACTAGATATTAGACCAGATAAACAATATGGGCTTGATGAAGATAATTGAAGTGGGAGCTGAGGAGCACAATGCCGCGGTCAGTAGAGGTTCGGGTTGGAAGAAGAAAAGCATTTTCTGGGACCTACCTTACTGGCCTAGTCTGCTGGTAAGACATAATTTAGATGTGATGCACATTGAGAAAAATGTCTTCGATAATATCTTCTTCACCATTCTCGATGTTCCGGGGAAGTCGAAAGACAAGTGGTCGGCTAGAAAGGATATGAAGGAATTGTGCAAGCGTCCGGAGTTGGAACCTGATGAGGAGGACAATAGGTACCCAAAGGCTTGTTATGCACTAGATCGTCATGAAAAACAAGTGCTTCTAGATTGGTTGAGATCCGTAAAATTCCCGGATGGCTACGTCTCCAACTTGAGCCGCTGCATTGACTTGCACAAGCTTAGGCTCTTTGGGATGAAGTGCCATGATTGTCATGTGTTCATGCAAAGGTTGATGCCTGTTGCTTTTCGTCCATTTCTTGATGACAAAGTATGGGAGCCCATAGCTCAGCTAAGTGCGTTCTTCAGAGACTTGACGTGTTACGAGTTGAAGCCTGAGGTGGTTATGCAATTGCACAAGGAAATACCAATAATTTTGTGCAAGCTGGAGCGCATCTTTCCCCCTGCGTTATTTGATTCAATGGAGCACTTGCCTATTCATCTGCCACGGGAAGCTTCACTTTGTGGCCCTGTCAATTATAGATGGATGTATCTAGAAAAAAGGTACGTATAGTTGTATGCAGTTGTTCAGTTCTGGATTCATATAATTAACTTGTATAATAAATATTAATGGTTTTCAATGTATATCATGTAGGCTCTTAAAAAGGCTGAAGGCCTCAGTTGGCAACAAAGCCCATGTTGAGGGGTCAATTTGTAGCGCCTTTCTCGTTAAGGAGACGTCCACATTCTGCTCGTATTATTTTAGCGAACATGTGGCGAGTAATCATATGGATAACGCCCGCAACGTCAGTTGCACACTTCCAGTTGGGGTTGATCCGGGCGATTTGTCTATTTTCACAACAACTGGTCGAACCCTGGGTAGCAGATCAACTGGTCGTTTCCTCACAGATGATGAATTCCATGTGTTCCAAACTTACATTCTCATGCACTGCGTCGAAGTGGAACCCTATATTGAGTACGTTTCTATAATCTCAACTAAAGTTGGTTCGATATATATAAAGTATGTATTTCATTCAATTACTCTGTCGTAGGTACTATTTGACAAACTTCGTGCGGTCGTCAAATCCAACAATAACCGCTGCTGAAGAGCAAAACATTTTGGAAAGACACTTTCGCCTCTGGTTTTACTCCCATGTAAGGATTTCTTATATTAATTAATTTCTATTTAGTTTCAAAATGTACATGCTGATTTAAAATTGCATGAAGGCCGACAGTTCGGCAGTTACAGATCCTAACATTGCAACACTTGCTCGTGGACCCTCTAAAAAAGTGAGGACATATCCTGGTTACTTTGTCAATGGTTACCGATTCCACACGAGGGCACACGCATCAACCAGAGCCACTGACAGTAGTGGAGTTTGTGTTCTAGGACAAAGCTTCGGCACCGACGAGGAGGACTTCTATGGTGTGCTAGATGAAATCATTGAGTTGCATTACCTATCTCCAACCGTAAAGCGTCCTATTGTCTTTAATTGTTCGTGGTTTGACACTAGATGTCGTGGAGGAACACGCATTCACCCTCACCTAAAGCTTGTCGATGTTAATCGACATAAAATGTTGAGAACAAAAGATCGTTACATATTAGCACATCAAGCCACTCAAGTTTATTTCCTGGATTACCCAAAGGTGAGGCGTGTAGATGCTGAATGGAGAGCGGTCTGTAAAGTGAAGTCACGAGTGTGGCCCGATGAAGGTACGTGCGTAGACTCTCATGAGAGTGGGTCCAGGGGCGTTGCTGTTGAGGAGGCATTTCAAGATGATTCTTCCCTTCCACGAGTTATCGACGACAGTACACAAGATAATTATCCACTTGGTCCGTTAAACGACCCAAACGGAGAGGATCATGTCGTTGAGGATCAAGAAGAGACGTCTACTGAAACGTCTGAGGGTGAGTTTGAGAGTGAGACGGACACAGATGAGGAAGACATGTAATCAGAATACTACTATTGTCTACTCAAGTTTGTCATTCACTTTTATGATAACACTATTGTGTTTGCCATTCACTTTTCTGATAACACTATTGTTTGTAACTTGGTTTCGTTTGGAACCAATGAAGTTGTTTGTAACTTGGTTTCGTTTCGAATCAATGAATTTATTATCATTTACCATATATTCCGATGTACTAAGACGGATTGTAGTTTGATGTGCGAAATATTGTTGGTAGATATAGCGACCATATGGTCGCTAATTTACAACATGATCGTGCACCTTTGCGCACGATCGTGCGCCTTTGGAAAAGAGAAAGGCGTCCCCCGTGCGTTTTTTTGGTGATTTTAGCGACCATATGGTCGCCAATTGTAGCCACAATTAGCGACCATATGGTCGCTATATCCAAAATTTTAGCTCGAAATTTGGTTATTAGCGGGTAGTTTGATTTAATTTCGTCAATAGCGACCATATGGTCGCTAATTAGAGACCATATGGTCCCGAAGAACGAAATTTATGGCGCCACTTGGGAGGAAAATCTGAAAATTCGATTTCTTCGCGAAATATTTCGATTTGCGACCATATGGTCGCAAATCGAAGGCATGGCCCACATTAGTTGACCATAACGTATAATTATCAAGTAACAACTACGCCAATTCAGTTACTATTTGAGGGAGCATGTTAAAGTATGTATCCCACATCGAGAGTTCAAAATAAAATAAACCTAAAGTATAAGTCTTTGACTAACTCATCTTATTACCAATTAATTTTTAAAATCTCATTAAACTTATATATTGAGCCTAACGCATACGTGCACATGGACAGACATCTCTACGTTAGTATTAGCCCAAGGTCTCGCATGAACTTATCTATTATATTTATCTCAACAACTTGGACGAATTGAGGGAAAACAAATTGGCGAACTCGGATCTTAAATCATGTGAAGAATCACATTGCATAGCTTTGTACAAACAAGAATCGAATATGGACCCTCTTTCTATCCTTTGTTTACCTTTGAAATGGTACGAGGAGTCGGGTTTTTTCTCCCAAATCCAATCATTCACTCTTTTGATTTGTGTGAATAGATGTTGGACCCTCTTGATTTGTTTTGAACGAGGGGTGAAATTAGGTGAGAACGTGAAAGTAAATAGATGTTTAACCCCTTAGATTATTTTTTGTAGTTTTCATCTTTGTGAAAAATTTGAGAAAATCACTTTTTAAATCAAGGATATTGTATGTGGTTGTCTAAAGGTAGACCTCATGATACTACGTCCTATTTTCTTAACTAGTTGTCCGAAAATATTATAATAACTACTTAACACATGCATTCACACTTTATTATACGATCTAAAATATTTTAATATAACTTATTCTTTTGAAGCTCTCGAGTTCAATTATAGTATGAAGATATTAAATTTAACAAAAATAGAAGTGTTATGACTATGTAAATGATATGTGCAAGTAGTTTGTATACATCTGATCTTCAAGTGTTCATAACTTTTTGCTTGGATATCGAATAAGAGCATATAATATATCAAATCGAATCTCTCGACTAAAATAAAATATATACTTAAAATAATTTGGATTGGGGGCCAGGACCACCTCTGGTCCCCATGCAGCTCCGCCCTTGCGGTGCACTTAGCCATCGTTTGGTTCATGTTTTACTTCTCAAAAAGTACAAATAACCCAGATTGTAATATAAATAGATGTATTTGGTTTATTTGTTTAAATTTAAAAATACAGAATATTAATCTTTTTAGGAAGATTCACATACTCCAATTCATAGGAAGCAGACTTACCTTGATAGGGTAGGTAATATTTTCTTCCCGTAGTTTTTTTAATATAATTTTCTAATTCTCCTATATGTTAAATTAAACTATATCAATCAAATTCCAGGGAGTTATTTTCAACCAAACATGTTTTATTACTTTCTATTAATTTAAAATTCCTAGGAAAATATTTCATGGGAACTTAAGAAAATATTTCATGGGAACTAAATTCCCATGAATTTAACATCCCACATTGAACCAAACAAACCCTTAGAGAAATTTATTCTCTAAAAAAAGTTCCAACTTATTATTCTTTTCATCCGTTATTTCTTTTAAACATTAGTTGGGGAAAAATAACTACAAATAAATATTCATTGTTACGGCAAAAAAAGATCGATTTGTCAAAACCGAGGCCGAATAGCAATTGAGACTACAAATAGTCCCTCATTCATAATTGGGCTAAACCTAATATATTGGGCTGAAGAGGCCCATGATTTGGCCATACTACATGCATTCGTTTAGATTCATAGGCTATAAATTGGTAAACAACTTCATTGGCACCATTGAATTTCTACACAATTATCACGTAGGACAAGTATGGATCTTCAACTTGAGCTGTCCATGGTAACATTCTTGAATCGACTCACCACCTCTTAGAAGGTTGCTTTGTCCCCAAATGTAGGCTTGACAATTTCACCCGCACCGGGTGGGTACCTGAAAAATCGACCCGAAAAAACCCGATTAAAAACGGGTGAAAAACGGGTGACGGGTGAGCGGGTGATGGAGCGGGTACAGTTTCGGGTATAGCCTCACCCGACCCGACCCGACCCGATCACCGGACCCGATCACCCGACCCGGTCACCCGACCCGACCACCCGGCCCGACCACCCGGTTTTTTGTCCCACATCAGAAAATTGGCAGAAGGAAAGGAGAAGAGGAGCTTATAAAAAAGGATAGGAGAAGAGGAGATGGTTAAGTGTTTGAAGTCTAACCATAGAGATGGACTTTGAGACTTCTAATTAAATCTATTTTTTGGCTAATCCAATGGGTAGGTCCTATATAAATAGGTTTAAATTTTAGTTTATTTTGTTTACGGGTCATCGGTTGACCCGTTAATTTTAGTTTATTTTTTACGGGTCAACGGTTGACCCGTTGAACAAATAAACTTAAGGTTAATTTATTATTGAAAATTAAAAATTTTAATTTTTTATAACACCCGAAAAAAACCCGACCCGACCCGAAAACCGACGGGTTTTGGGTGGGTCGGTTTCGGGTGAAATTACCGGGTCGGGTGGGCGGTTTACAACCGCGGGTCGGGTGGTGGAAGTAGTCCACCCGCACCCGACCCATTGCCATGCCTACCCAAATGCTTCAAATTGAGGTATTGTTGTTCCGGAGGTCATTTTTGTATTCAACATTAGTATTTTTTTAAATAAGGAAAGTAATTCGATATACTAGACATATCTGATAGATCGAGATGCCGAAAAGATGGTAGCCGGCTAAACTGGTAAAAGAGAGCCAGAGAGCTGACAATGTATAAAACTAGAAACATAAAAAACAACATCTAAGGATTGTTGATCGAAGCTGAGACTGGAACTGAAGAAGCACATGAAGAGCAGGCTATGCGGAGCACCATGAGAAGGGCAGAGAAGACGCCAACTGAGAAAAATGCACAAGACGAGATCATGAAGAACAACTGTGGACACTTCAAATTTGGACTCACTCTAAGATTATTCAACATTAGTAGATAATTTATCTTTGTATATGCTTTAAATAATAACACATTAAGCCGTAAAACATTCCATTATTCTCTTTTATTATACTTAGATCGAAATGATGTTGCCTCAAAAAACTCAGAAATTATGTTGCACAAATGCACAATGACATGTCTCATCGATTTTTTGGTTCAACCTGTCAAAATATCTTTTTTTTAGTAGACAACCTGTCAAAATATCTAATTCTAAGATAATAAATTTCCCGGGAGACGGGTATATTTTGTAACACACATTTTTCATTTTTTGTTGGAAGAGGAGGCCTTGGAGCCTGGCCACTAATTCGGAGAAAACCCCCAACGTTATCCATCTGGGTTGAGATTTACGAATACCCAGTTTCTCAATTTCATTTTAGCTCGCAGATTGAAATATCAAAATTCCCAAATGAAGAGAGTTTGATCTGGCAAGAGACCGCAAATGGGTTTAGGTTACAAGCTCAATACTTTGATAAGATGGGGTCTTCCTCCTCTTCAGACTCCCTTTTCTGTCAACTCTTCACCCTTTTGCTCTTCTTCTTGTGAGTTCTTCATTGTTATTCTAATTCAAATTGATGATTCTTATGCTTATAATAATCTTTGTTTGAGTTCCACCTAGGGTTTTACCCACAAACCCATTTCCCCATTTCAATTTTCATGTGTAGGTTTTCTTGGCATAGAATTCAGCTTGATATAATTGCTCTGTAATTGTGGTTTGTTGTGATCAAGAACTTGTTTTTGAGGGTTTACCCCTTTTTGGTCTATGCTGTGGATTGACTTTTCATATATAGAAGTGGATTCTAGCCTCATTTAGTTAGTTTAGCTTCTTAAGAATCCAAGAGTATGATCCTATTTTCCTTGTATTTTCTTAGGGTATTAAGAATTTTACATGGTAAAATGGCGTTTAGGACTACTTTTGGCTTCTGAGTAATAACCAGGCTTTTCCATTAGAGAACTTTCTAATGAGATTGAGAGCATCAATTGCTGTTTATGTTATTCTATGACTCTAGTTCACTCTCAAAACTGTCTTTCAATTGTTGAAACCATTGAGTCAAGAAACTTCTCAAATTCAATCCTAGCAACATCTTTTACAAAAATGCCCATTTGTTTCATTCTCTTAAAAGTAGTCATCCTCTCATTTTCTACCCACAATCCGCCTTATACAGTGCTCTTTTCGCACCTTGTACACTTTACTAATGTGCAATTTTTAATATAGAGATCTTTAGGTAACATAAAATTACATTACATTTTCTATGCAACATCTTTTCAATATTGCCTGTCTTCTGTTCAATCTTTTCAATATTACCTGCCTCGAACGAAAATGCCAATGTACAATTTTCAATTTATTTTATAATTCCTCAGAAACTAAATGATGGGCAGAGACAGCTTTGTTGCTTCAAGTAACACTGACTATTCAGCTTTTCAATATTGCAGTGAGAGGAAAAGAGGCTTATCTTGATTCCTCAAAGTTGTCCTTCATGAATGTCATTCCCGAGGATAGTGAGACGACTCGTAAAGATTCCTTAATAGCATACTCTTCTTGCCTGTCTTCTGTTTCACATACCACCGAGACTGATTACACAAATCTTGATGTAAGAAGGTTTCTTCATTCAGAACCTTTTCTATGCAAAATCTTTGCAATTTACTCTAAATCTAATATATATGTTTTGTTTCCTTTGTTTCTTAGATGACGGCCAGAAAAAGATCAAGCAAGAACTTACAAAATTTAATGAATGAAGCCTTGACAACAATAGATAGGGATGAATCAATTTCTTTTGCAAGTGTACTAGCATATAATAAGTCTCACTATCAAATACTGATGGAAAACGTCCGCATTTTGGAGGATAGAATTGCCAATGCAAATTCAGTAGAGCTTGAAAGAAATATACTTTTACAGTTAGGAAGACTTGGTGCACTTGAATTATTTCGTTCGTGTCTATCAAGGACTACCATTGAATCACCAACTTCCGACGGGTCTTGTAAACCCAGCAAACTTACTGGAGACGACAATGTTATTTTGGATACGAATAAAGTCATCATTTTGTCCCGGAATAAGGAAAAAAGAAAGTCTAGAAGAGAGAAACAATTGAAAAGGGACGAGGAGACTATTTCATTTCATTCAGTTCCTCGGGTAGGCAAGAAGAAGAAGAAAACTCCAAGTAGAAAAGTAGCAATTGTTAAGAATGAAGCAGAGATGGCATATGGAGTAAAGGTCGGTTTCAATTCAAACATTCACTTTCTTAGTAGTTCCATTTATCTTGGATCAAGATTTTTTTTTTAATTATGCACATTCAAATGTTTAATGTCAAGGTAGTTGCAAACTTGGAGAGGATCAGAATAACTTTGGAGAAGGAAATGGGGCACGAAGTGAGCTTGAGCATTTGGGCAGAAGCAGCTGGAATTGATGAGAAGTTGTTGCAAAAACAGCTGCAATTTGGATGGCAATGTAGGGATGAACTGATCAAGAGTGCCCGTTCCTTGGTTTTGTACATTGCAAAGAGCTATAGGGGCTTAGGAATTGCTCCTGAAGACATAATGCAGGTGATTTGCTTATTTTCCAAACTGAGTTGAAATGCTGACTTTGAAAATGTAAGGGATGAATTAGGCTTTGTTCTTTATTTTCATCATAAAGACATTTATAATTTATGAAGTCCTTGAAAACAAACTTACTTTCAAACGTTTCAAAGACTTTATGAATGAAAAATGTCTTTATAATGAAAATGGAAAACAAATCATCATCATCATCAATGACCCAGTGAGGCTCCGCTACAGCGGAATCTGGGGGGGGGTCCCCAATCCACAACTGCATGTCAAATAGAAGTGTCTCGATAAATGACAAGACACATAAAATTAATAAGGGTCTGGTTAGATTGCCAAGGATAATCCATTATATTGAAATATAATGCTGGATATTGCATAATGAATGGAGTCTAAAGATGCCCTGGTGCATTTCACCTATAATGTTTTTTTTTTTTATGTTAAACTGTTTGGAACTAGCCTGAATGCGTACAAAAGCTAAAGTAATTCAATTTTCATTCTCTAACACCATTTCATTTGTCCTTGCTTTTTTTCCCCTCAACTTAAAGCACCCAAGTGACACATTTTTGGTGAATTTTTTTATACTGTACATTTGGAGCTATTTTTTTGGGTTATACAACTCGCCTGACATTTTTCTGATGTTGAATTTCTCTTGTTCATTGCACTTGATAGGCAGGGAACTTGGGGGTTCTACAAGGCGCGGAACGGTTTGATCAGACAAGGGGATACAAGTTTTCGACCTATGTCCAATACTGGATAAGGAAGGCCATGTCTGTGTTGGTTGCCCGGCATTGTAGAGGGATTAAAATTCCTGTTAGTAAAACTTCTTTCTACTACTAAACATTTAGATTACAAGATGATTTTAGTGATTTGACATTTTTTCCCTTACTCTTCTTTCTTTGTCTTCTATGTCGTGCAGCCAACATTAGGATCAGCAATACACACCATACAGAAAGCTCGAAAAGCCCTCCAGAAGAACTGTGGGAAGTACCCTGATGATATTGAGATAGCAAAGTTCACAGGCATGTCTTTGAAGAAAATCAAATCCGCCAGCAGATGTTTACGAGTTGTGGGCTCCACTGATCAGAACGTTGGAGATTGGTCCAGCACAAAATTTTCAGTAAGATAATGAATTCAGTTTGGTCCCATAACTTATCCTCTAAATTAGAATCAATTTACCCTATAATGCTATTTTATTATAATGAACAATTAATAAGATTAAGGGTTTGTTCTTTTAGTGTCATTATACTGACACTAAAAGAACAAACCTTGATTATACTTACTAAAGTTGGAATTGTTAATGTGCCTAAAAACCCTTAAATTTTAGCCTACTATCGTTTGTGGCTGATTATTTGGTTGTATGCCTTGTGAAGGGTGTGAACTTCAGTTCCTTATGAGTCTGTCTTCGACATAAGTCTATGTTTTCTTTGTTAGACAGCATGCGAATTTCCTGTGTTAACCCTTAACAATGATAATTTTAGATGATTAAGCTGTTGAAGAGCAATCATATGCCTCTTAAAGTCTTAATTTGGTACTATCTTGAGTGTTGCTTGTAGAAACTCCATCCGTTTTGACCAAAGTTAGATTCCCAACTAGGATTTTGTTCTAAACCCATAAAAATACAAAAACCCTTGATCTTTATAGGAACACTAGACGACTTCTATGTAAACCGTTTCGTCATATAGACAGGTGAATTGTGAAATGTTACATTCTTCCCATATACTCCCTCCATTTCATTTATTATTTGTCATTTGGGTTTAACACACAATAAACAACAAAGCCAAAACCCATTTGCAAAAACTATTTCTGTGCACTAATATCAGCTTTGCATCAGTGAACTCTGAAGTTATTAATATTTGTGTTATTTTACTCTTACACATTTTCAAGGTATGTTAAAGAGGGACATTGTTAAAGGACTTAGCTTTTGCACTGATATTCTCCAAATGACAAATAAAATGCACTATATAAAAATGCAGGAGTGCACGGTGGATAAGAGCATAGACAGCCCGGAAAGAACAGTGATGAGGAATCACATGACTCAGGAGATCGCTGAGCTCATGAGCAAGCTAAACCCGAAGGAGAGGCAAGTGCTCGTTTTAAGGTACGGGTTTGGAGGGCACCAGTGCAAGTCGTTACACGAAGTCGGGATGCTTTTTAAGGTGAGTAAGGAGTGGATAAGGAGAGTGGAGATGAGGGCTTTGACAAAGCTGAGAAAAGAAAGCAACATGAGCAATTTAAGCTATTACATTGATATCTAGTGTATAAAGAAAACCCAGAAAACAAAAGCACATAGCTTTATATGTTGTACTCTAAAGAAAAACTTGCTGTCAGATGATGATATATATGGAAAGTAAATTCATTGTTGTTTTGATCCTCTCATGAAATTGAATTCATTGTTGCTAAATTCTTGTTGTCTAAAGTGCTCATGGAGTACAAAAATGTTGTGGAGGGGAAACAATTAAACAAAGGGATTGAAATCAATTTATTATTGCACAACTTTTGTCAATTAAAATTTGCTAAAAGTGAAGTTGTCACTTGAATGAGGAAATTCATTTTGTAAGAGCATGTGCAATGGAGAGGATTGAACATCCTCTTTGCACTCTCTCTCCTCAAAGGGGACATCCTCTTTGTTGTAATCAATTGAAAGAGGATCCTCTTTCAAAGAGGATTTACTCTCTCTCTTCAACAATCCTCCTTCCATAGAGGATTACTTGCATTGGCCCTTGTGCCAAAGAGGAAGTAACTATCCATTTACCATTTGACATGTGTCCTTCTCACTTAACTACTTCTATTTGTTTCACTTCAAATTGCCTTCAATAAATTTTTAACAAAAATATTAGAAAAATTAGACATTATTTTTTTTTAAAAATAATCTAGTATTTATAATAAATTTTTTGTCTATAAAATGAGTATAAATTTGCCCTAATTTTCACATATTACAAATTTACTTCCTTTTACTCTTTTTTTCTCGTTATAGATAATTACGTTAAATGTACTTTCATTCATATGGGCTTGGTTGCATATTTATGCTTATTGTTATTTTTATTTTATGTTTTCCGTATTTTGCTCATAAGTCATAATATACTACACTAATGTTTTTACTATTTATGCTTAACATTATTTTTATTTTATATTTTTTGTACTTTATAGTATTATTTGAAGTTATCTTAATGTTAATTAAGTTTATTTTTCATTAGTAATTAGTTTATATTATCTTAAATCCAAAATATTTAACTAAATATAATTTATTGTTAATTTATTTGATAAATTAACTTTGTAAAAAATATTGAATGCTATAAAATATGTAGTTAATATATATATATATATATATATATATTAAAATAGGAGAGAGGAAAAGAGGATACTCTTTGTTGTGGGGGAAAATAGAGAAAGAGGAAGAGAAGGAGGAAAAGAAAAGTGAAAAGTGATGTGGATGATAGAGAAAATGAGGTGTCAAAAGGAGAGAAGGAGAGAGAAAAATAAGAGAGGATTGATAATCCTCACCAATGCACATGCTCTAACGAGGCTACGGTTTGAATGAGTAGTCAGAATAATTCATGAATGAGCCATATAAAGAATTGGGCATTGAAACTGATAGGACTCAAAACATGGAACCTTCAACGACATAGTTTTACCTAAAAATAATCATCTAATCCGATTTAAAAAGTGATAATTAGGGGCTTTATAAAATATCAGGAGAAAAATAGTCTAAAATACTTTCAAATACCTTTTTTTATTGAGGAGAGAAATTAGGGACTTTATAAAACATCAGGAGAAACACCCTAGAGTATTCTTACGGGTGAGGTTCTTAAAAACCAAGAAATAGAGAGTGAGACAGGTGAAACACGACAGAACGATCCAACAATAAAGTCCAACACAGAATTGCAATGTGCGCGATACTACAACTCTGAACGCGGGTCAGAAAGTAAAAGATGTCAGACCTGATCAATTCAGTTTCTCGCGGATAACACCGGTCCTAAGAATAGTATTAACCAACAACAGATTATCACACTCGATTTAGATGTGGGAAATGTTGTGTCAGATGACTTTAAAAATTATCCGCCGAAGAACAATAGCCTCACTGATTAGAATTAGAACAAATTGTCGACCGATTAGTCAACTTCAAATACCTTTTTACATATCTTGCGATTTAAAAATAATAGCACTGCCTGAAAATCTGACCGTCGATCATCTAATCCGACGGTTGAAAGCATCGCCATTAAGATACTAGCCGTTATCAACGTGAGACGCTCCAATTCAATTTTTCCATGAAAAATGGAAAAAGAAATTCAAATTCCCGGATCCGAGGCCGTAATGGGACCACGTGTCCGTCCTCGAAAAAATTCGACCGTTGCGAGGCTTCTGCCCTTTTCATCTCTCTCTTGGCCTCCATTGTTAATTTGTTATCCCTCTCCTTCTCGTCATTCTTTCCTTGCTCGTCGTTCGTTTGTCTTCTCTCTTTCTTCTCCGTCATCCTTCCTCGGTTTCTTCCAATTCTACTCTCTCCTTCATGGCGATAGCTACGGATTCCCGGCCACAGCAAAAGGTAATTGATTTCATAGATTTGCGAAAACTTGACGTTCTTCTTAATGTTCGATAATTTAGGGTTTTCTTTGCTCTAATTTGATCATTTGCTCTTGAATTTTCTCTTTTAGAACACTTGAGGTTTTCGATTCTTTGAGGTCTTCTGAAATTCAGCACGTTAGGGTTTTGTTTGTTTGGATTTGACGTGGTTAGTTGCTGTTGAGATGGAATGCGTCAATTAGGTTCAGCGCTTCTTTTTCTCATAATCTTTTCAATTCGTCGAAAATTGTTCTTCAAACGGGGGGTTTGTTTGAAAATCCTTGATCTTGGTTAATTTGGGGATTTCGGTTTTGATGCTAGGGTTTAGTAGGATGATTCTTATTACCTGTGTTTTGAATTAGAATTTCTTCTGTTGCTTAGTTGATTCCCATTTTCGGAATTTCTTAGGTGTTATTATCTCTTTCTTTCCGCAAGTTTAATGATTAATCAGGTCTTTGAGGTTCTAAAATGTATACAGAATCAGCTGATGAGGGAAACAGTATTAACTCAATCTCAAGTTCTTCCTTTGTGGGGTTACTGATTGTTCTATTTGGCTGTAGGATTCGTCAGAGGCAGCGGCGGCGGAGAAGAAACGCTGGACCCTAAACGACTTCGACATAGGAAAGCCGCTCGGGCGAGGGAAATTCGGCCATGTCTATTTGGCCAGAGAGAAAAAAGTAAATTAATTGCCTAAGCTTTAACATACAACTTTGAATAGAATCTGAGAACATTTTGCATTGTACTTTGAAGTCAAGTATTTTTCCTAACTGCATAGTTGAAATGCCAATCATCATATGATGTACTGTGCTTTCATAGCATCAATGTGGCATTTGGGTGAATATTGAGATACCAATCATCAAAACTTTTTGAACCATATCTAAGAACAAACTCATTGCTTATAATAATAATTTAGGGCTCTATACTTTATAAAATTCTACTTGAAGCACATCTAAGGGATGATATCATTTTGTTGGTTCAGAGCAACCACATTGTGGCCTTGAAGGTACTGTTCAAGAGCCAGTTGAAGCAGTCTCAAGTTGAGCATCAGATTCGCCGGGAAGTTGAAATTCAGAGCCATCTCCGTCACCCTAACATACTCAGGCTTTATGGATACTTTTATGATCAGGTATTGTTCTTAATGCTGATAGTAGTTTTGATTGCTTGTCAAAAGGCGATTTTTTTTTGTAATAACATGATGTTTGTGATTGCTGCAGAAACGTGTTTATTTGATATTAGAGTACGCTGCCAAGGGCGAGCTCTACAAGGAGCTCCAGAGATGCAAATACTTTAGTGAAAGACGTGCTGCTACTGTGAGTTTCTATGCCTAAAGAATCTATGAGTGGTTTCCCAAACATTCTAAGCCATACTGTGATGAATTGAAACTTGAAACTGATACAATGCTTTTATTTCTTCCAACAATGTTCACCTCACCTGTTGTATCAATCAAAAAAGGAATCAATACCCCTCTGAATGAACTCTTTAATAATGATGCTGAATTTACTATTCTTTGTAACATTAGTATTGATGGCCAGCTCTGATTCCACGTAACAGTTTGAATGATCTATGTGACGAAGGCTTAGAATGAACCCTTTTCCCAGGAACTTCATTCATGATTCTTGATCATTAGTTATTTAGTGGCCAGCTGATTCCACATAACAGTTTGAATGATCTATGTGAAATGAAGTCTTAGAATGATCCCTGAAGTGTTTATTTACCTGTTTTTAATACTTGTTTGCAATTCCGAACAGTATGTTGCATCAATGGCTCGAGCACTGATTTACTTGCACGGGAAACATGTGATACACAGAGATATAAAGCCAGAGAACCTTTTAGTTGGTGCAGAGGTATGAGAAACCTTGAATTTTTTGCACAAGACTTTTTGCACAAACCTTGAATTTTTGCTCACGAATGCGTTTCTTTTACCTTGTTCCTCCAGGGTGAACTGAAGATTGCCGACTTCGGATGGGCAGTACACACGTTTAACCGCAGGAGGACCATGTGCGGGACGCTTGATTACCTCCCTCCAGAAATGGGTATAAATACAAAGCAAAGTTCTTTAAGAAATTTCTTCTCCCTTGTTTTTTTTAGCTCCATAAGTAAACTAGCGTCCTCCGATTGACAGTTGAAAGCGTAGAGCATGATGAAAATGTGGATATATGGAGCCTAGGTGTTCTTTGCTACGAGTTTTTGTATGGCGTTCCTCCTTTTGAGGCCAAGGAACACTCTGAAACATACAGAAGGTCAGCTATGCTAGCTAGATATATCAAAGATTTTCTTTTTTAACTTGCATTTTGCTGATGTCTCGTTTTCTTTTTCCTCTCTTTGTATTTTCCGTTCATTGCAGGATAGTGCAGGTCGATTTGAAGTTTCCCTTAAAGCCTATAGTCTCATCAGCTGCAAAAGACCTCATCAGTAAGGTAAAATTGCTTTCCTTACCTTAATTTAGGGTTAATAGTATATTTTTCTCTCTTTAACAATTAATTGTTCTCCTTACAAAAAATGTGCAGATGCTTGTAAAGGGCTCTGGAGAGCGTCTTCCGCTACATAAGCTTCTTGAGCATCCTTGGATCATCCAAAATGCAGACCCTTCAGGCATCTACAAGTTCTAACTCAGTGCTTGTTTGACAATAATTTCAAGCCTTCTGTAATCAAAGGCCATAATTCTTGGATTATTCAGAATGCACATCCTTGTGTAATCAATTTCACTGTTCGTCTGAAAAACGATGGACCTGATGATGACAAAATGGGCAGCAGCTTCTTTGTTGTATAAGCAGCCCTTTTCACAGGAAGTCTTGTTGACATGATTGATATTTCATTTCATTCATTCAGAGTGGTCTAATGTAGTCTGCTAATGAAAGAAATTTAAACACATTCTTCTGATTCTTTTCAGTTCGAATAGATCTTTGCTGTGTGTGTAGTACGTATGCCCGAATAGGGAAATGAAGAAAGATTAACTTATTGTATGAACATCCCGTACAATTCAATGACTTTGTTATATAGTTCTTATCAAACCTCTCCCTGCGAAACCACATTAAGGTTTAAATTGAAGAGTTTAACCTAAACTAGTATAAAAAGTCGCAAACAATTAAACTAATATGATTGATACAAACCTGGTTGAAAGATGTTGCTACATTAAATATCAGATTCCGCTAAAAGAAGTATCTCGTGCAGAATCTCGTTTACAAAGACTTGTTCATGACCAGAAGATGGAGACAAACGAGCCATAGAATGTGCAACAACATTTCCTAAACGATTTACATGACTAAGAGAGAACATTGTAAAAGTAGCACAAAGATGCTTAATTGCAGTATAAAAGGAACCAGCATAAGTGTAACCTGGACTTGAGGAGCGAACGCCCAAAACAACACACATTGCATCTGATTCAGCAGCTACATACATGTGTGACGCCATTTCGTGATGCTAAATTCAAGCCAAAAAGTAATGCTAATGCTTCAGCTAAAGAAGAGTGCATGACAAACAGATTCATCAGCACCAGTACAGCGCTCACATTACATTCATTATTGAATGCTATGTTTTACTTCAGTTTAATGTTAATTTTGCTTTCAAACATTGATGAACAATTCATTGAAAACCCTATGTTTTCTTTGGTGAAATTTCAATCTTGTTTCCGTTTTAACAGTTCGGTTCGGAGGATCGAAAGGTTGATCGATAGCGACTTTCGCAGGGAAAGGGGCAGACCAAAGAAGAGTTGGAAGGAAGTCATAAAACAAGACCTTACCTTCTTGGCAGTTTCAGCAGATATGGCCTTGTGTAGGGACCAATGGCGTGAGAAGATCACAGTAACAGAACGGTAGTGGGGAAGACCTAAAGGGAGTGTCCTGCTCTTTTCTCTCTTCCCTCTCTTTGTTTTAGTTTTTCCCTTTTATCGTTATCGGTTCTTTTCCTATCTTTGTTTTAGTTTTTTCCTTTTATCGTTATCGGTTCTTTTCGTAGTGCCCCTTTTCGATCTCTCTTTCTACCTCCCCCTAGTTTTCTCTCTTTTTCTTGTCCTTTTCCTTTTGCTTCTGCTTTGGGCCCTCTTTAGATACCCTCCCGACTTTCGTTTCGGGGTAAGGGTGCGTACATCTCGACCCCTCGGATCCCGTCCTTACCGGGTTCCACTTGGGTTGATGTTGTTGTTTCCGTTTTAACAGTGTTGATGATTTTATTGGTGTATGCATGATGTATCATCTTATTTAATGATACTCGAAGCTTTTTTTTTTCTTGTCAGATAGAATTGAGTGCATACAAGGACAATGTCATAACGCTCTCCGCTACTGCATTCTTGAAAAACTAATTCTGTCGATTCAAGATTTAGGGTGCAGTGTATTGCAATAAATCTTGCATTACGATGTAAGATAAATGCAACGTGATGTCTTTTCCCATGTAATTCTTTTGGACATACTACATCTTTGTGGTGAAGATGAGCCATTTCCAGCATTCATAATCATAAAAGCCAAACTGAAGCTGATGTCTAAAGCTAGCTGGCTAAACATGGTGATTAGCTAATCAAAACAGTCTTAGCAAAATATCTAACAAATTGCAAGTTCAGAGCTGAATAAAAAAAGCCAGTAAAAGCAGAGCAAATTTAGCTCTTTTCTAGTTTGAAGTCTTGAATAGATCATCATTGCAGTAGTAATTCATAAAATGCCAAAAGACCCACCTAGCATCTGTAAAAACATAGCCAAAGTTGACATATTGAGTGAAAAAATCCTAAACTTCAAAATAAAAAAAACTTCAGATCATACAATGAGTGAAAATTGAGCAAGAAAGACTGTATTAGTGCAAACACTAGGTAAATGATACGTAGATTTATGATAAGTAAATAGATAAGATTTCAATGCAAAAACAAAAAAGAAGCATAAGGTACCTGTAATCATCAATGTATACCTAAAGCCACTTAGGAGTCCAAATATAAGTATATAACTAGAACTAAGCACTAAGGAGGAGGCCAATATTTGCACAATAATAATAATCTTATTCATGACAATTGGAGCACCTTATATCCTACGGATACACTCAACAAGATAAAAATCAACTACTACAGACAAATTTCTAGCGAAACATATTGGGGACATGATAGGTCCATTTCTTCGCTCCTATATGATAAACCGATAAATTTCAATCCAAGTTTAAAAAGAAGGGACAAACCTACAATCACAAACTCGAAGAACTTGAGTAGTTATGAAGTCAATCAGGAGGCTAATATATTGTTGCCCGATCATGGGGCCTTTTCAAGTTTAGAATTCTAGTTCTACACATTTGTCTCATGACAATGGGAGGAACAAGCTTGTACTCATCACCACTATTGTAGCTAGCCACAAACTCACTACTATACTCATCAGGTTCCTGATTATTGATTTTAAAAGACTACTTGATAAGGCTTATTATGATTTGATAAAGCTTATTAATATAATTAGTCGTCCCTTCCCATCATTGATATTAAAAGACTACTTGCTACTTATACTATTAAAGTGGCTTACAAATTAAAATAGACGAAACACTTGCTTTATTTATATGCTTTAGCTGGGCAATAGCTTGTTTTTTCATCTTAATGTCAGATTCATAACAAATTTCACATTACTAACAAAAAATGCACTTCTTTTCCACTCTTTAAAAAATGTTAAGAAAATAAATATAGTGTTACAACTCAAATTTAAGGATAGAGCATAAGAATGTACCTACAATCACGGCTCCGAAGAAGTTGCATTTGGCATCAGCCAACTAGGGGTAGGCCAATATAGTTTCCTTGAATCCTTGTCCATTTTCATTTTTTCTGCTTTACGGTTTTCCAAATGATAGATGCCAGCACAATCATGGTACATTTCGGGCGTTTCGACCTCATTCTCACCAAATTCAGCGAAGCGCCAATCAGCCAGATACACACAATTTCCTTTGCACCCTTTGAAGCCCTTAGTGGAAGCCCCAATAGTTCCCTCATCGCACAGGAGGAAAACCTTGTCCCCCAAATCTGTGATAGAATCCCATTTACTATTAGACTTGTTGAATTTACTCAACATCAGTGCAAAGTCAACATATGTGTCCCATTGATCTGTACGATTATAGAAGAACTCAGGGCCTAAATTATAGACACTTGAGACCACATACAATTCTGACTCACAATCTACCAGATAATTAAGTTGCAATGTACTATAATACACAGCAGATGAAGAAAGCACTGTCGTCTGCATCTTGGAATCGAGAGAAATGAGCACTACTCCACCATCGATGGCGTAACACGTTCCATCAAAGAGAATGATGTCATGGACTAAATGACCTTTGGTATCAACCTGAGTCCAATTCTCATCTCCAAACTTCCAGTAAACCAGCTTGAAATCAAAGCCCAAACCCAAAGCAACGAATTCGCTATCCCCCACTTAATTCCAGAGTGCAATTACCTTCCTCAAACGATCTAGATGGCTTGGCCCCGTTGATTCTATAGGAATTCCATCAAAATTGACGGGTTTGAGAATATATGACCTGGAAATCTCTGAAATGTCGTAGCAAAGAAGGTTCAAATGCTCTGGGATGGTATTAGTAGTGCAGTTCATCTTCCCAGTTTGCAATGGCAGTAGGAGAGGGAAGGCATTAGGCTTTGTCTCTGAAACTTTGAACATCCAACCATTGGACGGGTCACTAGCTCGGTCACCATAGGCCAGAGGTGTGAGACGATAGAAAACATTCTCATAAAGAGCATAGTAGTAGTCATTGTTTCCCTTATGAGTCTGCAGCGTTTCATAAACCGGAGGCACTTTGAGAGGGAAGGAAAAACGCTTTTGAGGAGGTGGGGAAAGAGATTTTCGCCAAGAGGAGCAAACAGATCGGAGACGAAGGAGATCGAAATCAGAGCTGAGACCAAGGTGTTTGACTATCACATATAAAAGATCTACTGGGAGATCGCACCATTGCACTGGCTCCATGAATGCTTAATTGAAGTCACCTAAAATATCATTTAGCATGAAAACATTGTAACTCCACAAGAAAGGAATGGCATTCAAGTTAGAAAAAGAATTAGTAACACTCTAGCAAGAATCCATTATTTGGGAATACTTATAAATCAAAACAAGATTTTGTCCATCATAACTTTCTACAGTAAGAACATAGCAAGTATCTGAATCTGAACAACACATTCTGCTAAATTCTACAGAAGTAATGCAGAGACAACTTTACCCAGATTCCTCTCTATTTCTCTATTCATAACATTGGGATTTTCCCCCCAATTGTTTATGCAATCTGATATTCAACTCTGAAATGCACAAACTAAAGCAATTGCAGAATTCAACCAAACCGAAGCTGCAAATTCACCGATCCTTTAACATGCAATCAAAGAATCCAGCAAAATAATCACGCACACAAAGCAGGAAATAGAGCAAAACGGAATATGCAACAGTAAGTTCCAACCGAAATCAAATATCTTCAATTACCGAGGAGACGAAGTTAGGGTTTTCGATCAAATCATGGCGTGAAACCGAAAATTTGTGACGAATTTGATAATGTGACTCACCGGGAGAGGACGACGACGACTTGTTGAAGAAGCGATTCGAAATCCCCAAATTGAGCAAACTCCTAGCTCGATTGCTCGAATTCGAGGTGCTAGGATTAGCCTGGAGAAATCGAGTGTTTGAGAGATGAAAATTGTGATCGGATGAATTAGGAAGAAGAAGCAACGGGATTGCTGTTAAAGGGAGTATGAATGAATGTAAAATCCTAACAAGGAGAGTAACCGAGTGAGTCGTGAAATGAGGCAATATTGCAATAATCCTAACAATATGGAAGCTAAAAATACACGTTATTTCTTCCTAAAGAATTGGTCAAATATAACTAAAACTGTTTTTTTCTATAGAATGTAGTTTAAGAAGCCCGATTTAAAAATTAAAATTTTAAAATAGAATTAATAAATCTATCATTCAGCTTAAGACCCTACAATGACTAGAAGTTAAGACCTCAAGAAGGAACTTATATGTCTTTGCTTCGACCCTCACGCACGGCGAATTCCTGAATTTAATTCTTTAAAACTGTTTCAGTTCTCATCCGTTCACGAATGTTCTAAGTTAGTCTCAAGTAGTACTTGAGCTATCCTAAATCTTACCCGATATAAAAAAAAGTTGTGTGGTTCATGTTATCAAAGAATTTGTACCATGTCCTTTTGTTCTTTATCAACGTCGCCTTGAGGACAAGTTGAATTAAAGTGAAGGAGAATGATGACAACCAAAAAAAGACATTGAAATTCTTATATGAGAATAGGTCACGACCACTGAGGAAGAAAATAAAGTCAATGAAATTTCGAAAAGAAAATGAAGTCCTGAATTTTATTGAAGCTCTTTAAGGAGAAGTTGAATAATTATTTTAGATGTGGTGATTAGTATTTTTAGAAAAGATTTTATTTGTAATATTGAAAAAGATAACAAAAGATACACTAACAAATTTAAAAATATATATTTTATTTTATAGGCGTACACCTAGCCCAATAGCAAAATCCAATCTAAAAGATGGTTTAATTCCCAGGTATACCATAAAGTCCATAACCCAAAATTCACTTCTTTGTTTTTTTTTTGAGTAGGTAACCTGGCCGTCCGAGAGACTATCAAGAGATAGCAGACGAAAGCTCGGCAAACAACAAACAAAGCAAGCAACCACAAGTAAGGTAAAATATAACAACCGAAGAAAGGAAAACGAAGCAAGATTGGTAGCAGGAGAGAAATGCGCGAGAAGTCAAAGTGCCGTAGGACTGGAGGTCAACCCTGAACGATCCAGAGGAATGCACAAAGACCGCTTACGAGTCTCCATCTAAAAGAAGAACCATCAGAAGCCGCTAACGCACCACGACCATGCCTAACAATCCAAGCCCAATCTTAGTTCTCAATCCCGGTGAGGTACACACGCCAAACTGGAGGTTAGCAAACCCTACATAAAAAACTAAACCCAAACCCAAAAGGCTAAAACAGACCAACCGGGCCAAAGCCCACATCAACAAAACAACAACAAACTAACACAAAGGCTCAAGGCCACGTAACCACAAAAAGAACCACATCCAACCAAAGGAGGATATGGGTCCACATCAACATCAACAACAAAACAATCTCAAAGAAACGAGGCCACCACAGCCCGACGGCGCGCAATGACATACTCACGACGGTCGAGAACAAACGCCGAGATAGCGCCGAGATAGCAATACCAAGGTTTAGCAAACACCAAGGAGAACCGGCAACCGTTGGACAACACAATATAATTGTCGGTCGACAAACGAGGTTGAGCGCAAGCTGAACACGAGAGTTGAAAAAATTCAAACCAAGATCTAAAAACAAGTTGTCTAAAATAGTGTCTAAAGTCTAAACAAAGGCATAGAAAAGCTTCATTCCAAATACTTTCTTTGTGGATTGTGAAATCAACAAGGAGCAGAGGAGATGGTGAGGGCACAAAAACGAGAATAGGTCTGCAATTTTTCCAAGGTTTGGACTCAAATCTTGACGGCAAACGTTCCTTTAGTAGAAATTATAATAACGAAGAACTCAATTTTAAAGGAACACTCCCAATTTCATCTGTATAAAACTTTTCGGGTTCACTTAACAAACTAGATCAGAGGCATAAGCTTTTGAGATTCTATCTCCTTAATATTTGTCAAGAACACGCCAACTCGGCGAGATCTCGCCTTCTCGGCATGGCCTTCTTGACGTCTCGGCCTAAACCGCCCCTCATCTCTCTAGAAAGTAGAGAGTGTAGGGTCAACACTCAACTATTACCCAAAATTCACTTATAATCTGACGTACACTTAACCTTCATGTGTCATGTACTCATATATGTAGGCAGGCATGTAGCTGAGAAATAACTTACAAATAATATATCGTTTAGTTTTAAAGCCCCATCAATATATAGGCTCGTAGTTGCAAACTTGCAATAATTTGACAAAAAATTCTCAAGAGAAATACATATAAAAAAATATTCTAGTATATGAATATATTTTGACGTATAAGTTGTTTAACTAGTCATTACTAATTCCTACTCTTTACTATTAACTCCTGCCCTATAGAGCTCAAGACGAGAATCTGCTTGTACTTTGAGCTCTATATTAACAGGAGCGAAGAAAACGTCGCCTGCAACAATGGTTTCCCTTGCACCATCATCACCACCACCACTAGTTCGAATCTCCCCGACCCCATTTATAACAACAAAGATCGACGGACTCCACGTGGCGGGGAACGAGACCGATCCCTTCTCGGGAAGGATGCACTTATCCACCTCAAACTCATCAAACATGGCATTGAACCTTGTTGTGTGTTCATTCAATGGAATGCCCTTCACCTTCTGAGGAGGTCCCTGAAAAATTAAGTAGAAATAAATAAAAGAAAAGATTGAGTTTGACAATTTTTTAGTGTTCCTCGATTTTTGCATTTTTCTTTTGATGTCCTTAAAAAACATATTCATATCTCTGAGGTTTTCTATTCATATTAGTTAAACTCAAGTTTACCATTGTGTTCCTCGTCTTTAAATTAGTAGGATTTGATTATTAAAACACTCAAATTCATAACCAAGCCATTCTTATTTTAATTTGTAAACAAACTTCTAAATAACCCCTTAAAATAAAAGATTGTTTTAAAATCCAATTTATGTGGCTTGGTTATGAATTTTAGTGTTTTAAGAGTTGAATCCTACTAATTTAAGGGTGGAGAACACAATGATGAGCTTGAATTTAATTAATTTGAACCGAAAAGGGACGTCAATAGGATAAGTCAAAACCTCTAAAATACTAGTATATCAAAAGAAAAACTAAAAATTGAGGTGTACTAAAAGAAATTTTCCAAAAAATAAGATTAGATGAAGATGAATATGTTCTTTTCTTACCAAGTTGTAAGTTAACATGGAACATAAGGTGTTGACATCCTTTTCCTTGGGAGTTAGGCCGGCTCGTACGACGTTGTCTGAAGTGGCCATGCACTCGACACAATCGCCCGACACGTATGCATGGAGTTCGTTTGGTTTAAGGTAAAGGGCTTCGCCGGGTTGAATCGTCATGTGATTCATCAACAAGGCAACAATCACTCCGACGTCGTTTGGATACATCTCTTCTAGTCGTAGAATGAGCTTCTCCTTTGATGTAAGCTAACAACAAAGGAAAATGTTACTCAAACATATGCATATAAGAATATAACCCTATTACATTATCCAAGTAGACATCTTTTGAAGGTCTATTTGGAGGCTTGACTATCACAAACAATATATGATTGGTGTTCTAAAACTAAGTGATCATATAACATTCTATTGTTAAGGTAATAACTTGTTCCCTATATTAAAGCATGGTACTAAGAAAATTCCATAATTATATATGGATTTTTATTATGGATGTGATAAGATTCAATAAGAACAAGAACAAGAATAAGAACATACAGATTTACGGTTTATCAACACAAATTTACAGGGTAGAAGGAGAATTGATTTTATTATAAGGCAAATAACCAGATTTCGAGAGTATAATTATGAGGCGTTTCAAAAGTATATAAAGAGATTCTATAAACCATAATTTAATTATAGGTCGTAGGCCCAAACAGATCCCGATAGGCCCAAAAATAGAATACATAACACAATGTTTTGGTGGGAGGCGCTATCCCTAGCAAGCCGGGGGTACGTCACCACCTGACTCCCGACTCGCTAACCGGGGTCAACAAGACCTCCGTCGAGGGTACCAATCAATGACAGATTCCAATTCAAGGCATATTAACAATAAATTTGTAATGTAAAAACAAATAAAGTAGGAACCTCCAAATAACCAACACCAAAATCATCAACAACTTTAGCTAATGAACAATAAAGCTTGAGTTAACACATATGTAATAAGTGATAATACCTGGCCTTGCTTGACCAAACGACCCTTCAACTTTGACACTACCTCAGATACACGTTCATTACTCAAGCCCATGATTTTTGCAAGTAGTGATTTCACAGCAACTTTGATGTCCTCTTCTCCATCGCCAACGTTTAAAACTTGTTCTTTGCACATGGAGCCAATTAAATCTTCTATCTCATGAACATTTTTGACAACTTCCTTAAGCTCCTAAATAACAAAAAATAATTAACAATCAGATTAATTTACAACATTTCTTCTCTCTAATAGCATGATACTACATTATAAACATGATTGATTAATTAATTTACCTTGATCTCAAGAAACCCACAAAGAGCCTCGAATTCAGTCAAAGCCAATGCCATTTCAGGCTTATGATTGTCATCCTTGTAAAGATTGGGATGCAACTTATGCAACTCACTTGCTAAGGCCTTATCAGGATGGGCTTGTATTGACAACGCCTTCGCAACTGATAATACCTGATAGAATATGTTATCTAGGTCAATAACCTGACTTATATAGTAAGTTATGTATCTTATTATATCAATCTAATATGAATGCATTTCTAAGGGGATTTACCAATACTATTACAATACCTTAAAATTTTCCATACAAGAACCTCAAAAAAACTAAAGGCTTGTTTGGATCGCCAGGGTTGTCGTGTATTATAATGCAAGAAAATATCATTATCTTTACAATCCAAACAAGTAAACCCATCCAAAAAAATTGAAATGAATTTATTTATGAATTAGAGCCTCTCTAACAAATTCTTTGAAAATTTTCCAAAATAGGGAAATAAAAAGTAAATTTTTTAATAAGTTAATTTATGCTCAAATTACAATGCTTTCTCCATTTTGAATACTTTATATTTAATATTCCCTCCATTTCATAAAACATGTTCTTAGACAAATTTTTACACATATTAAGGGGGGGAAATTCTCCCAAAATTACCCCTATTAAATAATACATCATACTCCTAAAAGTTGCTTTGGGAAACGTGTATATGTTTTGGAAAAAAGTGTATATTATTTATATAGTGTAATTATTATATGGAAAAAATTCTTAAATGTACATCTATTGTGAAAAGAAAAATAGTCTATATGAACATTTATTTTGAAACGAAGAGAGTACAATAAGAAGATATGATACATTATAATTAATCATACATTTATATCTACAAAAGACACATACTTTATTGTATATGAAAAAATAAATAATATTATTCTCTATATATGTAACTTTTTCCAAATTTAAGAAAATTGTTCCTCAAAACAACTTCTTAAATTTAGAGAACAAAATGATAAAGTTGGAGATCATGATATTCTTACCTTGAACAAAAAGGGAAGATCACATCCCCATTTTTTAAGAACCCTATCACCAACAACACTAGGGTTTTCCTTAATCCATGCCTTGAGAGTCTTTTCTCCGGAATTAGTCACAAAGGAAGGGCCAGATTCATGAGTCCCCATCCAGAACTCGGCGTACCGTCCCGACGGATCGATGGCGGCCTTGGAATTGGCGGCGTAGAGCTTGGCAACGGCCGCGTCGGATCCGATCCGACCCCATCCATAGTTCTGAACCGAGCACCTTAGTCGTTGGAGTTTCGAAGCTGTTTTGTTCATCTGAAATGAAAGAAGAAGAATGGAAAAAAATTAAGGGAGGAGTAATTAATATGGGAGTTTCGTTTCCATGCATGCACGAGTAATTAATATAGATGCTTTCAAGAAAGTAAATGAGGGTTAAATATAGAAAATGGACGAGGTTCCACTAAAAAAATAGAAAATATTGGGTAACTATTAAATTTACATTCTTTTTAATGAGGGATCACCCGTGGTAAATTCTGGGTTTGTGAACTAACAGACAAAGCGTATATATATAAACTAAGTAAATTATCTTGTGTCGATCAACTCGACTTAATAGTAGATTTGGTTTTTCATTCAAGTGAAGGGGCCAAGACTTACAGGCCATGCTAATTGGGTAGGCGGGGGAGGGGCGGTCGCCATGGGTTTCAAAATATAAAGGCCGTAGATAGAAAACTACTACTAATAAAAATAGACTCGTTAATGTTAAAAAAATCAATAATGTTAAAACGGCCCATTAATTATCTAATAAAAAAATTATATGGAAAAGCCCATTTATTTATTATTTAAAAAAAACTCATTTATTTGTTATATTTAAGGGCCTCTAATTAACTCTAATTTACACTAATTTTGATACGGACCTGAAATAATTAAGACGGGCCTGAAGACAATGATGGATCACTTGATACCTCTTACCACTTTTCATGTCTCCTACCGGCCATTAGGTAATTAACTCTAATTTGCACTAATTTAATATAATACTAATTTACACTAATTTTTTCTATGTTCATGATACAACTAAATACACAAATGATTCATCAAAAAAAATGTAATCTAATTTGAACCTAATTTATATTAATTTAGGCACCTCACTAGTTTTATATAACCAATAACGATGTATTTGATATAACCCTAATACACTAATTTTGGTTCATTGCTAATTTTATGTAACCAATAAATCTACATTTGATGTAATCCTAATTTACACTAACTTCTTCTTCCATGTTCATGATACTACATACACTAATTAAATTAACATAATTTAAATCCTGAGTTACACTAATTTCAGTACATCTAGAGAAAGTTGTATTGTAGGGATGGACTGGGGTAGGCCCCATCTCACCCTAAAAAAATGGTAAATTTAATATATTTTTTTAAAAATAAGGTAATTTTAGTAGTAAATTAGTTAAATTAAGGTAATTTAGCTCACGCACGAACATTTAGTGAAAATTAGCCCACCCTAATTTTAAATCCTGGGTCGTCCATGACATCAGTAATTTTATGTAACCAATTGATGAAACTCGAAATAAACCAGCACTAGAAGACAAGAATGAGATTACTTTTATTCGACTAGGCAAACACTTGCTTTTATTTATCTCTTTAGAACGAGGTTACAAACAGCGAGATTACAAACAACAAGGTTATAAACAACGAGATTATGCCCTAGATCTCTTCTCGGAGGGTCCGAGGTCTCTGCCTAACAAGATTTGAGACCTCCTAGCTATTGTGAGATTCTATTACTTAACAAACTATTAACGAACTCTTCCCCTGTTGCGAGCCTAGCTCTGATGTCTTGTGGTGAGGTCGAAGAGTTGATTATGCACGTGGGGAATGTGGTCTGCGAGGTGACGTAGCGAGATCTTTGATTGAGACGAGGTCTCTTTGGGCGACTTGAAGTCTTTTTGTGGACCTTCACTTGGCTGTAGCGCGGTTTTTAATGATGATTCAACACGTCGATCTTCAACAAACAAGATAGTTCTTGAGTTCAAAATGTTTTTCGACCCCTTCCTACCTTCGAGATTCTCCTCTATTTATAGAGGTTTGAGGAACATAGTTTTGACGTTTGCTCGATGTGGGACGCCCGAGATCAAGCTCTCTGATTGGTCAAGAGTGAGGCAGTTGGTCATTGGTTGAGAATATGGTGGCTACTGAGTAGTTAGATGGGGCGGGGATGTCAGCTTTTAAACAACGAGGTTTGGGTCTCGTCTTTAGCCGGGGGAAGTCCGCTTATCCATCCTACTTGATGAGTTCAACGAGGTATGGACCTCGTGATCATAGTTTTGAGGCCTTGGCCGGGCAGGGATTTGCTTTTTTTTGTATGGGTAGGGCAGGGGCCCGCGAGGACATGCCTTGGGAACACCTCCCAACCTCGCTATTCGTCGTACTGGAACCCATTGTTCGTACTTTACTATTTCGCGCACCATCACAACCCCATGGCATAGTGGTCTCGGTCCGAGGGCCACAGGTCATATATGCGCAATGCTTAGTTCTGAGGAGCTTTCCCAGCGAGTTTTTTGGGTTGTGGGTAGCAAGGTTAGGCGTTTGGAGGCAACGAGGCCCGGTGATCTTTTTGCGAGGTTTAGAGGTTTGCAAGCCACGAGGCCCGAATATCTTTTTGCGAGGTTTAGAGGTTTGCGAGCCACGAGGCCCGAAGATCGTTCTGCGAGGCTGAACACTTGGTAATTTTTTTCCTGCCACGCACTTGATGAGCCCTGGGCCTGCTCTCCCCTCTTCCACTAATGGTCATCTGAAAGAGATAAGGCCCATTAAGTTTTTTAGAACTGGGAGAGGCCCAAATTCGTACTCTATAAAAAGCCTTTACGCATCCCTCTTCTCCTCATTCTTTATCTTCCTCTCTGAACAAACCCCTTCCTCTCATCCTTCACTTTTCTCGATTCTCCGGCAAACAGGCGAAGTGTCTTCACCGGTTTCAAGGCTCGCAATCGTCTTTCCCACACCAACCGTCTTCACCGGTGTCATCAACTTTCGCTGACTAAACAAGCAAATCAATCAACTTTCATAAATCAATTCACTTTATTACTTGTTTTGAATCCAAAGCTCGAAACTTTCGTTATCGAACAATATCAACATTCAAGTTCACAACTTTCTCTTTCGATCAAGTTAAAAAACTCAAATTACTTCGACTCTCGTCTAAGCATAATTTAACAAGCAATTCAAAGGATAGAAGGCAATCAAAAACTCAACATACTCATTCAAACATGCACAACTATGTCGGGTTTCAACCCCGACCCTAGATAAGAAGACTGCTTACTATTCATTGAAACAAAGCTAATAACTTTAATCAAAGAAGACATTGAAACAAAACTTACTTGAAATTAGAAAAGGAAATATTGTTTTACAAACTTGTGGAATCCTGAAACACTAAGAACACCGAGCAAGAACCGATCACCGAACCTAACTCTCTCTCTCGATCGACTTCAGTTCGATTCTCTCTCTCCCTCGATTTCTCCTAAAACTAATGTGAAATCCCCCCTTGTCTAGGCTTAGAACAAGGGTATTTATACTAAGAAACTATCTAAAAAAACCAAAAAGATAAAAACTTACCCTACTTAAAAGATAACAAGATAAAAGATACAAAAGCTGAAAGTCGGCGTCGCCTCTACCGACACAGGTCCCTCGTTAATGACCTGCACAGGGTCGGTAGACTCTGATGAACTCCTTACAAAAAACTCTATCTTTACAACTCGTTAATGACCCTCAGAAGTCCTTACCGATCCTCTGTTTTGGCTTTTACGAACTCTTTCTTGGCTTTATTTTTGCACTCTAACTTGATCTTCCCATGCAATCTTCTTCCTTATATTCCATGGATTTCACCTTCCACCACTTGACTTCAACTTTGCTTGAAAATTGCTCCTTTCCCGCTCTTAAACCTACAAAAAGACACAAAACGGAGTAGCTTCCATACTTTTCACAAAATATACAAACATATCCAAAAAACACACAAAACTAACTCTAAAACCTACTAAAACTAAACTAAACAACCTAAGAAAGACACCTAAAACTAGACCAAAAACACAAACATCAGTGGCGCTGGTAGCCAGACGATGTTCTCGAGCCCTTCGGTGCGTCAACCGACGGTTGAGTTCATCACCGCTCCACTTTTCGAATTTTGAATGTTTCTTGGGAAACCAAACGTCTCCCCGCTTGGGCGATGGGACGTTTGATCTTCCAATTGCTGTCTTCCATTCTTCCCCTCTGTTTTGGCGCTTCACATTCTTCCTAGACTGTCCCATCTGTTAGAGTAGCCCTAGGGTGCTGCGTCCCCTACGCTACCACCTCGCGTTTCCTTTCTTTTTTGGTTTGTTCGACTTCTCAAAACTTCTTCTTTTCTAGGTGTTCGCCTTTCGTGACCTGGACCTCGCATTTTCATGCCTAGAGGAGCCTCTCTGAGCCCTCCACCAATCCTCGCATTCAAGCTTCGGGAGAAGTTTTACGAAGAATCGTCTGAGACCGTAGGGATCGTTGAAACCAGTGACTCCCAGAATTTGAGGTCTCCTTCGATTGTGTTCAGCGACCTCTCACCTAGCACCTCCGACATCTCTATTACCTCGCTCTTTCCCCGACTGCACACGTCCTCCGGGGTTAAGATGGCATCATCTTCGATTTTTGACGAGGATCTTGTCGGCCTTGACGCGCGTTCGTCTGACTCCAACGACCAGCCGAGCTTCTTTGCAGAGTATATCACTGATTCTGTGTCATGTATCCCTACCATCCTCGAGGAGCGGATACCGATGACTCCAAACCCCTCGATCGAGATCTTTTTGCCTGAGGGGGCCCCGGTAGTTCTCAAGCAGGAGGCCATTGAGAAGATCGCGAAGGATTTTCCTTGGTCCAAGGGGGTTGAGATGGCGCTCCCCGAGGGGGGGTGCTGCTCCAGGCCGGCTTCCGGTTGCCGCTCGCTCGGCACATAGTTGACTTTTTGTGGTTAATGCATGTCTGGCCCGCGCAACTATTTCCTAACGCATGGAGGCTTTGGTGCGCGTACATCACCCGAAGCCACGAGCTCGGGGAGGGGCCCGACATGGACGTCATGACGAGTTTTTTTATGGCGAAATGAGAGCAGAAGTCATGCCTCGTCAAACTAAGTTTACCCGGGATCAAGATCACCACTACCTCGTCGAACGTCGGTCAGTGGAAGGACAACTGGTTCTTGGTCTGAGACCGCTCTGGGAGGTATCTTAACTTTCCCTTGGCACCAGACAACTTCTGTCATCCTAAGGGGACACTGGATGTCGCCGAGATCAAGGTTCGGTTTACAACTCCGCACCAAGCGCCCTACTAGGAATACCTAGCGCAGGACCGACTTGAGCGGGCGGGTCTGAGTCTCACCTTCTCGAACCTCGAGAGCGCAGAGGGTACCTATATCTCTATGTTTTCTCGTTCCCGCATTGTCTTTTGTTCTGATTTGTGTTAGATTTGGATTAAGTGTGGTAACCCCGAACCTCACTCGGGTTATGTACTTTAGATTTTGATTGCTTGCGATGATTACAAGCCTCGCTCGGACCACTCATTCTAGGTTTTGATCATTTGCGATGATCACGAGCCTCGCTTGGCCACGCATTCTAGGTTTTTGATTGCTTGTGATCCTCCCCTTACTCTTTTAATAACTCGCTCTTTTTTCAGTGAATCTTCTGGATGCCTTGGCCTCGAGGGAAAATGGGAAGAAAGTCGTGAGTCCCTCCGCACAGACCTCTCGGGCCCCGAAGGCCTTGAAAACGAAGACACCGCCCTGACAGTAAAGGCACCGTCCCCTACGAAGGTCGTAGGGGTAAAAATTATTGGGGGGGGGGGGCTACCCAAAGGAGACGCTACCAAAGCGTCCTCTCACGCCCCGAGGATCCAGAGACGGGGTCGGATCCAAACGGAAGAAAGCGGAGGCATTGCCCCGCAAGAAAAAAGGAAGAAGCACAAGGGGGACAGCCAACACAGTTCCTCGGGGAGGGAGATCGTCCCCAACCCCCATTTTGAGGGTCGGGCTCTTTCCGCCACCGAACCTCCTGCCGCGAAGTTCCACTGCCCCGGGCCATCTCGGGGTGCGCTCAAGAACTGGAACAAGGACGATTGGAAGGTGGAGATTGTGTGGGCGGACAATCTCTCTGAGGACGCCCTTAATGACGAGGCCCTCCTCTACTCGGCAATGCTATGTTTTGCTTCTTTTTGTAAGCCTTGCTCGAAAGTTTCATGCTTGTTCTCTCCTAACGTACTTTTGGTTTTTCAGCACAACTTCTTCGAGAACTAAAATTATACTCATATCAACCTCCTCCATAAGAGAATGGACAAGATGGAGGGTGCACTTAAGGCCCGCACGGAGGAGTAAACGAAGAAGGAGAAGGATCTCGCCGAGGTTGAGAGGCAGGTTCAGGTCGCGGAGGTTGCGGCGAAGGATGAGGCCAAGGAGGCGGCCAGGGCGAAGGAGGAGGAGGCGAAGGCGAAGGCCCTGGTTAGGGACCTACAAGCCTCGGTCGAGGATCTCCGGACAAAATTCTCCAAGGAACAAAAGTATTTCAAGGAGGAAGAGTCGGAGCTTCAGATGGTCGAGGAAGAGAACAACAACCTTCACCACCGCATCAAGGAGCTTAATGAAGAGGTGGAGGCTGCAGGGCCCAAATATGTTAAGTCCGTCGAGTACCAAGAACAGTTGTTGAACAACGTTGATGTGATGTACCGACAGGCTATCTGCGTGTGTCGAGCGAGAACAAAGTTATCGCCGCTGATCTCTCGGTCTAGGAAGGTTTGAACCTCGTCCTGGGCGATCCTAACCCTGTGCAGGACACACCCACCCCCGATCTCGAAGTTGTTATTGCCTCACCTATCCGCCAAAGGCACCCTTCATGAATGAAGGGTGCCTTTGAAATTTTCTTTATTTTTGTATTTTTGTTTCGAACACTTGGTATTCCCGCGGGGGCTTGTAATTATGATATTTTGGCCCTTGTGGCCTTTCTCTATGCATCTCTCTTTCTATTTTTGCTTATGGTTACATCGCGTACCTTTCGAGGGTTCGAAAGGCCCGTTCCCACCCGATCCAATCCCATGGCACGAGAACTGCAAGACTTGCAGACCACTCGAGCCATATCGGTCATTCTTTTAATTTTTAACTGTGCAGCGCATGATAGATTATATGCATCGATCATGAGCCTCGCTCGGATCACGCATGTTATAGATTTGGTTGTCTCCAACCCCAAGCGGGAAGCGAGAGGTAGATTTGCGCACTTAAAACCGAGAATCTCCAACCCCAAGCGGGAAGCGAGGGGTGGATATGCGCACTTAAAACTGAGAATCTCCAACCCCAAGCGGGAATCGAGGGGTGGATTAGCGCACTTAAAACTGAGAATCTCCAACCCCAAGAGGGAATCGAGGGGTGGATTAGCGCACTTAAAACTGAGAATCTCCAACCCCAAGCGGGAAGCGAGGGGTGGATTAGCGCTCTTAAAAATGAGAATCTCCAACCCCAAGCGGGAAGCGAGGGGTGGATTAACGCTCTTAAAATTGAGAATCTCCAACCCCAAGCGGGAAGCGAGGGGTGGATTAGCGCACTTAAAACTGAGAATCTCCAACCCCAAGCAGGAAGCGAGGGGTGGATTTCAGCAAATGCGCCCTTGATTCAAGGTTTCCATATTGCGATGATATCGGAAAATAACACATCACCCTTTAATCACAAAATTTTGGTGACAACGAGATTTTTCCTAGGAGACCTCTACGCATAATACCTTTTGAGCCGAGCGACATCCCAAGTTTTGCTTAGAGTGCGCCCCTCGCTATCCTTGAGCTTAAAGGCTCCGGGCACGACTTCTTCCCCGAGGAGGTATGACCCCTCCCATTTTGATCTAGCTTACCGCCCTCGGTGCGCCTTAAAACGAGATTTCCCGAGACCGAAACCCGAGATCTAACCTTCTTGTCATGAAATACCACAACTCGCCGCTTGTATTCCATGGAGCGCAGGGCTGCGACCTCGTGAAGTTTGTCCTTGAACTGCAATTCTACCTTGAGATTTTCTTTTTCATTGAAGTCGAAAACCCTTGCCGAAGGACCAAGGTTTCCACTGGGACCAACGCGTCCACCCCGTAGGTTAAGCGAAAGGTGTCTCTCCCGTGGCCCGACACGAGGTCGTTTGATATGTCCACAGGAAGAGGGGGAGAAGCTCCGTCTAGTGTCCTTGGGCTACACCCAACCGCTTCTTAAGATCGGACAAGATATGGGCGTTGACGTTCTCCACCTGGTCGTTTGATTGGGAATGGGCCACCGATGAGAACTTGAGGGTTATGCCAAGCTCGGAGCAAAGTGTACGAGTTTCCTCGCAATCGAACTAGGGACCATGGTCGGTCATGATGGTTATGGGGACCCTAAAGCGGCATACGAGGTTTTCCATAGGAAATTGCAAACCTTTGTTCTCGTAATTTTTACTATTGCCTCTGCCTCGAACCACTTCGTGAAGTAGTCGATGATGATCAGGATGTACTGTACCTGCCCCACGGCCTTGGGGAAGGGCCCTAAAATGTCCATCCCCTACATCGTAAAGGGGCAGGGGACATGGATCGAGCGCAAGCGCGAGGTCGGGGCATGCTGGATCTTGGCATGCTTCTGGCACCCATCACACTTTTGAACGTAAGCCCTTGCATCCTGCCTGAGGGTGGGCCAAAAATACCCCAAGTGGGCGATTTTGTGTGACAAGGTACGCCAACCGGGGTGGCCGCCGCAGACCCCTTCATTTGCCTCGAACAGGATGTGCTCCATGACCTCGGTCGACACACATAGCAAGTTGGGCTCTGCGAAACCCCGTTGATAGAGCCGGCTACCGATGACACAATATTGAGCCGCCTGTAATTTGAGATTTCTAGCCTCCATGGGATCCTCGGGAAGGACGACGCTTTCCATATATCGCGTGGTGGGAATCCTCCAGTCCCCGAGCTTGACAGAGAGAGCCTCGCTAGTAACACTTCGCGAGAGCTTTCTTTCTATCATCACGTGGTTGCCCACCACTAAGGGAAGGGCCGACCCCAGCCTTGCGAGAGCATCTGCCTTTGTGTTCGCAGCGTGTGGAACAGATTCTACCGCAAACGTTTCTAGGCAAGATACCAAGGCCTTGACTTTTTCTCGGTATGCGGGCAGGAACCCTGTTCTGGTATCATATTGTCTATGCAATTGCCGCGCCACCAATTCAGAATCGGTGTATACTCTGATCTTGCGAGCCGCGCTGAGCGCGCCATCTCTACCCGGTGATCATGACCTCATACTCAGACTCGTTATTGGTGGCGTCAAAGGCGAACTTAAGGGCATACTCCGTCTCAATTGAGGGACATGCGAGAAATACGCCAACCCCGCCTCCGGTGTTGCATCGCAAGCCATCAACAAAGACCTTCCACTCCTCTAAGATCTCGTCAGTTTCGGGGAAGGTAACTTCTACCGTGAAGTCAGCGAGGGACTGCCCCTTCATCGCAGTCCTGGGGAGGTAGCTGATGTCGAACTCGGAGAGATCGATCGCCCACTTCGTCATCCGCCCAGAGAGGGCGGGCTGGTGGAGGATCTACCAAAGTGGGAGATCGGAGAGGACCTGGACAGGGTGTGCGTGGAAGTAAGGGCGCAGGTGCCTCGCGGTGGTCACCACAGCCAAGGCCATTTTTTCTTCCGAGAAGTACCGCTGCTCTGCAGGTTGGAGCACGCGACTCATGAAATAGACAAGGTGCATCGCCTTTCTTGTTAGCACGAGCTTTAGCCCACGTACAATTGTAATTCCTCGCCCGCCTTTGGGGGCGACAAAGTAGAGAGCTTCGTCAGGTTCAACCTAGAAAAAGCGAGCTCTAGCTCTTTGTCGCAGACAAATTTGTCATTTTCTTTAGGGCCGCGAAGAAAGGTAGCAACATGTCCGCCAATCGGGAACAGAACCTCCCTAGGTAGTTTACAACGCCGTTGAGCCGTTGTACCTCAGTTCGAGATCGGGGTGACCTCATTGAAAGAATTGATTCTATCTTGGCGGGGTTCACATCTATATCCCATTCATTGATCTCATGAATCCCAGGAACTTCCCTGAGGACATGCCGAACACACATTTCTCAGTATTTAGGCTGAGCCAGTTGTGCTTGAGTGTCGCAAAAACTTCGACGAGGTTGACCAGATGTTCCTTCGGGGTTCTACTTTAGACCACGATGTCGTCAACGTATGGCGATATATTCCTCCCTAGGTGGTTCTTGAAGATTCGATCTACGAGTTGTTGGAAGGTTGCACCCGCGTTATTCAAACCAAATGGCATGACCTTGAAGATGTAGGTCCCGTGCTGCGTGATGAAGGATGTTTCTTCCTCATCTCGCGAGCTCATTAAAACCTAATTGTAGCCCGAATAGGCGTCGAGGAAGCTCAAGACCCCGTGACCCGTCGTAGAATCGACCAACTCGTCGATCGAGGGCAGTGGGTAGCTGTCTTTGGGGCAGGCTTGTTTCAGGTCTTTGAAGTCCACACACATACGCCATTTCCCGTTGGCCTTTTTTACCAGCACAATGTTAGACAACCATCGAGGGTACTGGACCTCACGGATAAACCCCGCGGCCAACAACGTCCCTACCTTGGCATTTGCGGCGCTTGCCCTCTCCTCATTCATCTTTCTTCGGCGTTGTACTATGGTGCGAGCGGTGACATCCACGTTCAAGGAATGCTGGGCAACAATTCTTGGGATGTCGTGGAGGTCTTGTACAGTCTACGCGAACACGTCGCGGGAGCCAGCAAGCAAGGTTTCCAGCGACGTTGCCGACTCCCCAAAGAGGCACTCGCCTAGGTAAATCTTTTCTGCCTCGCTACCGAAGGGAGTGACAACCCTTCTTTCGGCCTCATGGGAATCGTAAAATCCCAGACTTCGAGATCATCTTCCCCGCTAGCTTTCACCATGAAGACCGGACATTTTGTTTTACGGAGGTCACGTTGCAGACGCGCCCCTCCTCTTGGTTGCCCTTAACCTCACCGACCCCGTCCTAGACGGGGAATTTCATTTTTAGGTGGTAGATGGACACCGCTGCTTGATATTTCATCAGGGATACTCTCCTGATGATTGCGTTATACACTGAGGGTAAACCCACCACAGTGAATTCTACCATCTCGGTTCGCCTCGTCGAACTAGTACCCAATGTCATCCAGAGGTCAATGAGGCCCGCGACATCGACCTCGTCACCAGAGAAGGACATTAGCTTCCCGACGTAGGGCTTCAGGACGTCGCGGAAATGCCCAATTGTTCGAAGGCGCCGTAATACATGATGTCCACGGAAGATCCCGTGTCCACCAACATCCATTTTACCATCTTCGAGCCTAGCTGAGCATGCACCACCAAAGGGTCAGAGTGTGGCATGTGAAGGCCCTCGGCGTACTCGGAGGTGAAGGCTAGCCCTACGTTGGACCGCGAGGTTTGTGCGACACTGAATACCGAGGGCTCATGATGGCTTGCCCTCACGTACCTCTTTCTTTCCGCCTAACTTGAGCCAGCCAACGAGGGGCCACCCGAGATAGTATGAACATACCCATCAGGCGTCGTTGTGTGACCGGACCGTGCCTTCTCCACGGGAGCCTGCTGTTTGACGTTGTTGGCTCTTGCTTGGCTCAAGCCTTGCGGCACATTGTTCGCTCCCGAGGCAAGGTTATCGCATCCTTTCTCGTTTGGGTTATACCGAGGGACTCCCTTTCCCCTGTATCCTCGTTGCCTACCTCCATAGCAGTTCCAACCCCCAAAGTCGTTGTTTTTGTTTTTGTTTTTGTTTTTGTTGTTTTTGTTTTTGTTTTTGTTTTTGTTGTTGTTGTTTTTGTTTTTGTTGTTGTTGTTGTTGTTGTTGTTGTTGTTGTTGTTGTTGTTGTTGTGCATTGAAAATAATTATATGATTATGTGAGTGAAAACTAATTATATGAGTAAGGAAAAAGAGATAGCCTTAAAGCATAAAATAAATGCACAAATGCACAAATAGGTAGTCCTAAATGTATAAATTGATGGTATTGACACATAAAAATAAGTTTATTTCAATTCACAAATAAGGGTATAATAATGAACAAGCATGGTTATATCAATGAAAAAATAGCGGTATATTCATGAACAAATAGGGTATATCAATGAACAAACAATGCACAAAAAAGGTTAGATCAATGAACAAAAAATGTTATATCAATAAACAAATAGGGGTATATCCATGAACAAATATGCATAAACCAATGAACAAATTGAACAAAAAATGAAAAAATAGTATATCAATGAACAAATAATGCTATACCAATGAACAAATAATGGTATATCAATGAACAAACAAGGTTATATCAATGAACAAATAGTAATATATCAATGAACAAATATTGGTATATCAAAACTAATTATATGTGCATAAAAAACTAGATAATATTGTATTCATACACATAAATAAGGTTAAAATAAAATTAAAAACTAAAAAACTTCGAAATCGATGAACAATGTTATCAAAAAATCAATGCACAATTAGTTAGTATTGATGAACAATTGTTCAATATTGATGAACAAATCGCTAGTTTTGATAAACAAATTGGTCATGTCTAAAAAATCGTATTTTTCGAAAAATATGTGAATAATACGGGAAAAATTCGTTCGTATTGTATTTTATTGAAAAATACGGGAAGAATTCGCTCGTGCCGTATTTTATTTTTTTTAATGAATGTTTAATCAGGGACGTTGATTTTTGGAAGGAACGAGCGAGATTTATTCTTAATTCTCACTTGGGCGCTAATTCGCATATGACTCTTTCTATAAAAATAATATTAATATAAATATGATTCTTTAAATGGAGAATTTGCTGGAATTAGGATATAAAAAAATTAGAGAATATTGGATTTTGTTCCCCATTTTGAAAAACAATTATAGGAAATTTATTGGAGATGCTCTAACACAATTTTTGAGTTTTTTTCTTCCTTGAGATATTATTGTACCATATAGAGAATGTACAATGCATTGAAATTGAGTGAATGACGATTCTATGCATACATGTGGACATCAATAGAGATTTATTGCATTTGATATAAGCTTTATTCTGTTTCCAAGTTGGAAGATATTAACATGATTCTTAAATTATAAATAGCACAACAATTTGTGTATATTGTATATTAAGCGTATTCAAGAAAATTGATCTCATCAATTAGACATGAAATGCACAAAATTTTCAATCATGTTGGTCGTGTTCTTTATCATTGGTAAGATCTATATTGGTTTATTCTTCCAAAAGTTTTTTGTTAGATGCAAAATAATTCTCTTTCTTAGGCTTATATATACCTCTTATTCTTTTCTGAGAGTACTCCATTGTTTTTTATACAATTTATAATGATCTATTTTTTGAATTGACTTATATTAAAAAAACAGGTAGTACAAACATCGTGGACGCATCGTTCAAAGTAATGAACAATCAAAACGGCATATGTAATGGGTTCAACACAAGGGGTGAGTGTGAGTCAGTCCAGGGGGTACGTTGTGTTCCTGATTATTGCAATACATCATGTACTTCATATAAAGCTGAATATAAATGTGGAGGATGTGTAGATCCTTATACATGTTGTTGCTTTAAGTAGAGAGATGCAAATGCATGTCTCTTACATTTCAATCTATATGTAAACATATAATCAAATAAATATTGATATAAAGCATAAATATGCGTTGATGGATGTTTTTATGCAAATGACATCCATAAAAAATGCTTATATATCATTATCCTTTGCAATAAAAGATTCATTTTACTTTGTGAAATGTATTATGATTAGAACTACGAAATTTAATTGAATTTTCACTTTCTATATAATTCGTTTTCTTGTACACAAGTTCTTTTCATTTTGGATATTGCGTAAAAGATTGTGAAACATTACTAAGTGACTAAGACATGTATATCCATGGACCATAGTAATAATAAATAGTTAGAGAAATAATTAAACATTCATAAATACTTAGTGGCAGAGCAAGGGGTAAAAGGAAAAAACACGTCCTTTTTGCCTCTATTAAAAAAGGATCAAAACTAAAATTTTTTTTGAGAAGGACAATTGGCGGGAACTATTTATGGAAGGAATACGTTCATTTCCATGTCAGTTGTACTGTTTATATTAGGAGAGAAAAAAAAATCACACAAGCTTGTGAACTTATGAGTTTGTATGATTTATTAGGAAAGATTTTGAAAGATTATGTGAGATGGTATTTCCTTAACCGAATAAGAAATAATATCACATACAATCACCTCTTCTACCCTAAATGCTATGAGTTTTTAAGATAGAAGGATGTTTTCAACTTTATTGTGTATTTGAGTGAAAGAGGGAAGATGGTAAGACGACTCTTCCATGAGATTTAGGCGAGTGGTGTTCTTGAGAGTGCTTGGGTATATCTTGAGAGTGAGAGTTGTGTGACACCAATTAACATAGAGCGTGGTTCAAATATTGTGGGATCAACACTTGTACACGTGAAAGCTTTTTAAAAACTCAAGAAATCAATAAAGCGAGCGAAACATGCTCTTATAGTCCAATCAATAAAGGGAGTTGGTTTACATGGAGTTTTCACTATACATTCTAGTGTTCTAGTCTTAGTAAGATTTCTTGTTTTAAAATTCCGCTACAAGTTCACTTTAAGAGTCGGTGACTTGTAAGTACAAATGAAACTACAATTTTAAGCGCAAATCAATAACAAAATTCATACCCATAATTACATAGTATTATATATTATACATCAATTAAATACCAAAAACAAAGCCAAAATATACCCACAAAAACAACAACAACATTGGATGACTAAATGCAGCTCCCGAATGGAGACCCGAAAACCTCTACTCCCGAAAACTCAAACCCTAGCCTGAATTTTTTTTTTCAATCCCCCCAATCTAAAAACCCTTGAACCACAATCAGAAGCTTGATGATCAAAACCCTCTTTCAAGAATGTGTTCATAAACGAAATTTCAATCTAAGGCTGAGAAGCCATTTGTTTTTTCCCCCAATTGTTAGGCTAAGAAGCCACTGATTTTGCAAACTTGTGGCTGAGAAGCCTTGTTCTTTACCAATTTGTGGTTGAAAAAGTGAGATGTCCATCTTTGGATCTCGTTTTTTCTCACGAATCAAGGAATTTGTCTATCAATTTGTATTTTGAAACCATAGACGGAGTAATCCATCAATTTGTAATTTGAAACCATAGAAAAATAGATCTCACAATACTCCAATACCTTTGACCCCCAAATCAATCTAGTTTCTCCCATAGAAGCAGATTTTAGCCTCCGCCCTTTACCGTTGGAAACCTCTGGTCCAATTATCAACCGCTTGTTCCCACGGGCCACCGTTCAAGCAAGTCCACATCTGGATTTGGCTGTTCATCGATGTCTTCACCAGTGGTTTCTTCTGACTCTTAGACGGTGCGGTTGATTTTCCTGTCCGAACTCATCCTCTGCGACCTGTTCGCCATTCCTCCTTTGTTGCCGATTTGATCTCCCAGGCCTCGTTGTTGGCTTTGTTGGCGTCGTCGGCTTGTTCAATCGGCGTTCTGGTGTCCCGATTAGCAAATAGAAAAGGGTTCCATAAAAAAAAAGGTAGAAAAGGGAATTAAAAAGAAAAAAGAAAAAAGAAGCTTACGCTTGGTCTGCAAGTCTGCAACTCCTGCAAGCCTTAAAAGTTTAAGGAAAAAAGGGAAAACAAAAGAGAGAAAAAGGAATTGAAAAAGCAAAAAATTAAAAGAGAAAGAAACGATTAGTAGAATATGGAAAAAATGGAGAAAGATAAATAGAAAAAAGAATTTAAATGTGTTGGCTGTTTTTTAATGTCCAAATATTACTTTCTTTTAAACTTCTTGTGTGATAGGTAAGGAAAAAAGGAAAAAAACAAGAAAAATTAAAATAATAATAGTGAATATTAAGTCCTTGTTTAGCAAGGAAAAATAAGAACTTACTTGTAAGGAAAGTTTTTTACTTGCGGAGTAAGTTTTGTGTCTACTTGCGTTGCAAGTAAAACGTTTGTTTTACTTGTAAGGCAAGTTCGATTTCTTTTCTTGCAGGTTAGCTCGAAACATATTTAATGTACTTTTCTTCCGAGAAGTTAGAGCTGAGTTTGGCGTTGGATCGAGTTGTATTAGGCTAGGTCGCTTGGTGCTTTGAGGCTTTTGAAGATCCTTCATCTCGGTGGAGGGAACGTCAGTAGTCCGTTTCGCACGCCCATGAGGGGTCGACCTATTGCCTACAACGCTATTCTTATAGTGCTTTACTCACCCCAATCTCAAAACTCGTCTTAGTTCTTATTTTTCGGAGTTTTGTGCCTTTCATAGCTATTCCTGTTTGGTTTTTTACTCTCTTAGCCGTTTCTCGGCTGCCGTTTTATTACGGCCTCTCGGATTACCAAGCTTGTTTGGTATTCCGAATTCTTACCCTATAAAAAAAAACAACAACAACAACATTACTCGATTGAAGTCTTGACAAATTGAATTAAATTTTTTTCTCAGACTAGCGTTCACATTCAGTATAAATTAAGCACAAGAGAGATTGAAATGACCAAATGAATAAAACTTGAAATTATAATCTCACAACTTTCTTGAATCTAAAAGTCTCAACAACGAATGAAACTAAGGTTTTTAGTTATCCATAGGACACCTCTCTAAAACTTGAAAAGAAAGACAATAACATGGCATAGATAATTCTTAAAAACAAACTAACAAAGGACCTATTTAAACTAGGAAAACACAATAAATTAAAAGATAAGAAAAGATAACAAGATAAGATAAACTCATAAAGTCTATCGCGCAAGTAATCCACATATCCATGGTCGCGGATTTGAAAACCGTAGTTGCAATTTGACTTGTTGACTCCTCCGAGGTGGTGTAATACCCCCATTGCAGTTATTCTCCTGACAAGATGATGTTGGAGGCATTTTCGAGGCTATTTTGACCCCATTTGAGTGGGAATTTAGACTCGGAGTAAGAAAAATGAATTGTAGCTCTTTGAGTTAGCTTTCCAATGATTTCAAATTCAGCTTTATCCGACCACTGTATCTATCAAACGATATGTCACAAGAAAGTGGTGTCGAAACAACAACTCAAATGCATGGCCCGAATTTAAGCGTTTTTTCCCACAACTCCTTGGGCTTAATAGTCATCAAGAATGGCTTGCATATTCTTGGAAAATATACTTGAACATATCCAATCTTGAATCCTCCAACTTAAGATGGCTAAGAACTTCGTGTGACCGATCCTTACTCCTCAAAAGACCTAAAAACATGAAAGCACAAAAGTAGACACCGAAATGTAAAAATTACAAAAACCACACAAAATGCAAGCAAATATCTAAAATTTAAACATAAATATGCTCTAATTATTAGGGACCACTCTCTCTAGTATCAACGGGAGAACCTATTTCATACTTGGTGTATTTTTAAGACAACTACCCTTAGTGTCGTGATTGACAATGGTAGTTGTACTAACTTGATCAATGTGAGGATGGTTAGCCATTTGAAGCTTTGCACGAAACCTCACTCTGCTGTCTACGGCCTTAATTGGCTCACTATTGGAGAAGGTACGCAATTCACTAGACAATGTCATATTACCTTCTTTGTTGGGAGCCCCATGGCAATCAACCGAGTGTTCTTAACGATGGTTTTTTGAACACTCACGTGTTCATGATAGCTTGCATATGGGTATAGTTTAGATGCATGTTTTATGTTGGTCTTTGCATAGTTTTAGATAGTTTTAGTTGGTTTTAGTCTAGTTTCTAGGATCTTGTGTTTTTGGTTATATTGCGCTTGTTTGCTCGGTTTTTTGTAGGTTTCTAGGTTAATGAGCAAAAGCGTGATGGATTATGGTTGATCATGGTGGTGGCTAGAAGAGTTGATGATAGAATGCATTTAGGTGTTAGTTTTAGGGCATATTTATGTTTAAATCTTAGGTAGTTGCATGTGTTTTGCTTCGTTTTTGTAGTTTTTGCATTTCGGTATCTACTCTTGCGCTTTCGTGTTTTTAGGTCGTTTTGAGGAGCAAGGATTGGTTAAGTTGAAGGATTCAAGATTGGACACATTCAAGTTTCTCTTCCAGTGATATTCAAGCTATTTTTTATGATCATTAAGGCCCAAGAAGTTGTGGAAAAGAACGCTTAAATCTGGGCTACACTGAAGTTGTTGTTCGACACCACTTTCTTGTTACGCTTAGTTCAAGAGCTACAGTGATTGGATGAAGCTGAATTTGGTATTATTGGAAAGCTAACTCGAATAGATACAATTCATATTTTTACTTCGAGTCCAAATTACCACTATAAGGTGATCAAAATATCTTCCGAAAACAGTGCCGGAATTCTATCACGATCAGGTCCGAGATCGCGACCACTATTCACCGCGCCCGCGGATTCCCACGTTAGCGCAATCGAAAACGGGATTATATCTATCTTTTAATATTTTTTTTTTCTTTTAGTTCCTGTTTTGAGTTGGCTATTTAAGCCTAGTTTTCACCCTTTGTTAAAAAACATCTCTTAGACCTAGTTTCCATTATTTCAGACTTTTGTATTCTCCCTATGGAGAACTAAACTCCTTTGATTCCATTCAAGTTGAAGCTTTCAGACTCAAGTTTATTATGAGATTCTTCTATTCAGGTTTATTCCTTACAGAATATTTTAATTCTCTTGTGCATAATTAATATTGATTGTGTTGATTTCTGTTTGTCTTGCCAACTAGTTGGAATTAATACTCTCTATTGTTAGATCTAGGTTTTCTCGTAGTAAAACCTAATCTTTGTAGCAATTCAATGTTTTAGGATTCGTTGGACTAAAACCATTGAGAAAGAGATTTGATTGCATGCTTATTGTTTGACTCGTTGGAACTCAATTTGCATGTATCCTGCATATTCTTGCTCTCATTGCTAGTATCATTATTATTCATGATCGTTTCATGTTTGTTTCTATATTAAGAATTTACATGACCCGCTGGCGTGTTTATTACATCTGATCATGATAGGAATAACCAAAGGGAATAACTTGTTTGAATCAATGATCGCTAACTTGATGAAAAAAGTGGATCCTTGAATAGGATTGCTTTCCTCAATTGATAAGAACCAAATCTTTTCCTTTTTTGATTTATTCCTTTGCTTTGTTTAATTTTCCCTAGTAGTTTACAAATCCAAAATTCCCCCTTTATTACCTTTGTGAGTTGATAATAATATAACTTAGGATACAAGTGTCTCTTGGGTTCGACCCCGACTTACCAGCTATACTAGTTGTGTAACTAGGGATTTATTTTTGATTTGGCACAACAACTTTCAGCCAGTCAGTTGAGCAAGCTAGGAGGTGGTGCAAGAAGATCAATTGGAGAGCTAAGGTGAAGAACAAAGACAAGTGAAAGTGGAGAAACGCGGGTTGCAAGGAAGGAGGTCAACCCGAGCAATGCTTGATGTCAGCCTGTGCAATCCACGTAGAAGGAAAAAGCATGGGGAAGCAAGGTGAAAGTGCGGCAGCGCTTTGGGATGCAAAGCCGCGCAATCCATTTTTACACGAACATCATTTGGGCCGACTATAGGCTAGTTTTAGGCTTGGCTTTAGGATTCTGTCGAGTTCCCTTGTTTAGCTATTGAGGATTGTTTCCTTTGTTATCTTTAATAGTTTTAATAGATACTAAAACTCTTGTTAGTTTTATCTTTTTCATAACTTACAAGACAATTTGGAGGCTAGGGTTTGTTTTTAGAGAGCTTTTCTCAAGGAACAAACTTTGAACCAATTTGTAAGTTTTTCTTAATCGAATTATGAGTTGCTAAATTCTATTGTGTTGGGCTAGTTAATTGAAGTCATGATTTGCATGAGTTATGAGGTTTAATTGATTCTCAACAAATTTGGATAGAGTTTATTCCCTATACTTAATTGAATCTAAACTAGGAGTTTGTTAGATTGATCACCTAGTTGAATTTTTAGTTATAACTGAATCTTATTAATTACCGGTCGGAATTAGTTTGATCACTTAATTAATTTAGTACGGATTGGACTAGTTGGTTAAAGAAGGGAATAAATTCACAAGTCACTTAGATTTCTGGTTGCTCTAAGTGCTTGTTTCTATTGATAACTTGAATCGTTATGCTGTTGTCTAATTGAATCTAGAAGGTCTTTTAGGTTGTTAGATGATTAGGGTTGTTAGACTGGTGGTTCTATCAACTAAATCTGAAGTTCGGGTTATAATCCTTAGTAGGGTCATAATCCACAACAGATATTCAAGTGAGAAGAGAATCAGGAAAATCAATGATCAACAAAGCAATATCATGATGCATTTAACTAGTTGAACACACTTGTCTCTCATATATTACAATCAACTTTTCATTCATATTTACTTTTTAGTTTGCATCTTAGTTTAGATAAATCATTCATAAACCTCCTCTTTTGTTTACTTGGCACACAAGTAAAACACTTATACACGAGTCTCTATGGGTTCGACCCTTACTTACCATTCTACTCAGTTTGGTTAAGTTATGATTCTTTGATAGGTATAATGACCACCAAAAATACCTCATCAGTTCAATTACCGTGGGAAGCACATCAAGCTTCTACGCATTTTTCATGGTTAGATTTTGCATGATCAAGTTTAACGGGATAAGAAAAAAAGCTATATAGGCCTTAGAAAAGGCCATGGAGCCCAAGAGGACGAGTACTGATTTTTTTGTCACTTAAGGGGACAAACCCAACGCCCATGATAGAGCTACAAATGGACCAAAAGGCTCCCCTAAATTAGGCCCCAACTCAAAGGATGTCGAGCACCATGCTAGGCTATGCCAGTAGCCTATTGGCGCTTAAGATGCGCCCCTCTTGGGTGGCGGTGAGCATCGAGTCATGCTAGTGCGCGCCTTGGATCTCACGGCGCCCCTGCATGGGCGTGGTCCCTATTTTTTCAATGTTGACTCCTATTGAATCTCTTAGCACCAAGGTAAATTCCTTACCCTCAGTTATTGTGGCATTGTTGTAGGAGTTTGCGGACGTCTTCCCCAACGACGTTCTTGATGCGATGTCGACCATGGAGGCCACACAGGATGAGGTCACCATGTCCCTTCGCTTGGATGGCCTGGTCACTCGTGCTCGGACCCGAGCCATATTCGAGGCCACATATTCCCTTGTGACATGCACCCTTGCATGCCACTCCGTGCCAAACCTCGTATCGAGACCCGTCATCCTCGTTGCCATCGACATCGCGAACACTCCATACCTTGGCACTCCTGAGACCATTCATCCAGCCCATGCCAACGACATGCTAGCCTCGGACCTCACCAACATCATGCCATCCTCGGCATGCCTCAGCCTCGCCACTTGAGGTCCTCCACATGCTCGAGTCTTGTCGCACTACACACAGTGTATTGCGACAGACCTTGGTGCACGCCAGCGCACATGTCGCGACTTTGTCGCACCGCGCCAAGGCATATCATGGCTATGTCATGACCACTATCTTTACGTTCTTCTTTTAGTAGTTCTTTCCATTAGAAACATTACTATGTTAGTCTAGTTTGTTTGTAGTAAGCGTTTTATGGGCCTATGATAATGTTGGGCCTAGTTTGCACACTAACCCTAGTCGCCATCTATGCGACACTCTAGGGGTTTTGACTGCTTCTCTATATAAGGAGCACTCCTCTCGTATTTTCTTTACACGTGATTGAATATAATGAAACTCTATCGGAATTCAGACTCCAAACTCTCGTTTTGTGCATATTTCCCTTGAATCTCTTCCTCTCGTTCTAGACTCCCTTGTGTAGAACACCTCTAATCTCTTCTAACTTCTCAATCCCCATTCTCATAGACCTCACATCACCATAATCACTTTCGTAAGGCTACACCGAGACCAAATACGCAATCCAAAGAAGAGACCATTCGGCATACTCGACCTCTTTGGAGACTAGTTCGCATCAACTAGCAGCAGAGCCTCGGGATTGCGTAGGTCTCTCTCGTACCCTTCTGTTCTCTTGTGCACGAAAGTTTTTTCCTACAACCGTTTTGTTTGTGTTTTGCCCTAGTTCTGCTAATCCTACCAATGATCCATCTAGGTTACCACTTTGTTTCTTTATTTGTTTCAAATAATTTATCAAAAAAAATACAAAAACAACCAACATCCTACTCAACTTTGCTTGTTGTGATGATTTGTTGCATCTGGTTTTGAGTTTGCATGCTAGATTTATTCTCTTGCTTGTCAGTGAAATTGCTTGTATTGACTGTTCTTGTTGATCTTATGTGTAGTTGGCTTGGAAGAGGATCAAAATCCATTCTATTTCGGTCTCGCCATATCCCACGTAGAGGATCAAAATCCATACATTAGGATCAATCAATATTTGCCATATCTTTTTGCTTCTTTGTTAGTTTAGATTATGGTGAATAAAATTCTCACGATCTTTGACTTTCCTTAAAAAAATTCAAATTCGGTTGGAGATATTATTTTCTTAAAATATATATCTTGAAAGACACACAAGTCAAAATAAAGCAAGTATCTTTCTCTCTCTAATCTTGTGTTTTTCAGCTATCATATCTTGCAAGCATATCTCTTTCATTCCATCTTGTTAAGACATAATCTTTGCATAGAATCTTGCCACCCCTCTTGGCCGAGATCTCTCATATTTCTTTCCTTCTCTTACATCTCTATCTTGTGCAAGCCTAACCTTAGGCCGATGCACATCCCGTCTCCTCTCTCTTCTTGCATTGCTTCTTTTACTTGTTTGCTTTCATTAATCCTTACTAGTGTAAGTCGAGATCCTTATCCACTCTAACATAAGCCCTCTAGTGTCGTGCACATTAGAGTTGTTGGGTCGGTGAGTCTTACTTGTCTCGACTTTCTCTTGCTTATTATTTTATTATGAACTTTTGATTGTCACTACGCACGCCAAATTCCGACCTCGGATAAGCAACCTCCATTGTTGCGGACCCTCGGGGCTATTTCTACCGATGCGCACTTGGAAGCCATGGAGTGCATGCTGGCTGAGCTCATGGCACAAAACAAGACGATTCTATCAGCATATAGCGCGCCTCCCAACCCGAGTGTGCAGCTGATAGCTTGCATTTAGGTATAGCTTAGGATACATATTTATGTTTATATTGCACGGTTTTTGTAACACCCCTATTTTGCAACATTGGGTATTACCGCCAGTGACTTCGGGCTTTACCGCCCAAAGTCATCCTAGGCTTTATAATAATATTAAAACTTGGAAAAATGCGGAAATTGAAATAAACATTACATTTGTAAAAGATTGCTCATGAATGAGACTTTATTCTTACATAATTAACCAACATAAACGTTAAAGTGTTCAACAACGGAAATTGAAATCTTGTTCGTACAACATACATTAAGATAAACCAAAATAGACGAGAGGTACATCCTCGAGAGTCCGACCTTCCTTCCTGATGCAGCTTTGTTTTACGCCTTGGATGGGTCCCTAGAGTCTGGCATTGGTCGCGAAGGGCGAGAAATGCCAGGCAAACATGCGAAAAAGTGGAATTAGTCTAAAGAGACTAAGTAAGCGAGAACGGAAGTTCTCAAGGGTATTATGGTAATTTATAGCATATCGAGAGAGATTAACGGAATGTGTTTGAGATATAGAAGTTTTATGTGGAGCTTTAAGGACTAAAATGAGTAAATCTCGAGATGAGATAACTCTTAAACCGAAAAGAAGAACTACGAGATTGTAGAACTTCTTAGAATAGAAAATATGTTGGGAACGTTATTAATTCATACAAGTTTTAAAAATCTATTGCGCCCTTGTCGGACCTCAACCAACCTCATCTTATTTGATGCTCCAGATAGGGGAGGTGGCCCGAAGGCGCTCAAGTACCAAGCCCACATTAGACAAGCCCGAACAAGCATTCAGATTGGAAAGACGATCTTTCAAGAATCGGGAGTCGGGTGGTCTTCCACGTTTTACTATTTCGAGCCACGAGCCGGGAGCCGGGTGGTATTTTGTTAAATGTGCTTTAGCACTTATCTTATGTCGTGATAAAACTTTCTCTTATGCTAATGGATTTTAAGAGTGTGAGGGGGCATGAATGGGCCCGAATCCACTTACGGGAACGAGTTTTGGCACCTAGCTAGGGTGCGCACATCCCTCCTTCGAACAAGAGCAGGCATTAGATCATTATCCTTAAAGTCGCGTAATTTAGGCATGGTGCCTTTCGACTTAGTAAGTTATATAGAGGTGTCGGGTTAATCTCGCACCCCTTACTATTCAATCCATACCGATTTCGAAAAGAGATCTCAAACAAGCAAGGTCACACAAAAAAACTAGCATAATAGTCCTATTGAACATTAATAATCGTAATAATGATAACAAGCGGATCATTATTTCTAACAATCGATATTCCTAGATTCGTTTATTATTAGCAAACAAGTTGTTCCCAACATCGAGAAATTTCACGACGAATTAACGAGGCTTCAAGGAGAAATTCCACTTGTCTTAGTTTTGCGATCGTTTATGATCGAACGAACGGAAATTGATGGCTTAGAGGAAAACGGGATCTCGACCTAACGACACCAAAGAAACGAGAGAATTTTTAATAAGAATTTCTTTAATTTTCCTAAGGTTTTATTTTCTCTTATATTCCTTTTATAAGAGAATTTATACACTAAATTATTAAAATAATAATTTAGATGGAGGTGTTTAAAATAATAATATTCTTTATTATTATTTCTTTTTATTTGTAATATCATAAGAGTGCTTTATAAAAGTAATTATATTCCTATAAAGTTTTATTTAAATTTTAAAGTCAAGATAAGTCATTTTTTGACTTATTAACAATATGAAAGTCTATGGTTAAAACCAATAAAATTAGGGTTGTCCAACGATCGACCCGACCCGACCTGTAACCCGTTTTACGAGTTACGGGTCGGCCTATTGACCCGAAAAAAAAAAGTCGACCCATGACCCGACCCGCAACTTGTAAAACGGGTTACGGGTTGACCCGTTTGACTAGGTCAAACGGGTCGAAAAGGGTCAAACGGGTCAAATTTGATATTACGAGTTGACCTGTTTCACTTACTATAAAAATATTTTTTTATTTTTTTAATATTACGTGTCAACCCGTAACCCGTCGAGTTGACTCGTAACCCGTAAACTAAAAAAATCTCGACCTATTACCCGACTCGTGACCCGTAAACTAAAAAAATCTGACCCGTAACCCGTAAAATTACGGGTGGGTCGGGTCGGGTTACGAGTCAACCCACCCGTTGGACAGCCCTAAATAAAATAGTCATAGCCTATTATTCACTTGTAGTCACATTAATATATTCTTATTATATTAAGTAAGTCTTTATTCAAGGCATGCAAGGCGATAAAATTAAGGGAAATTCCTTTGGTACCCCTGAGGTTTTGCCTTTTTATTTTGGTGCCCAAAAAAAAAAACTTTTTTCTTTTGTACTCCTGAGGTTTTGGCTTTTTCCGTTGATACCCCTATCCAGTTCAAATTAGCTAATTCAAGCTTACCAAAATGTTCATCACCCTTAAATTAGTAGGATTCAACTCTTAAAACACTTAAATTCATAACCAAATTACATCAATTTGAATTTTTAAACAATCCTCTATTTTAACGGGTTGTTTACAAAATTGTTTAAAAATTCAAATTGATGTAGTCGGGCCATGATGATTAAGTCCAATAAAAGGCGCAAACGACATCCTATACATCTTTGTCAAGTGAGCCGTGTCGAATGTCACCACATCACCGAAATCCTTGATCGCCGCCTGACACCTTGCATATGACCAAAACATATTAAGTACTACCCCGGCCGAATCTCTCTGGATTGCATTGAAGAATTTTGGGTTATGATCTTTCATCTTTTTAAAGTAATTCTCCACACTCGCGACATCACCATGCAATCTTGAACGGTGAGGATCAATCTCTAGCACATTCATCATATCTCTTTCAGTCAATGGTATGTTCTCATGCCCTTCGCTTTCAACGATAAGCGAATTAACAATCTTCGTGATCGGAACTCCGATTGCATCATTGGTCAAAATCATTTGCTTGTGGTAGGCGGTCATGTAATTGTAGTTAGTCAACAGTCGGCTATTCTGTGGCTCCATTGGATAATTATGTTCCAACTTAACTTTCAAAATTGTCATCCGTTCATTAACCATCCGACCTTCCACGGCTGATGTACAACTGATTGCTTGAGATTTTTTGTACACATTTCCATTAGCCGCCCTTACACAATCTAATCTTAGTTTCTTGAACATGTGATATTGGGCTTTTTGGTGTCCCTTTCTTCTTCCATAACCTTTCCCTTGAGCTCCGCCAACAATTCGTTGTTGCTCGTATGCCATTGAAAACTAGCTTCAAATGTGTATTTATGACACGCATCAAGTTCTTGTCCACTATCAAAGAACAACCCCTCTGCAGGAGTTCGGGCTTTCCCACAAGGTGCCACACTCTCATCAACCATGTCACTTGTGTCGAGGACCTCTTCATTTAGGTCAAAATACTCGTTCACGCCGAACACTTCGTTTAGGTCGAAATCCATTCAAGTTAAATCTTCTAAGGAGGTAAAATCAACAAATCGATCAAGATCAATACATCACAATAACTTATATACTAGCATCCATGTGCACATTTTCAAAAACCATATGATCATTATTAAAATAGCTGGATGCACAATGTCCAACCAAATGCTTACTATCATAAGGTGTTGATAATATCAGAACGGATGAATATGGACATCTTATATAGCGGAATCTCATGTGCCCATTGTCAAAATAATTGAATGCACGATGTCATAAGCGTTGATAATATCATACTAGATGCAAGTGGCCAGCTTATATAGCAGAATTCCATGTGACAATTTCAAGAATAACCAAATGCACACTGTCATAAGCGTTCATATTGCCAAACCAAGCACATGAACAACTTATCTAGTAGATTCATATGTGAACGTACATTATCAAAATAATCGACGTTTTTTCCATTTTCAAAAACCACATGCAAATTATCAACATAACCAATTGTTAGTACAATTTTGCACATCGACATCTAAGCAGGCCACAAAGAAATCCAAAATTTAATTAACGGTATAATTACAATCGAAGTAAAAAAATATTTATCAAATTACCCTCTTTATCTACGATCATATTAAATCCTAACGCACCTCATCGGAATACGAAAGAATGGTTGGAGAAAGAGGAGAATGATTGCCATAACCTACAACGTTTTGGTCCGGTCAAATGTAACAAAACCTTAACTTGACAAAAGAAATTCATTTGAATACTATGAAACTTCCATGAACAATCATCATGCACCAAAATGAAAATAAATTTCCAACAAAATTTTGAAGATTTTACGAGTATTTGACACAACAAATGAGAAGTCACCACATCAAGTGGGACGAAGCTCGCCTTTCTTGCCAGCTGATAAGAAGCCATTAGGCTAGGAAAGGGAAAATATGAAGATACAGAAAGTGTTGAATAGTGAAAGAATGGGTGGCCATGTTCTTTATAGTTCACCTGAAGCTTAGAATGCATATCGGTATATGGCATCAGCTACACCATCTTCGTCGTTGCTAGCACCAATGGCATCTGCAACGGCTTTTGCTTTATCAGATCCATTGCTAAGGGCAACACCAAAAGAAACCAACTCGAGCATCTCCACATCATTTTCACCATCACCGATTGCCATAACCTACAACGGAAGCCAATTTGCATTGTTTTTGAAGTACTACTATGAATCTTGATCAAGCATCTGAGCATACTCTAGAACAATTGAGGTACTGGAAAATAATGTCATAATAATAGAGAATTCATATATACCTCTTGTGCACTAACACCCAAATGGTCAAGCAGCTTTCTAACACCACTTCCTTTGGAAGTTCCTACGGGAACGATTTCCAGCATGTCTGGAACTGCTTGGACAACATCAGCGTAATCGCCAGTTGCTTCTGACCAATACGGTCTCAATGTCGAGGCAACTCCTTCAGCAGTATCCAAGAATATCAATTTCTGCAAAATTCATGTAGTCGTGCATCAATTTCAAGTCTATTGGGAGACACGAAATAAGCAGCTAACTCATAAGAAGTCATTCTTTGATACTTTTATATCATCATTGATAAGCAGCTAACTCATAAGAAGTCATTCTTTGATACTTTTATATCATCATTGATTTCTAATGGAGACGGGGCGCATCCTCATGCTCATTGGCTTTTATACAGTGCCTTTGAGATGGATTTAGCCCCTATACCAATTTTGGTGCATGCTAACTAAATTCGGTTATTATTGTCACATAGCTGAATTTCAATTTTCCTTGGGTCTATCGGGCGCATCCGCCTGACATGTTCAGGTTATGGGTGCCCCCATCTTGACCCCCCAGAACCCAGATCCCACTTGAGCGGGACTATCTCTTTTCTTTTATAATTTATATCATCATTATTTTCCTCCATTCAGCAATATCTCTCATTTAAAGTAATAATATTTTCTCAATTTTATGTTATCTCAAAACATTTAAGGCAATCTCTCACTTATAGTGAGTTTAGATAGACTACCTGAATCTGAGCCGACGACACTAAGAGATCAACTGAAGGTATAATCTCCGCCTGTAGACAAAGTTGATAACAGTCACAAATTTCAAACTCAATTCATTGCTTTAGGGGAAACTAGTGGTCTTAAAACTAAAAGCATCAGGCTCAGGTACCTTTGGCTCTTGATATATGGTATGAAGTGAGTCTACTGATGGATGCTCAAACAATGTTAGGCAGCGATCCTCACAGAATGCAATAAGAGGAATTCCGTTCTCCTTAGAATAAAGAAAAACCTGCAAAGAAATGAATACCATTTATTAATTATAATTTCCCACAATGTAAGGACTAAGGATCGTTCTTTTGCTGAAGGCAATAATAGTAACATGGTTTACTAGGTTGAAGAAATAATAATCTTTTGCTGAAGTACAGATATGACGAGATACCCATTATGATTTATCAGCCAGCAAGGAAGAAAGCAAATCAAAAGAGTTCACATTGAGTTCTTTTATTGTATTTCTTTTTCATGCCTCATGACTACTAAGCAGAGGAAGTGATTCTAGAATAACATTTGTAGAACATACCTGTCTGCAAAAATCAGTATCTAAGTTTCTTCTAAAAATTTCCTTGCCTTGTTTACCATATACAAGCAATCCCTGAGTTTATAGAAGAAAAAAAAAGATGTGTAAATTGATTTGTTACAATCATAACAATAAAGAGATTATAGGATTCCAGGAATGAGGTATGATGAAACACACAAAGGTTTTTAGTTGATGCACATACCTGAACAAAAACACCAGGAGAGAACTCAGAGACGACACCGTCTTTTCCAGTTAAATCGAAAGCCTTTAGTATACTTATAGCTGCTGGACGAGTCTAATGGAAAGATATAAAAAAGAAACATAAACAAGAGAATGTCATTTTATATAAAAAACTAAGCTATAAATCATACTAGATGGAACATAACAAGTGTACAGCCTTACCTTGCCAGTAGCAATAACAACTTTAACACCCCTTGAGATAGCCTCCTTCAAAGCATTTGCATTCGTTTGCGTCAGTTGTGTTTTACTATTCAGCAGAGTGCCTAAAATTTTTATTAAGAAAATGTGAGATGCTCAACACAATTAAGTGATAAAAGGAAATCTAGGAGATATAATTGCCAATATAAGAGATGCTCACCATCCATGTCACAGAATATGTATTTGAATTTTGGTCTATAAAACCGTAGACTTCCTTCTTTTTTCCTGTCTGTTATCAATCAAAACATAATATAAGTTAGCTTTGTAATTGCAAACTTTCAAATATATAAAGATAATACTCTTTCAATGGATAAATGGCACCATCAATTACCATCTGAATCTTCAGCGTGCAATGTTCCGCCATTTTCATCATCACATGCACTTTTAATTAGACCTTTCCCCTTCCATCCAAGACTTTGTAAAAGAAGTACTTCTGCCCTCTCCATTTCTGCCTCAGCCTCCTCACTTAGCTCGTGATCAAAACCAAGAAGATGCAATAGACCATGAACCTGATTTTTTTTTATTCAAAGTGAGCAACTGTATCTCTAGCACCTACAAAAGATAACAAGTGAGAAACACTGATAGAACCAACCATCAGAACGCGTATCTCGTCAAGAAGAGTATGTCCTCTTTCTTCTGCTTGTCTCGCAGCTGTCTCAGCCGAAATTACTATGTCACCTAACATGAGCTGCGATAGAAAACAATTGTCAACTAATTGAGAATTATCAGAGTTGTATTCTTAAAATTGATGTGTTTAGCAGTTACAATTGGCAACTTCAGTTCAGGGATATGTTGAGACATAGAGAGGACATCAGTAGCATGATCTTCATCTCTCCATTCTTTGTTAAGCTTCCGGATGAAATCATCATTGCATAGAAGAACTGACAATTCTACGCTCTCAAAGCCACCCACGTCATTTATCCCATTGTCCCGAGTTTTATACTCTGAATCTTTCAGTCCATCAAATGCTAACTTCATTGCCGTTGGAGCATTTAACCGAAGCATTTCTGCAATATTCTGTGCATTGTAGTAAAGCATAATGATGAAAAAAAGCATAGTATATGTTTCACTGATTCTTTATGCAATAAGAACATCGTAGCACCAATATACATACAAAGTAACTCCTCATGAGTGCTCAGTTCACAAATCACAAGTATTTTGAATTTCAGAAGATGAGAATCGTTCCCTCTAGTACAATATTAACAAGATATGACAATGCACTGATAGAGCTAAGGAGTACATAAACACAAAATCTAATGTCTTCAACCATGTAAAAAGTGGATCAGACCAATCCTTGAAAAAATAAATCAAGGAAATGAAATTTTGATGCACTTATCCATACACAATATGCAAATATGAACTTTAATATAATGAGATTAAAAATAATGGTAGTGAACCATCAAAGATCATGATAAAAACTGAAAACTTCTACCTCATGGTAACAGTTTTAAGGGATTCACTGATGAAAAAATAGGCTTAGATTGCATTTGGTTAACAAATGTATATAAGAGGCATTTTATACTTTAGTGCAACAGATTTGTGCAAAATTTGAAAAAGGGTAAATTTCTTAGTCGCCCAATTCCCATTAACAAACACTAAAGCCCATACATTTCATCATCACTTTAAACAATCAATTGTATAACCTGATTCCCACATTCAAATGAGCTCATCTAATCAACCACAAATTGAAGCAAAAACCAAAACTAACTGAAAGGACTCAAAAGAGTGCATAAACAGATTTGTGCAAATTTTGAATTTAAGAAATCACAAGTATCCTGAATGTATATGTAACATTTTACCACATACATGGTGACAGTTTTAAGGGATTCACTGATGAAAAAACAGACTCAGATTGCCTCTGGTTAACAAATGTATATGAGAGGTGGATTTTATACTTTTGTGCAAAATTCGAAGAGGGGTAAATTTCTTAGTTGCCTAATTCCCATTGACAGACACTCAAGCTCATACATTTCATCAATTTCAACAATCAACTAACTGAAAGGAAAGATTGATAATACCAGAATTTCAGCGTCATTGGGCAAACCCTCTTCAATGAGAATCTTAACAATAAGCTCCAATTCTCTCCCTTTATTACCCCTGGCATTCTTCAAACCTCTCCTCACTTTCCTAAACCCTCTTTGCTGCTTCCCGCCGACATCGCAAAACACGCCAACCCACCTGCTTTGATTCCCTCCAAAACCCCTCAAATCTCCCAAACGCTTCAATCCGAAGATGGAATAAGAGGGAGAAGGAAGGGGAGGCGGCGGCTTCAATTCATATGGAATAGTGAAATGGGTGTGAAGGAAAGGCGAGAATTTGGCGATGGAGGTGGGTCTGAGGGAGAGGGGGATGGCGCGAGTGAGTGCACGCGACATCGGGGAGGAAGGTGGAAGCGGAGAGAGACGCGCAGAGATTCACAGAGTTTATGTGTCTGCTAAACTATCTGAATTTTACACAAGGAAAAAGTACATGTCAATATGTTACTCGTATTAGTTTGTTACCCTATTTTTTTTTTTCAAGTCAAAGTGATGTACTGTTATTTATAAGTTTTGTTAAATTGGTTACACTTAAAAAATATCATCATCTACACTAGGACATATATGTGCCATATAATAAGCAACTGTATTTTGAATTCTACTAACATAGGATAAAGATGAAAAACCATAGGATAAGCAACTGTATTTTGAATTACACTTAAAAGAACATTCATTGTAACAATTTAAGGTCCCGTCTTGTATAAATATGAAATTGGATTGAGATAAGATATAAGGTTGGGATGAGGATGAGATAAAAAAACGGGTTGATGAATTTAGGGCCCCGTTTTGTATAAATATAAAATAGGATTGAGATAAAGTATAAGGTTGTGATGAAGATGAGATAAAAAAGGGGTTTGATGAATTTAGATACAGTATAACTCATACATTAATCTAGAAGAGTGTATGAGATTGTGTGTAAAATGGTGGATGGATCATTCCTAGAATGAATGATTTCAAAACAAAAAATCTAACCAAATACATAAACCGAGTTGAGTGATTTCTAAATCGATTCCTAATATCTAAAGTATGGTACTAAACAGGACCTTGATCTTGTAAGAGTCCGTATTTACTTGTATTTTTTTTTTTTTTTGTCTTGGGTACTGTCCTTAGGAGTCGAAACCAAAACCTTATGATACTAAGATAGTACTATAAAATCTTAACGGTTTGACTAAATATTAAAAATCTATTAATATATTGTTGATAAAATAAAAAAGGACAAAACCCTCTCATTTAATTATCTAATTAATGAACATGAGATGACTAGATACAAAGTCAAAGACAGCTAAGAATCCGAAGAGAAAACCACTTCTACCAAACACGCCCTAAATTCCTGCTACGTAGTGAGTAACTCCCAAATAATATCACACAAAATATCAAAAAGCTTCTCTCTTTCTCTCTCTCCAGTCTCCTCCACCTCTTCTCCTTCCTTCTCTCTCTCAAAACCGTCCTCTCTCTCCGCCTGGCTTTAACCCAGATGCGAATGAATTGAGCGGAACGATCATCCGTCGATCTGCAAAATTCGCAGAAATTTTCTTTTCCTATCTTGTCTCGTGTTTATTTCATCCTTCTCATTGTCCTTTCGGACGGAGACTCGATGAACAAACATTTCGCATCTGGGTATTGTTAGAAGCCTCTGATTTCCTGGCCGCTTCTTCCACTTAGGGGAGTTTGCTTAGGAGCTTAGTTAAAGGCTCAATTTTTGTTTAGGTGATCTTCGAGATTAGGGTTTTGATTCATCTGGATCTCTCCGAAGATGGTGGGTTCTGAGAATTGTAACCCCTCTCCCCCGAAAAGGTTCGGCATCACGAAGCCGATTTCGCTCGCTGGTCCGAATGAGGCCGATCTGCTGCGGAATGCCGAATTGGAGAAGGTATGTTTGGGAAATTTGAGTAATTTTTTTTAAATTTTGGACGTGAATTTTTGCGTTCTTACTTGTTAGTTGTTTGTAGTTTTTGATCGATTCAGGTCTCTACGAGAGCGATGAGGATTCTCAAAGGAGAGAGGAGGTTCTTAATCGGATTCGAGAGGTAAATTTTTTATGTCCCGTTTATGTGGAGCAATTTAATCTATCTACATTGCTTATGGCCTTGGAGCTATTTGTTTGCCTTTTTTCTGCTTACTCTATAAGATTGTTGGAACTGGGAAGTAAACTGTTAGTTGAAGTTTGGCATTAATGCTATCCCTTTTAGGGAATCTAAGGATTCAATTGATTATGTTCGGTGAGGAGTCCTTTTTGGTGAAAGTGATGTTTAAAGATGCGTTACAGTCTATTGTTTAAATGGTCTTGGGTTTCACTAGTTTATTTTTGCTGGGTTAAAGCTAATTTTACACAATAGAGCTTTAAAAGTTGCTACTGCATCATGGGTCCCTTTCTCCTAAATGTATATAAAACCCCATATTTTTCTGATGTGAAACGGATTAAATTGTAAATTCTGTATGAGAATGAATACATTTATGGACAGCAATTCACAATTTCACAGTAGATCTTTGATGCTCTGAAGCAAGCATTTCCTTAATTTTGCATCTTAACCATCCAATTACATGTTGCTCTGTTCTGATGCTGCTCAATCTTATGCTTTAGGTTGTGAAAGTGTGGGTGAAACAACTCACTCGTCAGAGAGGATATACAGATCAGATGGTGGAAGATGCAAATGCGCTAGTTTTTACGTTTGGATCCTATAGATTAGGGGTAAGTATGAATATTATGGTCTTGTGGCCTTTTTTTCTTATGAAGTTTTAATATTGAAATCTGTACTACTTTTCACTTTTCCTGGAGACCTAAAGTATGAACTGAAAAGGATGGTCATTCGACTACTATATGGACTCAACCAAAAGTGTTTTTCTATTGTACCTCTTTCTCAGTAAGGTTTTTAGGACTACCTATCATTTTGTCAGCTGTCATTAAAGGTTACAGACAATTTCTTATTGATTTGCTATTATGGAAAAAATGTTTTATGCTAAAGAGCCTGTATGAAGCCAATTGCTTCTAATATTAATTTATTTTGAAAGCCTCCACAGAGAACACATATGAACTCTTTCCAGCTGTGGCTATGGTCATTTACTGACTTCCAAAAGAGAACACATCATCTAGTTTTTCTTTCCAATTGACTGGTACTAGTTTCTCTCCGTATGTTCTTCTGTGTGAGAGGCTAATCTTTATCTAATGCAAGACACACTTACGATGAAAAGCTGTGGTCTATTGCAACAGTATGCTGAGTGCTTTGTGATTAAAGATCGAATCTTGTGAAATCAATGGCAGGCGTTAGTTACATCTTATTGATATATACTCCTGCTGCAGGACTTTAACTCTTTAAAAAATCTTTTTCTTTTTTTTGAAAATGTCAACAGAGACTTACTGCAGGACAATCCATAATTTTTTGAGGATTTAGACTAATGATTTGAGACTAACTTCGATGTATTCTGTTGATTGTAGATAGAGGAACTTGTTATTCCTCCAATATTTGTATTTAAAAAAGAAAACTGTGCATGTTTTTTTATTATAATACTATAATAAGTTGAACTACCTGATCACTTTATTGATGTTAATATATACTTCACAATTAAAGACACTTTTGGAGAAGGTCATGTGCTCCACGAGGGGAGAAAATAGCAATTTAAAAAGGGGCAATGGTTACCATTGTGAATAGTTTCTCTCAGTGTACATGTAACCATAGAGAGTAGATATAGTTTGAAGATACTGGAATATTCAAGAGTTTGTTTTATTTGCTTTAGTGCTCTAAGACGCTCAACTATGTATTACTTTTGAAAATTGTACTGGTTTCCTTACAGGTACATGGGCCTGGTGCTGATATAGACACTTTATGTATTGGGCCTTCTTATGTGAATCGTGATGTAAGTTCAGGTCCTAATGGTTTTTTCTTGATATTTTAATAGTACAAATATCTTAGTTTTGTAAATATTGTCTATGGTTTCAGGAGGACTTCTTTGGCATATTACATGATATCCTAGTTGAAATGGAAGAGGTTACTGAACTTCAACCAGTTCCTGATGCTCATGTCCCGGTTATGAAGTTCAAATTTCAAGGAGTGTCAATTGACTTGCTATATGCAAGTGTATCGATGCTGGTTGTTCCTGATGTAAGCACCTTCTTATTTTTTGGCCTATGATATTTGTGCAACTCCAAAGTATGCTTAAACAATTATACCTTGATAAGAAATGTCAACTCATCTGTGTCTTCTTATGATCTTATCACCAGTTTATATGCCGCATTTCCTGATTTGTTTGTTAGCATGCTATTCATCATTAGATTTTGTAACTGATTCAATACGTGGAAGAAAAAGCGTTGAAAGATATGAAGAAACATAATCAACCAGAGATTCTAATGCATTTATCACTTCTCAAGTGAGGTCAACCTTTTCAGTCTCATTGATAAATATGGTTTATCGCATGACTTGTAGTGTCACATAGACATAGGTATTGCACAATTGACTTCTTTCTGCAAGGGTTATGCAAGTTGTAAGGAGAGTCTTTCGTTCAAAGATAATTTCATGTTCCAAGTTTTTGATGAAGACTTGCTATATTCTCTTTCAATTTTGTTTATTGATGGGCTGGTCTATTTTAAGATCTGATTTTCTGTTGACTCTTTTCATGATAGCTGCTGTTTTTTTAACTACCCATATATTCGGTTTTCTTTTCTAGTTTAAATGTGATTTTGCAGATTTTAACTCCTGTTCTTTTTTTTTTTGGCATTATAGGACTTGGACATTTCGCATGGTTCTGTACTTTACAATGTCGATGAGCAAACTGCCCATAGTCTGAATGGGTGTAGGGTTGCACATCAGATTCTTAAACTTGTTCCAAATGTTGAGGTGAAAATGTTATTTGTCTAATATTTACCAGTTTCTGTTCATTTCTCAATTGCTGGGCTTGATGTTCAACTGTGAGTTTGTCATCAAATTTTGTAGCACTTCCGCACAACTTTAAGATGTTTGAAATATTGGGCGAAGCGGCGTGGCGTATATTCAAATGTAAGTATGATTGTTGCAGTATTACATATTTACATATTGAATTTTTTTGAGATCAGGTATTTATGTTGCTTGTTTTAACATGTAGATCACCGGTTTCCTTGGTGGGGTCAATTGGGCACTTTTGGTTGCCCGGGTATGCCAATTGTATCCAAATGCTATCCCCAGCATGTTGGTTTCTCGGTTTTTTAGGGTTTACACACAATGGCGCTGGCCAAACCCTGTGATGTTATGTGCTACTGAGGAGGAGGATCTTGGTTTTCCTGTATGGGATCCTCGTAAGAATCCTCGTGACCGATCACATCATATGCCGATAATTACTCCTGCATATCCATGTATGAATTCTAGCTATAATGTTTCATCTAGTACTCTGCGTGTCATGATGGAGCAGTTTGAGATGGCTAATAAGACTTGCCAGGTATAATGTTTCATCTAGTATTCTTTTTCTTTTCATGTATACAATGTCTGGGCCACTGACCCATTTTATACTTGTGCTTCTATGCAGGAGATTGAGCTGAATAAAGCTCAATGGAATGCGCTCTTTGAGGCCTATCTTTTTTTCGAGTCATACAAAAATTATTTGCAAATCGACATCGTCGCTGCAGATGCTGATGATTTGCTCGCTTGGAAAGGTTGGGTGGAATCCCGGCTTCGATTACTTACACTGAAGGTGACGTGCCCTCTCACTCTTAGTATATATACCTCTATTGGTTTGATTTACAGTTAGATAATACACGTGTGAAATGAAAAATTACTTTAGCTGTTCTGATTTTTTCTCCATTTTTCTGAGACATTTTACTGAATGAGGCCTTCTGCAACATGATGTCCTGCCTGGGTTCAATGATTATTGTATTTTTCTTTGTAGGTTTGATTTTTACCTCATGATTTGAGTTTTAACAACATATAGATAAAGTTATGAATGTCATAACCTGCATTTACTTGTCTCATAGGCTTCTTTAGTCTACCTGGATTCAACCAAAAATGCCATACCTTTTTTTATCCAATACATCCTTTGTATAAGTGACTCATCCTGTTCTTGTTGATGATCATTCTTTTACAGATTGAGAGAGACACCGTGGGGATGTTGCAGTGCCATCCTTATCCATTTGAGCATATAGATACCTCCAAGCAATGCTCTCATTGTGCTTTCTTCATGGGCCTACAGAGGAAACAAGGGGTGAAAGTTCTGGAAGGACAGCAGTTTGATATACGGGGAACCGTGGATGAATTCAGGCAAGAGATCAACATGTATATGTACTGGAAACCCGGGATGGAGATATACGTCTCTCATGTTCGTAGGAAGCAGCTTCCTTCATATGTATTCCCAGATGGTTACAAACGTCCTCGGAAGCATCCAATCCAACAAGTAGAAGATAGAGAAGGCGAATCACGGTCTAAAAGGAAACAACCTGAAAGTACTGATTCAAGATCCACCCCTCCCGAGAAACGTGCATCAGCTAGCCCACATTGCTTAGGAAGCGTTTCTCCTGAAGTTAATTTTAGGACAGGTGGGGCAGGTCAAATCAAATACGAGGGTCTGTCAGCAGCAAATTTTGATAGGCAATGTCAAAACACGTTACCTTTAACTGATGAAAACAATGTATCCTTGAGCAAGGAGGATTCCTCAGATACGTCCATTCTTGGAATGCCTAGAGATGAAGTGGGGCCTGCTGTGAAGGATAGAACTAGTACTGATGCTGAGATTGTTGATGAAAGACAGAGGCCTTCATGGAGGGTTATGGAGTGCAAGGTCTCTGAAAACAATGTCGTAGGCAAGGAAGCAAAGGCTGAGGCTGTTTTTGGATCCGATGCCTGTGTCCAGAACAATAGTTGTGAGGTGAGTCAGTTTGTTATGAAGATTTATGGGTTAGGCAATTGCAAGACAGATGGAGTGAGATAGATGTATGATGAGGTTAGTGAGAGAAGGGTATCTTTGCAGGATGATGAATTATGTGGCACTACTGCAACTTTGCTTTCGGATGAGACTGGTTGTCTGAATGGCGGCAAGACATTCCCAAATGGAACCACCACTGAAGAGCTGGAGGTTGGTGATGTTTTATTTCTTATATTTATCATTTGTTCTGATTATTTCTATCTTTCTTATTGATGAAATTGAAATGAAAAAATGGAATAAAAGACCACATTCTTTCCACTAGAGCTTTGCAAACTTGGACCGGAAAACTGAGGCCCTGCATCTTAGGTATTTATAGTTTAGATGTTATGGTCTGGACACGGTTTGGACTGTTCCTTTTAAAACCTTAAAAAGAAACTATTGTTTTAAATTTTATTTTGGGCCAACCCGTAATCTGCCTTTCATCTACTTGATGCAAACTATTATAAATGGAGGCATGAGGTGAAAATTGTTTAGACCATATATAAGGTTACAGTATCTAGATGACAAGTTAAATCATTAAAGCGGTCTTTATGATCTAAAACTGGGATTGGACAGTAACGGTACAGGCCTCATTGCACAGCCCTACATTCCACCATTTTTTTTTGGTTTGGCTCTTTTATTTCTCATATTTTTTATGTCTTCTGTTTATTTTCTATCTTATTGATATAATTGAAATGGAAAAATGGAGTAAAGACCTCATACATTCTTTCCACTAGAGCTTTGCAAACTTGGACCGGAAAACTGAGGCCCGGGATCTTAGGTATTTATAGTTTAGATGTTATGGTCTGGACATGGTTTGGACTATTTTCCATTTAAAACTTCAAAAAGAAACTGATGAAATCTGTCTTTCATCTACTTGATGCTTAAAAACTATTATAAATGGAGAAATGGGGTGAAAATTGTTTTGACCATATGTAAGGGTACAATATCTAGATGACAAGTTATATCAAAAGCGGTCTTTATGATCTAAAACCGGGATTGGACTCTAACGGTCCAGGCCTCATTGCACATCCCTACATTCGACCATATTTTTTTTTTTTGGTTTGGCTCTTTTTTTTTTCCGCATTTAATATTTTGTACTTGTATCTGTTTCTCTTTTCCTAGCCGAACACAACTGTCGGGATGGCAATAGAAACTCAAGGTAGAGCTACTCCACCAGAATCTGTGTGCTGAAGCCAATACAAAGGCATGCTTTTTGGAACTTATTCTATATCACTGCCAACTTTGATGGTCATTATATTATTCTACCCTCTGGTTGTTTCTGTTTCTTTTTCATGTTTACCAGGTTGAACCCGAAACTGAAGAGCTTATGAAGCACTTGAGCCCCGTGGAATCATAACACAAATGCAGTTAACAAACATTCTCTTTTTATTTGGTAAGTCTCGAACGTATTGTTCGGTTTCACTGTATTTTTCCAGGTCATTTTTCCAGCATTGAAGGATTTGGAAGAGTACAGCGAACCAGCCACCACCTACAAACAGTTTAATCTACAACTCTCAAGAAAACGAAAACAAAAAGCCGGCGGATGGATGAGTATTATTATTATTATGTGAAAAAGCAACGAAAAAAAAGCGGGTGGCGGGTGATTAGTTTATGTATGAAAATGTAGGAGTTTGAGATGTTAATGGTTGTAAGACCTGATCAAACAAGAGGAGAATTGATTTAGAATACTTCGTTTGGTTTCTATGAAATGCTGCTCTGCTAGTCTGTTATGTTTGTGGGATGTAAAATAGATGTCTGAAATGGTCTATTCATAATTCACTAGTTTTGTACAACCAGGAAATTTATGGGCATTTGTAGCCTTTGGTATGATTTGTGGCTTTCTTTTAAACTTGTTAATCTGCAAGGTAATGTGAATGTATTCTTTTGGCAGAAGCTTTAACACAAAGTGCACTTGATGCCAAAATTTTTAAGAGTGTAGTACAATTTTATATTGAAAGTACCTTGTTGATTGTGTGAATGATTATTTGACAGGTCAAGTGTCTTTGCCCAACATTTTGGTTAATAAGAAAAGATACCTGGGCTAGCTTAATACAATTTTATAGGGAAAATAAAATCATAGATAACTTCTAGATAAATAAAAGCTGAAATAAGGGTGATGCCATAATTGAAGGGAAAAAGACAAAACGAAAGTAGAAGACAAATTTGTCAATATAGCAAGTTTACAGATGAATATAAGTTTCACCATTGAGCTTTTGAAGAAAATATGAAAACTGGTTTTAACTCAATTTATACCCTCTTGAGAGTTCTTTGGTGAGCACATATAATCTTGTCCATGGCTAGTTTATAAATCAATAAACGCTGAAACTAAGATGAAGTCATAATCATTGTACGTGACTAATTATAGAATGAGAAACACACATTCTTACAGAAGTAATAATCTTGAGAATACATGTAAAATAATAGGGCTAGTTTCTCCTCACCCTATTTAATCAATGTTCTCTAGTATCTACTCACTTCATGATAGGGTTGATGCACTTTGCATGAGTTGCATAATAGGGGCAGTCTTGGCAAGAATAGAACCAATGTTGTGGATCCATGCTCTTATAACAAACTCCGCATTGATAGTCTTCCTCTAGCTCGATTCCATCACGCGAATACACAAGCTTCGAAACATGTTCATGTCCACCGTGCTTACGAAATGCATAGCATTAGCAAGTCAGAGTACAATTCAAACAGATAGCATCCATACGTGCTTGTAAATACAACATCCACATTTTATAATCGTCGGAAACTTCCCGCAAGTTCAAATGTGTTTTTTTTGGTCAAGTACACTATCCATGAGAGTTGATTTTTTGTCTTTTATTGGATGCTATTGTATTTGAAGCTTGTTTTTTTTATTGGGACAGTGAGACCCCATACAACTTGGCTAAGTTAGCAAAGAATATACTTTTTTTAATGTTTTTTATTATCTCTTTTACGAATGCTGAGTTTTTTTTTTTTTTTGGTCATTGCCACCCCAGTTCAACGGAGAGCTTTGCTCCATCAAATGCTGAGTTTTGCTATTAAAGAGAGGAGAAACAAATTTATTTCACTTTCCCTTTACACCTTCATGTAATATTTTTTTTTTTAAAAAAAGTGTATATTTCACTTTCCCTTTTCTTAATATCACCTTTGAAGCAATGAATCAGGCAATTAATTTATAATATTCTTTTCTTCATTCGGTTAGTTTTGGATTTTGATTGGATGTCTTATTACCATATGCTCTACTATTTTAATGTGTATATAAAGTAAGTTAATGAAAGAGGAATGGGCTGAAAATCACCTGTATAATATGACATATTTCACTTAACCACCCTTATTTTAGGAAATTAATTAAAACCACCCATATAATACGTTCCGTTAAAAACTAACCACCCCGAGACGTTCTCCGTTACATTCCGTCAAAAAAATGTGATGTGTCATTTCTTTTAATTTTTTTTCCCTAATCATTGCCAAATTGGACATAAATCTTAGCCAACTCATCTCCTTCTCGCCCGACCGCATCTTCTTCTCGCTCTCACCTTCACCGGAGAAGGCCATCGCTGGCCTCAGGCCCAACTTTGCCAGGTCTGGCCTCATCCGGCCAGATCCGGCTTCGATTGGCCTAGTATGGCCTCGACCGACCCCGCTTTTGCCCAGATCTCTCTCGCACTCCGTTTTCTTCTCTCTCCCGGCCGCATCTCCTCCTCCTCGCTCTCGCCTTCGCCAGGTTCAGCCTCGTCTGGCTAGATACGACTTCAACTAGACTTGTCCAACCTCGACCGATCCCGCTTTCGCCCGGATCTCTCTCGCACTCCCGTCTCCTTCTCTCTCCCGGCCGCATCTCCTCCTTCTCACTCTTGCCTTCGCCTCGTCCGGCCATATCCGACTTCGATTGGCCTCGACCGGTCCCGCTATCTTCCAGATCCAGCCTTGTCCGGCCAAATCCGACCTCGTTCGGCCTCAATCGGTCCACTTTTGCCCAAATCCGTGCTCCTGCTGTCGTGGTCATCCGATCCGAGCCCAAGTGATGGTGGCGGAGGGTACGGTGGAGATGCGACCCATTTTCTTTTTATATATTAGTGAAAGTGATGAGATGGCAAAAAAAGGAAAAAGGAAATTAAATAAAAATGCCACGTCAGTATTTTTGACGGAATGTAACAGAGAATGTCGCGGGGGTGGTTAGTTTTTAACTGAACATATTATAAGGGTGGTTCTAAATAATTTCCCAAAATAAGGGTGGTTAAGTGAAATATGTCATATTATACGGGTGGTTTTCAGTCTTAACGAAATGATGTATGCTATGTAGTAAGAGTTTCCTTATTCAATCTGCACATACATACTTATATCTTCATACCATTCTTTTCTATCCGTTGCCCTCTTCATAACTAGAGTGTTTTAATACATCAACTCAATATATTACGTACATACACGTGCCGAGTACTGATCGAGATGGAGTTCCCAGATCCACCATGGTATGGAAGAGTGATAATAGCAATGAAGGGGCTTCCATGCACAGGCAAGTCGGAACTTGCAAGGGAAATAGGTGTGTGGGCGAAATGTCCGGTGTTCTACATCGATGATTTTCTGTACACGTTGTCCAAGGAGAAAGGCTATACAACCACCAATCCGCCACCGTCCCCAGAGGAAGTGGATCGCCTCCACCGCGTCGCCTTTGATGGGCTCTGCAAGGCCACAACCCGCCAACTAAACCTGCATTAGTTTGAGTCTTGCATAAAAAAAATGCACCGCGCAACATTAGTTAATCGCACTAATGGATTTTTTATATGCGTGTATGAAGAAGTTTATGATATTCGCTCATAACACATGTGATATTCGCTCATGTGGACTCGAATTAAGAATATACGAATATACGAATATACGAATATACGAATATACGAAAGCGCTAGGGGACCAATTGACCGATCTGCATGGCCACTTCGATTAGAAACCCTCTGTACCCTACGTCGCCTAACACGGTGAGTCGTGTAAGGGCGGTGTAGGTGGGGCATTTGTGAGCGGGTAAAATAAACATAATTACCATAGTTATTTTGACTATTAAAAAGGTATTTATTAAATTACTGCGCAGTTATTTTCTTATTTTCTATATAAAATTATATGGCGGTTATGCAACTTAATGGAAGATTCTATCTTTTATTAAAGGATAGAATTAAATTGGAGATAGGGTGGAATATTCCTTACTTGGGCTTTAAGGCAGTTGGTCAGCCCGAGAGGATAATATTTTCGGCCCTAATGATATAATTTTCGGCCCCCCTGTATCTCTCTCTTCCATTATAAATACATGCCCTAAGCATGTAGGGAGAGACACATGTGCTTAGCATATTCAGAAATCCTAGGTAGGCTAATATTCGCTTAGCTCGACTGTTTAGGGTTTCATCGCTCTCTTGTTGTACCTCGACGCTCGAAAGACAAATTGCTCTTCTGACTTAGGCATCGGAGGTGGATTAGGGGGTCCCCGCCCCCTGTGTCCATTGTTTTGCAGGTTTTCTAGGTCAGGAGACGGAAGAGGAGCGGAAGAGGCGGAGTTCTTAATTGGTGTATTTAATACGAATTAAAGGCGAGATTTTGTACACCAACACTTTCCATGAAGACATTGAGACTGTACTCAAAAAGTCATTGATTGAGAACACGAAAGATCTCGCCCATTTGCTTTTGTAGTTTAGCGATTTCTGATTTGAATGTGCATGGAAGTCCCTTCATTGCTATTATCACCTTCTCATCGGGACGAAGATCTGGGAGCTCCATAACAAAAAGTCAGCTATACATCACAAAAAGATAAAAAAGGCATAAGATTGAGCTAACAAGCTATCTATGACTTCATACAAATTAAGTAATAGCATCTAATAAAGATGACACTCGTTCCATCGCAAGGTCTGGGATTTGTATATAAACATTGGAGAAGTAATTCTTGGTACTAGCTAGTTTCAAGAACTTAAAATGATTTAGGATCTAGAGAAACGATTGTTGTGAAGAAACGAATATGGGTCGTACCTAATAGATGACAAAGCAGTTGAAACAATAAAGCTATCTATTATTCACATGTTGCAATGGGAAACAAATAAATTAATGTCATCGATGGAGAATTTAATCTTACAGGGAAATTTTCCTTCTTAGGCCATCTCCAACAACTTCTCCAAACTGTTGGAAATTGTGTATTTGGAGAATTTTACCCACTTTTTTGCCCCAACAGCTTTCCTATCTAATTCTCTATAATGGAAAATTCTCCAAAAGATTAAAGTGTCTTCCCTATATTTAGAGAACTCTCCAAATTTATTTGGAGAATGCATTAATTGAAAGTGTATACATGAAAACTTGTGGTTGACCATATGAAATTTTTATAATTTTTTTTATATAAATAGAACTAATAAATGTAAGATTCTCTAAAATGAAGAAGCTGTTGGAGTTAAAGTAAATTTTATTTAAAGAATATGACTTTAGGCTCTTCATTTTGGAAAAAATTATAGAGAAACTGTTGGAGATGGCCTTACTTCAGCTTTCCTTCTTACTTCATGGATGGAGAATTTAATCACACTTGAATTTAATCCCCTTAAAAGAAGGATTATAAATTACGGAGTATAAATGTAAAATCAATTAGTGACAGACAAGGCATCTACTTTTCCAACGCTAATCAAGGAAGCAAACACACATTCTAGTTTCCTTTTCCTTTTTAAAAGGTAAAGGAAATCTTATGAAAATCTCGATCTGAATCTTACGACCCTGGAATCCAACTTTCATAACACGATTTAAATTATGTGTAATAAATCGTAATAAATAGGATAGTTTAGGATCGTTGTGTTAGGATCGTACTAAATCACACAAATTAAGTTTTAAATCGCTATTTTGGCTATTTTTATTCACTTTAGATAATTTAACTTATACATTAAATTATTAATAAATGGCTCATTTTTTACTTAAAAATTAAATAAAAAGTCAAAAATATAAAATTGCATTAATTCTTTCTATCTCCTGTTAAAAGAAATATATCGGAGCAGTAAAAAAATAATTCATTTTATATATAAATATGTTACCTATGAGATATTTGATAAATAATATATGAAAGTATAAGCTTGATTATTGTTATATATATATATTTTATTAGTAGTTACTTTTAGTGTTTGTGATAAGTTTGTTAGTAGTCAACAAATGATAAGTGTTGGCGTGTGAGACATGGGATTAACTGTCGATTAGGGAAATTAGTTAACTGTCGGCTTAACTGCTCTAGGAAGTATTTAGTAGTAGTTATTAACAGACGTGTATATGTCATATATATATATATATATGTAATCAGTGACAACAAAAATACTGTTGGGACAATGTAATTCTAAGGAGATCAATACAAGATTGCAGTGTTGATCAAGTTTGTGAGTTCCTACGTGTGTTTGAACTTCAATTGTTACAGATACAATTGATTTATTCTCTTCAATTGGTATCAGAGCAAAATAGAAGAGATAAAAAATGACAAAAGAAAAGAGTTCAGAATCTGGAAACGATGAAGGTATCATCAAGATCAATGGAGAGAAGTCCATATCCCTTCAATACCCTATGCTGACGAAGACCAATTACACTGTGTGGGCGATTAAAATGGAAGTATTCCTCACAGCACAAGGATTATGGGAAGCCGTGGAATTATCCACTGAAGTCGACACCAAGAAGGACAAGATGGCGTTGGCATCCATTTTCCAAGCAATTGGTGAAGATGTGCTCTTGAAAATTGGAGCAAAGAAATCAGCAAAGGAGGCGTGGGACATGATCAAGATGATGAATGAAGGGGTTGAAAGAATCAAAGAGGTAAAGATTCAAACCCTTCTAAGATAATATGAAAGCCTTAGAATGAAAGAAACAAAATCTGTTGATGAATTTGCTACAAGATTGAATATGAATGTTAGCAAATTAAGGAGTTTTGGTCATAATTTGGAAGAACAAATTGTGGTTAAGAAGTTACTAAGATCCACATCTTCAAAATATGTCCAAATCACTACAACAATGGAGGAATTTTGTGATTTAAAAACAAAAAGTGTAGATGAAATTGTTGGATCTCTAAAGGCCCATGAAGAAAGACTGAATGAGTTTTCTGAAAAAGGGTTAGAGAGTGCTCTCTTGACTCGTGATGAGTGGAAAGCTAAAGAAAAATGGAAGTTTAAAGAGAGATATAAAAAACAAGAGAGATCACAGTTCAAAGGAAAAGGGAAAAATCAGGGTAATGATGGAGAATTTAGATCAAAGAAACGTTTTGATAAAAGCAAGATAAAATGTTTTTCATGTGGAGAGTTTGGACACTTTAAGTCTGACTATGAGAAGAAAGAAAAAGTAGAGAAAGTGAATCTCACAATGGGAAAGGATGATCAAGAACCTGCCCTGTTGGTGCTTAAAGATGGTAAAGATGTTCAATAGAGTCTACTGGCGCCAGAATCTGTACAAGAGGAAGCTAAACCAGATTTCAGTAAACGATATGTGGATTCGGGAGCCAGTAACCACATGACTGGAGATATCAAGATGTTTGCAACACTGGATTGAGATGTTGTTGGTAACATTAGACTTGGAGATTCTTCTTCTGTGGATATTCAAGGGAGAGGTAACATAATTTTCTCTAGTTCAAATGGTGAGCACATTACTCTGACTGATGTGTATTTTATCCCACAATTAAAGGCCAACATAATCAGCATAGGAAAGTTGGACTTGAATGGAAATAATTGTGTGATAAAAGATGGAGAATTAAGTATATATGCAGGTAGTGGCAGATTGATTGCTAGGGTGAAGCGTCAGTTGAATAAGTTGTATACACTCCATCTTAAGGTTGTCAAACAAGAATACTTAAAGTTATTGCTCAGTGAGACAAGCTGGTTGTGGCACGCCAGGTTTGGTCATTTTAACTTCAAGTCTCTGAGGAAGCTCTCTGATGATAAAATGGTGGTTGGTTTGCCAAGAATTCACCAGGTCAACAAGTTGTGTGATGGATGCTTAGTTGGTAAGAAACATAGACATTCATTTCCAAAGGCATCATTCTATATAACCAGTGGATCATTGGAGTTGGTGTATGCAGACCTCTGTGGTCTTATTACACCACCAACTTTGGGAGGTAATCTCTACTTCTTGTTATTAGTAGATGATTATGCTCGTTTTATGTGGATAACTCTGTTGAAAAGAAAGGATGAAGCATTTGCTGGTTTTAAGAAATTCAAGGCAAGAGTTGAACTTGAAAAAGGTGTAAGAATCAAGGTTTTCAGAACTGACCATGGAGGAGAGTTTACATCCAAGGAGTTCAAGGATTTTTGTGATAATGAAGGGAGTAAGAGGCATCTCATTGCACCCTACTCACCTCAGCAAAATGGGGTTGCAGAGAGAAGAAATCAGTCTATTATGGAAACAACAAGGTGCATGCTGAATTGCAAGAGTGTTCCACCATGTTTTTGGGGGGAAGCTATAAGTACAACAGTTTATGTACTAAATAGGGCACCTACAAGTAGAGTGGAGGGTGTCACCCCATATGAGGCATGGAACAATAGAAAACCAGTCGTGAAGCACTTGAGAGTTTTTGGAAGTGTGGCTCACATCAAGGACACCACACCACACCTACCAAAACTGAGTGATAGAAGTTCCAAGATGGTGTTTGTGGGTTATGAAGATGGATCCAAGGCATACAAGTTCTTTGATCCAGGGAGAAAGAGGATTGTAGTCAGCAAAGATGTAGTATTTGATGAAGAAGAGAGTTGGGATTGGAACAACTCTGAAGATGATCATCAAGGGAGCAAGGGTATTTTTGTGGTGAGCATTTCTGGTGTTGGAGATACTACAATTCACACACAAGAACATCTGGATGGAAGTGGTTGGTCTAACAACACTGCACAGGGAGTATCAAGTTCTGAAACTAGTGAAAATTCAGAAGAAAGTCGACTACAACAGTCTACAGGTTCTAACAATGTGGTTTCATCTAGTGAAGAACAATCTCTAACTCCTATTAGGATGAGATCTCTACAGGAGATATATAACTCAACTCAAGAAATAGATGAAGAGGCAGGGTTGTGTTTCACTACAGAGGATGAACCTTGCACATATGAAGAGGCTGCCTCTAACAAGCATTGGAAGAAAGCCATGAATGCTGAAATGGAGTCGATCACAAGTAATGGTACTTGGCAGCTTGCAGATCTTCCTTCAAGTCACAAGGCAATTGGACTTAGATGGATTTTCAAGATTAAAAGGGATCCGGATGGAATTATTCAAAAGTATAAGGCAAGGTTGGTCGCCAAGGGATACATACAGAAACATGGTATTGATTTTGAAGAAGTTTTTGCACCAGTGGCGAGAATGGAGACCATAAGGGTGTTGTTGGCTTATGCAACAACCATAAACCGTGAAATTCACCATTTGGGTGTTAAAACAGCCTTTCTAAATGGTGAATTAAAGGAAGAAGTGTACGTGAAGCAACCTGAGGGGTATGAAGACAAAGTATTCCCTGAGAAAGTGTTAAGACTTCACAAAGCTTTGTATGGTTTAAGGCAGGCTCCACGTGGATGGAATTTTAAGTTGAATCAATGCTTGAAGAACCTTGGTTTCATAAGGTGCCAAACTGAACATTCAGTTTACACAAGATTCAGTGATGAGGAGATAATGATTCTAGGGATCTATGTTGATGACTTGATTGTGATTGGATCAAGTAGAGATGCCATAGATAATTTCAAGATAGAGATGAAGAATAACTTTGATATGAGTGATTTGGGAATGTTGAGTTATTATCTGGGAATTGAAGTAAAGCAATCCAAGAAAGAGATCTTCATTAGTCAGAAAGGGCTGTCGAAGAAGATACTGGAGAAACTAGGATTAAAAGAGTGTAATTCTGGTGCAATTCCCATGGAACCTCGGATTAAATTGTCAAGGCAGAATCTGGATGAAAGTTTAGTTGATGGAACTGAATACAGAAGCTTGATTGGAAGTTTGAGGTATTTTCTCAACACAATGCCAGATCTTTGTTATAGTGTGGGTGTTCTGAGTAGATTGATGGATTCTCCTAAGTTGTCACATATGGAAGCTTTGAAGAAAGTGGCAAGATATGTGAAGGGCACTTTAGAGTTTGGTTGTGCTTACCAGAAAAACTCATCTTTCACAAGGTTAGTAGGATATTCTGATTCAGATTTAGCAGGAGATATTGATGATCGAAAAAGCACAAGTGGAGTTATATATATACTGGGTAAAAATCCTATAACCTGGTCCTCAAAGAAGCAAAGAATTGTTGCATTATCTTCTTGTGAGGCAGAATATGTGGCTGCAACAGCAGGAACATGCCGAGGCATGTGGTTACAGAGTCTTATGGATTCACTAGAAGGGAAGAAAAGTGGTATACCAACTCTGTACATGGACAACAAGTCAGGCATTGTTTGGCTAAGAACCCGATATTTCATGACAAGAGTAAACACATAGATGTGAAGATGCACTTTATCAGAGATTGTGTTGAAAATGAAGAAATTGAATTGGAGTTTGTTAGGACGAATGAACAGCTGGCAGATATCCTGACAAAGCCATTGGCAAGGCAGAAGTTCAATGAACTTAGAAGCAAGATTGGCATGAAAGCACATAATCAAGCGGGGAAGAATGAAAGTTTAATCTTGATTATTGTTATATATATATATGTTATTAGTAGTTACTTCTAGTGTTTGTAATAAGTATGTTAGTAGTCAACAGATGATAAGTGTTGGCGTGTGAGACAGGAGATTAACTGTCAATTAGGGAAGTTAGTTAACTGTCGACTTAACTGCTCTAGGAAGTAGTTAGTAGTAGGGAGATCAATACAAGATTGCAGCGTTGATCAAGTTTGTGTGTTCCTACGTGTGTTTGAACTTCAATTGTTACAGATACAATCGATTTATTCTCTTCAATATGTTTTTAATAATTTACTTTCATATATGAGTGATCTAGAACATATTAATGTTAGTCCTCATTGCAACAAATATTCAGAGATGAAGATCCATGTAGGCAGGCCAAAAAATTAAATCACATAAAAAAGTATAGAGGTTGAAATGAAACATATGTAAAAAGATGCAAGAGAAAGTAGTGAAGCATAACTACTAGACAAATGATGGAACATGCCAAAGCTTAACATTAAGAAATACATGTAAAGGATAGATGTAACATGTTGCGACACGTTTCTCGATCCTTAGCCTAGAAGCCTATTCAATCGTTCAATGAAGTTGATTCTCGTTTGCGTTTCCACTACTTCTTGTACTTGCTATAAGGATTGGTGCAAAGTTGATGAGCCGTGAAAGGGCAGGCTTGGCACGAATAGAACCAGTATTGTGGATCTATGTCCTTGTAGCAGACTTCACACCAGTAGGATTCCTCCTCCTCTTCATGATCGTGGGAATACATGAGTTTCAGGTGATGCTTATGTCCACCATGCGTATGCTCTAGCTCTCGGGGCATAAAAAGGCACCGCATGCAATGGTGGAGTTCACAGATGTAACATCCGTAAAAGCTAGAACAACTACGATCTCCGCAAGCATTACATTCACCGTACTTGATATAGATCTCCAAGGAGAGGAAGTGCTCGGGGTGGGAGTCATGGTAAATAATTGTGGGGAACTTGCGACCTCTCAAATGGGTTTGGTATCCGCATGACTTGCATTTGCGAGAGAAGCCATTTCCTCCTTCCATGCAAGACTTGCAAGCATGCTTGTGCTCCCTCGCGAGATAGGGGTAACTATAAAAAATGTTACTATAAGAACAATTAAGAAGTAGAGGGTCGACACCATTCAACTCAGCACATGATTTATGCAAGGTGAGGAAGCAAAAATGACAAGCGTAGGCAGGCTGCCCTGAAACAACGCCAACACCGTCTATTCGATCTTCACACGCCCCGCAATTTATAATGTCATCTCCTAATTTGGAATTAGAGCTAATTCCATCCGGGATGTATTTAAAGACACAACATCTCCCTTCTCGTTCGGCGTCATTAGCACAAAGATAGTTTCTCCTTTCTCTGGCCCTTTGTAATTCCCTCTCCACCAGATAACGACGTTCTTTATTGAACTGCACTACCATATATCGACTCGAACAAGGATCCGAACGAAGATTGGAGTCTTCTTGTCGGTCCTTGGACGTCATCTTTATGAGATAACTAAGAACATGCTGAAAAGAAGAGGTGGGACTACGTAAATCAAATGGATGTAGTTGGAGATCATCAAAGGGGTCCAACACCAGCCTTATAACAATACTTCTAGGCCCAAAACTACCCTCATTGAGTAAATGGAGAAGATGAAGATCCTAGTTAGCTTGAGCATCAACGTCGCATTCCTCCTTAACTTTCTCGATATCCTTCCAACTCATGGGGTGATACCAATCATCTTCCTTAGGCTTATTCCTCCTCCAGTTGACGTTGGCGTTCAACCTGATTCGGAAGCGGTGCTCGTTTTTTATTTGGCACTCAATGAGAATGATTCTAGCAATCTCCCAATGAAACTCACGGGAGAGCTCCGCCAATCGGTCGAGATCGAAAGTAGAGCTCAAACGGGACTTAATGACCACACATTTTGAGCAGAAGTCTAGTTGGCGGGCTGCAGCTTTGCAAACCCCATCAAAGGCGACGCGGAGGATGCAAGCCGCTTCCTCCGAGGACGATGGTGGCTTGGTGGCTTTGTAGCCTTTCTCCTTGGACGGTGTGTATAGGAAATCATCGATGTAAAACACCGGACATCTCGCCCATGCACCTATTGCCATTGCAAGTTCCGACTTGCATGTGCATGGCAACCCCTTCATTACTATTATTACTTTGTCATTCCGTAGATGTGGGAACTCCATCTTATACTTTTTTTTGGTAGAAGGAGAGGCGACACTCGTAAATTAATATATAGGAAATAACTAAAATTTTACCCCCAAAATAAATTATATTGGAAGAATTAACAAGGCCAAGGAGTTTTTTTTTTATAGAAAATAATGGTATGAAGACATACGTGAACATTACGTCTTCATTTGAATTGAGAAGCTCTTACATATCTATCTTACATATCCTTAACTTCCTTTATATACAAATCAAAATAGTAGCATATGGTAATAGGGCATCCAATAAAAGCCAAAACTAATCAGATAAAGAAAAGAATATTATTTAAGGATAGATATTGTCGAATTCATTGCTTCAAAGGTGAATGAGAGACCTATACTTTGCTTTATAATTTTACATGAAGCTATAAAGTGAAGTGTAATAAATATGTTTCTCCTCTTTACTAGTAAAATTCAGCAATTTTAAAGTGATATAAAAAAAGGATGATTTAAATAAATAGCAAAAAAAAAGAGGCTAATTAGGTGGATATTAAGGAAGGTGTGAAAATTAGCTAAATAGCAAAAAAACTCATCACCCACCCCCCACCGCCACTCCCACCGAGTTGACTCGGTCGTTGACCGGGTTGACTCGCCCGTTGACCGAGTTGACTCGGTCGTTGACCGGGCGTTGACCGGGCGTTGACCGGCCGTTGACCATCATCACTATCATCACTTTTATAACCGTCATCACAATTTTTTCACTGTCATCACAACTTATTTCACCGTCATCACAATTTTTTGATGGCCAAAAGTATAATAAAAGGTAAAAAGTGTCATCAAAATGTCTTGATGACACTTTTTGATGACAGAAAGTATCATCAAAGGCATTCAACCGCATAAAAACAATTGTCATCATTGTCATCACAATTTATTTCACCGTCATCACAATTTATTTCATCGTCATCAAAATTTTTTGATGACAAAAAGTGTAATAAAAGGCAAAAAGTGTCATCAAAATGTCTTGATGACAACTTTTTGATAACAAAAAGTATCATCAAAGGCATTCAAGCATATAAAAACAACCGTCATCACACGGTTCGAACCGTCATCACTTGTCATCACTTTTCATCGTTACTTGAGGACGGTTTGATTGTCATTAACTATCATCTCTACTTGATGACGGTTCAATTAATTTGTTATCAAAGGGCCTTGATGGCAAACAAGTGTCATCAAACTATCATCACTTTAGCGTCATCAAATATGTGTCATCACTATCATCATTGTCATCACTATTTGATGACGGCTTGATTATCATCACTACTTGATAACGGTTCGATTAATTTGTCATCAAAAGGGCCTGACGACAATAGTCTTGAAGACAAACAATCGTCATCATATATCATCACTCAAAGTTTGTTCAGTTTTATCATCATCACAAAAAATAGTTATCATCAAATCTCATCACCCCATAAAAATAGTTGTCATCACCGCATAAAACACAATTGTCATCACAAATAAAAAAACAAAGTTGTCATCAAATATTTATCATCAAGTTTAATTTTTTAGTGTCATCACATATAATTTTTAGTATCATTATTCAAAGTGTCATCAAATATGTGTCAACACGTACGATTTTTTCATAATTAATCTGTCATCAACTGTCACCACTACTTGATGACGGTTTGATTGTCATCAACTAGCATCACAAATGTCATCGTTATTTGATGACGGTTCCATTGTCATCAAATTATCATCGCTACTTGATGATGGTTCGATTAATTTGACATCAAAAGATCATGATGACAAACAAGTGTTATAAAAAAGCTTTGATGACAAACAACTGTCATCAAAAGAGCTTTGTTGACAAACAACTGTCATCAACTGTCATTAAACTGTCATCACTTAGGTTTGTTCGTTTTTATCATCGCCACAAAAAATAGCTTTTTACCTACGCAATACCATTCTCATTTGACATTTCATAAGAAGATGCCCTAGAAAAAAATCAAAATATATGAGCAATAATTATGGCAGTGGAGAAACAATTTTGGAGACTAGTGTGTAAATGCATCCTCCTTTCATACTACAAATATAGAAGCAACGTAATTAATTAGCAGAACCATTGAAAGTGCTCAATGTGTGACAAGTCACCCCACAAAAGAAAAGTCTAACGAATTAAATATTAGAAAGGCATATCTGCCATAACTAAGTAGACATTTAGGACCACTAAATTAGCCTCGTATGAATCCCCATGAAAAAGTACTATAGCACAAGAACCACTTCATATATGCTACTACAAGGGACAGTGCACATTCAACAGAGTTATCCAATATTTAATCCAACTCTTTGTTTGTTCAAGAAGATTTCACTTTCTCAACAAGCCTCAAAGTCCTTATCCCTGTAAGTAGCTTGAGTAATATAGACAGATAATTGGAATCCTCAGGAAAATGTGAATCACAATACATGAAAAGATATTTAACTATGTAGAAATCAAGCACAAACTAGCAATTGGTAACAAATCAGGCATAAACTACGTGAACCAAAAATCAAAGTAAATTGGGAGGAAATCGAACCCATACCGATGAATTCCCAAAATCAACTTAAGATTACTAATCCATAACATTCCATTACAGGAAATTGAAATTAAAATTGAAACAGATACTAGGTAATCAATCAACTTGAGACTAATAAGCCAAAAACAATCTGATCAAAAAGCGATCTTCTCTGAACCATACCGATGTTCTCTCTCTTCCGATTCCTCTCGCTTCTCTAAAATCCGGAAGTTCGCTGCCGCTCCTCCGCCCTCTCATTCTCCGGAAGCCATGCACTAATGGAGCGCAATATCAACAATCCGGAATCGAAATCATTGAATAGTTGACACCGAGAGAGAGCAAAGAAATCGGTTGCTGAGATCTAGGGTTTGGTATCTTCCCTTCTCTCTCTTCAATTGAGATCTAGTGTTTAGGAAGAAAGAGCGTGGCTTATAAAAAATTATAATTATTAGGGTTTATATATTTGACAAAAATCCTAATTTATAGAATAATAAGCCAAGCGCCTAAATATGAGCGTTGAACTTCGGTTCGACTTCGGTAGAGTTGTAAAAAAATAAAGTTCTAAAATCCTATGTTAATTTGGTGAACCCTAGGGAAAATAATTAAAAAGAAAAAAATCATAATTAGATTTGGTGAGAGGTAAATCTAATCTCAATCATTGATATCTTATTTAACGACTGAGATCTCTCCAACTCTACCCATAGAGTTTTTTTGCAACTCTACTGGAGCCTATTTCGTTGAACTTGCCCTTTTATCAAATTCTTTCTATAAAAAATATTAAGAGAAGTATATTCTTTGGTAACTTACCCAAGTTGTATGGGGGTTCTCATTGTCCAAATAAAACAACCTTCAAATACAATACTTCTTCCGTTCAATTCTAATAGTCTTCTTAGAGTTGAAATTTTGAATTAAACAAAAATATCCTTAATTTTACTTTGTACATATTTGGAAATAAAAATGGAACAAATTTAGTTAACTTTTTCATTAAATGTAAGGTAGAAAAATGAGAAAGTTGTAACCAAAATATGTAAAAGTATAAGTTTTTTAGAACAAGCTTTTAAGGCCTAGTTTGGTTTGTCGTGACATATGAAAACGGAAACGGAAACGAAATGAATCTAGATCATTTTTAGTGTCATGATACATTTATATCAAAAATCACCCAACAACTTGACCATTATAAAAGTGAGATATATGAGGGGGAGCAAACCCCTTTTTACAATGGATAAGAGGTTGCGCAAAACAAGTTGATTTTTTTTGTCAATATATCATGACACTAAAATGGACTACATTCATTTCCATTTCGTTTACGGTTCCATGAATTACAACCAAACGACGCCTAAGTCTAAAAAACAATTAGACTTATACGATGAGAGTATTAACATCTAATAAAAGACCAAAAGTCAAATTCATATTAATTGTATCTAGTGTTAAAGTTCGGTGGGTCAAATACGGACGGAGGGGGAACAAGCTTTTAAGTCTAAAAAAACAAGTAGATTTATATGATGGGAGTATTAATTAGCATCTAATAAAAGACCAAAAGTCAAATTCATATTAATTGTATCTACTGTTAAAGTTCGGTGGGCCAAATACTGACGGAGGGGGAACAAGCTTTTAAGTCTAAAAAACAAGTAGACTTGTATGATGGGAGTATTAATTAGCATCTAATAAAAGACCAAAAGTCAAATTCATATTAATTATATCTAGTGTTAAAGTTCGGTGGGCTAAATTCGGACGGATGGGGAGACCGTCCCAGCGTACATGTACGACATGCCCATCACATAAGGTTATGGGGTTCTATCATAAAACAAATTAGTGATAAGAGGAGTAATCCAAAAATATATAAGCATTATAATTAAAAGGGGTCTTCTCATTTAGTTAATGGAGAAGATGATGTTCCCAGTTAGCTTGAGCATCAACATTCCATAATTTATCCATAACTTTCTCAATATCCTTCTAACTCCTCGGTCGATATCAATTATCTTCCTTATGCTTATACCCCCTAACTATTATGTCTAACCTGAGTCGGAACCGGTGCTCGTTTTTCACTCGAAACTCAATGATGATCATTGAGTTTCGAGTGAAAAACGAGTAGAAGAAGTTTAAATCGAACTTCTTCATATGCAATCACTCACGTGTAGAAGAAGTTTAAATCTACACACACTATCACACAACATACACAATAGAACATTGCAAAGGAACCCTAAATCTATAATATTAATTCATCACATCATTGCTAATAAAGATACACAAATTACAAGTTCATTTTTGGTAAGAAAAACATACACGAAATAGAACTTAAACATATCAATGCAGCTATATATGATAGATCCAACTTAAATGATACAAATTTAGTTGGAATGTTAATAACACCTCTTTCCGCCTTAAACATATATCATAACTATAACCTAAAGCGGAGGTTAAAAAAATTATTAAATGACACATGTCAATTTTAGATTGGACCATACCATCTCTTTTATTTTAAAAATATCATGTCAATTTTAGATTGGACCATACCATCCCTTTTATTTTAAAAAATATCTTATATTTAAATAATCTTTTATTTTTAAATATAAAAGATAGGAAGATCATTAGTATGATCCGATCATTTGTTACCTTATATAAAAATATCTGATTAGTTATATGATAATTGTCTTATCTTTTTACGCAGATTATAACAAAAATTTATATTTAAGCATTTACATGATTATTATTTTTCTCGGATAATAAATATATTTAAAAATATTTTATTATTTGTTACCTTATATAAAAAGATCTGATTAACTAGTATGATCCGATCATTTGTTACCTTATATAAAAAGATCTGATTAACTAGTATGTATTCCCGCCCGTACAAGGTACGGGAATACATACTAGTTAAAATCTATTTCCTGATATTCTCGAAATCATGTGGTTTAAAAGTTTAACCAAACAAGCATTCGGTGTCCTTAATTTGGATCCGGAGTTTAAGCCTAATTCGGTGAGATTTTTTTGGATTTCTATTGCCAAATATTTATTACTTCTGGATTTCTATGATATATTATAGATATAATTTTTCTAATTTATACTAAAGGACATAGGTTAAAACCTTTAAAATAAATATTATTTGATAAATTATATCATATAATTAGGTTATCTATACTAATACATTATAAAGCAGAAACCAAGTCTGTGTAAAAATTTGCGCCACGTGGCATACCTTGAATAAAATAATGGGAAAGTTTTTTCAACTTAAAAAACTAAATAATAATTCTATAAAATCATCTTCATATTAATGAAAAAAACTTTTTTCAACTTAAAAACTAAATAATAATTCTAGAAAGCCCCATTCATATTATACTTCACGCAGACTCAAACAAATTCAATAGGTGGTGTAGTAAGCTTTGTTTGGTGGATATGGAATTCATGGGTCCTCAATTTACTTGGAGCCGCCGCCTCTCTCCATCTATGGTGGTTCACAAACGCCTTGATAGGGTCTTTGTGAATCTTGAAGGTAGGACACGATGGCAAGAAGCCAGGGTACGACACCTCCCTAAATTCTCCTCTGACCACTGCCCGCTTCTTTTTAATTTCAGCCCCAAGTTGAACTTGAATAGGAAGAGAAGGCCGTTCCGATTCGAGGCGGCTTGGCTCACACATCCGGAGTTTGATAAGAAGATCAAGGAGAGTTGGTGTGTTGAGGCGGATGCGCCTAGCGCCCTAACTATGCTTCAAAAAGAGTTATTGATTTGGAATAAAAAGGTTTTTGGCAACATCCATACTAGGAAAAGGGATCTCATCAACAGATTGGAGCGTGTTCAATGTAACCTTGGTCGGAATGTGAACACTAATTTATTGAACATGGAACGTGATTTACAGAGAGAGATTGACATGGTTCTGGAGCAAGAGGAGATCTTATGGCATCAAAAATCTCGGGAGCAATGGATTAGGTGTGGTGACCGAAATACTACTTTCTTCCATACGTCTACCATCATTAGGAGGAGAAACAACAGGATTGAGGGTCTAAAAAATGATCAGGGTATGTGGATTGACAATAATGCGGATTTGGAACAGTTGGCGGTCAGTTTCTACCAATCTCTGTATTCGGCTGAACCGACCGATTTGGGTTGCTTCCCGAGGACGATTCAGGTCTTCCCGGGTTTTAGTGGTGAGCAGCGCAGCCTGTTAGAGTCCGATGTAAGTACTGATGAAGTTTGGAAAGCTGTTAAAGCAATGGGAGCATTGAAATCTCTGGGCATTGACGGTTTTCAAGCGGGTTTTTTCCAAAGGAGCTGGATGGTCGTTGGCGGTTCGGTCATGAGTTTTGTTAGAGATTTCTTCAGAAGCTCAAAGCTGCCTGAGGGAGTGAACGATACCCTTCTTGTTCTCATTGCAAAAGTTGCTAAACCGGAGAAAATACAACAATTCAGGCCGATAAGTCTATGTAACGTCCTTTACAAGATTGTGACTAAGATTCTAGCTAATAGACTTCAGCCTTTTATTTCGGATATTATTGGCCCGACCCAAGGAAGTTTTATTCTGGGAAGGATGATTACTGATAACATTGTCATTGCCCAAGAGGTTGTCCATTCCATGAGGAAGAAAACGAGTTCTAAGGGTTGGATGATTCTTAAACTTGATCTTGAGAAAGCTTATGATAGGTTAAGTTGGAGCTTTATTAAGGATACTCTCAAGGTTGCAGGTTTCCCGGACAAATGGATTGATTGGCTCATGGCTTGTGTTTCTTCTTCACATATGCAAGTCCTTTGGAATGGGGAGGTGTCGAGTCAATTCTCTATGTCCCGGGGGATTCGACAGGGTGACCCAATCTCGTCGTACATCTTCTTGCTTTGCATTGAACGGCTTAGTCACTTAATCTTGAAGTCGGTGGAAGGTGGGGATTGGAAACCCATCAAACTGACTAGAAGTGGACCATTTTTGTCTCATATCTTTTTCGCGGACGATATTATGTTATTTTCAGAAGCTTCTGTTGAGCAATTCAGGATTATTAAGCACTGCTTGGACACGTTTTGCTTAGCGTCGGGCCAAAAAATCAGCATAAGCAAGTCAAAAATTTTCGTCTCCAAGAATGTGAATAGTAGAACTATTAGGAGTCTGAGAAGAGAGAGTGGTTATGAAGTTACTACTGATTTGGGCAACTATCTTGGCTTGCCTATCCTCCATAAGAAGATTAGCAAGCATACTTATGCCCAACTGTTGGATAAGTTTAATAGTAAACTTTCAGGATGGAAATCCAAAACTCTTAGTCTTGCGGGGAGAGTTATGCTTGTGAAGTCGGTGTTGACGTCCCTGCCAGTGTATACTATGTCTGCTGCACTGCTGCCGTCGAGTATATGTAATGAAATCGACAAAATCAACCGGAAATTTGTTTGGGGAAGTACGGCTGAAAGGAGACGTATGCACAAGGTGGCTTGGGAAGAAATTACTAAACCCAAAGCTAATGGGGGTCTTGGCATTAAGACCATGCGTGAGCTGAATGTGGCTTTAGTGGGAAAGTTGGGTTGGAGATTTATCAATGAGGATGGTGAGCTTTGGGCCTCGGTCTTGAAAAATAAATATGTTGACAAGGCTATTGGTAAATCTGCAGCTTGTTCGAATATTTGGAAGTGTGTTCGAACTGGTGTTTCAGAAGTTGTTGTCAAAGGATCGCGGTGGCTTCTTCGAAATGGTGAATCGATTCGTTTCTGGTCAGATGTTTGGCTCATCGACTGCCCTCTTACTGATGTTGCCACTGGTGTGATTAGTGATGATATGCTGGAGGATTTAGTTTGTGATTACTGGTCTGAACATCAGGGCTGGAATTGGTTCTTGCTGTCGGGTTTTCTTCGTTCTATTGTGCTGCTCAAGCTTGCTGCGTTTGCTGTTATGCCGGGCGAGGAGGGTCTTGGTGATGAACTGAGCTGGGCACTTTCTCCCGATGGGGTTTATACAGTTTCTTCGGGTTATAAAATCGCCTCTGGCAATGCTTATTGTCCTGGTACTGATGAGACTTTCTTTTGCAGAATTTGGAAAATACAGGTACCCGAAAGAGTGCGAACTTTTTGTTGGTTGGCTGCTAAGGGAGGAGTAATGTCGAATTTAGAGAGGTCAAGAAGACATATGGCCACACAAGCTGGATGTGCTCATGGATGCCAGACGGATGAATCTTTTGAACATCTTTTCAGGGATTGTACTGAGGTGAGATTTATTTGGGAAGGTTTAAATGTCACTAATTTCTACCCAAATTTTTTTCATGACAGCTTTGCTACTTGGATGAGGGTAAATGTAACCAACAATAGCAAGGTGAACAATCTGGACTGGAATGCGTGTTTCGGCATGACGCTTTGGTGGACTTGGAGATGGCGAAACATCAAGGCTTTTGAAGACCGATCGGATACTATGAATAAGCTCGAGTTCATCATGGAGCGTACCAAAGAGGCCCATTGCACAGTAGGTAAGGTATTTTTTAATAAGCAAACCACATCTAAGGTTCTGCAGGAGATACACAGGAACAAACCGGACGAAGGATGGATTAAGATCAACACGGACGGGTCCTTGAGAGAAGGAGTAGCTACTTCCGGGGGTATTATTAGGGATTGTAATGGCAAGTGGTTACACGGTTTCGTCCATAATATCGGGTCTTGTACAGTCCCGATGGCGGAGCTCTGGGGGGTGTATAATGGTTTAAAGTTAGCCTGGGATAATGGGTATCGAAAGGTACTACTTGAGGCAGACTCTAAATTAATTGTACATCTTTTGAGCACCGGAGTCAAGAGGAGCCATCCTCTGGCTAGCCTGGTATCGAGATGCCAAGGCTTCATTAGTAGGAATTGGTCCATCCGATTCCGCCATGTTTATCGTGAGGCGAATTCAGTTGCTGACCACCTTGCCTCTCTTGCTTTTCAATTTCCTTTAGGACTCCATGTATTGAGTGCCCCGCCTGAGGGGATTTATTTACTTTTGTTTGACGATGTAAGGGGTCGGGCTATCCCCCGTTTGCTGACTACTTAGCCCTTTTTCTTATTATTAATAAAACGCCCCCTCGAGGGGCCGGAGAGTACCGCCTCTCCTTCTACCAAAAAAAAAATAATAATTCTAAAAATCATGATTTATCTTAACCACTTTATAAAACAAATAATGGATAGATAACATATTGTATGAGTAGAGATTGTTTCATATAGTAACACATACTAAAAAAATAAAATTTAATTAATATACATATATTTTTAAAAAATTATTTAAATAATAAACATTACTAAATAAAAAAAAAATTAAAAGATTGAAGGCTTTTTAGGGTAAGACTTTAGATCCTATAAAATAGATAGTATATATATATATATATAATTTTCTATCTATGTAAATATTGATTTTATTCTTAAAAAAATCCTAAATATAAAAATTGGCTATTTTAGATTTTATAAAATAAGTAATGTATCAAAATAAGCAATATTATATATGCTATCTTAAGATTATGCTAAAATATTTTTATCGGATTGTTGAAAAAAATTAACGATATAAATTTCTATCTATATTTACGCTAATATTTATATATTATAAAATAGAAACAAACTATCTATAAAATTCGCGCTACATGGCACTTAAGGAACAATCTGTTCTTTCATTTTATTTATTTTTTTATTTATATTTATTACACTTTAAAGTGAATGTAGAAGGTTTGATATAGAAAAATATTTTTCACATTTATTTGTTTTTATCTTAAAGATTAGAAAACAAAAAAACGTTAAATTTTATATAAATATCATTAATAACTATTAAAATATACATTATCTTTGTTTTTCTCTTTAATTTGTGATAATATATTATATAGTATAATTTTTAAAACTACCCGTAAATTTACGGGAATTACACTAGTTTAACTTTTATTATAGGATTTATTACTTCCTTTTTAAGGGTTTAGTGTTTATATTCTCCTCATGTTTTTACTTTATGAGAGAGGAACAATATCCAACTCTTATTATTCCCTTTACTCAATTCAAATAATGTACTATAATAGCTATAATTCAATTTTTTTAATCTTAAATTCCTTATAAAGGTAACAATTTGTTTACTTATATAAATTTAGGATTAACTAGTCTTAGTTCCCGTGCCTTGGACGGGTTTTTATAAAATTATTTTATTATTTATTTATATTTGTTAAGTTTTGATTAATTGATATCAATCTAATAATAAAATAAAATATTCTATAATTTGTATGATGGAATAAAATCTTTCTAGTTATCATATTCAAAAATAAAAGATTGTTTAATAATGAGATTTTCTATCATATATTCTAAAAACATGCATATGAATTCATCATATCCAAAAATAAAAGATTATTTTTTTTTAAAAAAAGGTGGTGTGGTCCAATCTAGAAGTGACATGTGTCGTTTAATAATTTTTTTAACCTCCGTTTTAGTGTATAGTTATGATTGCTTTTAAAAAAAAAAGATTATCAATTTTAACACATTTTAATCATTCGCATATATGTGGTAATGAATTTTTATATACAATATGGAAAAATAAAGCTAAGTGTGTTGTGTATACATACCAAAACAGTGGAGTCCCAGCTGGAGGCTAGAGCCAAGATATAAGTCCAAGACACAATCCCAGGGCATTGTCTCTCGACCTCCGACTTGATCTCGTCGATGACGTCGAACCCTCTAGCTGAGTTCCGGTTAAGGCAAGGTAAATAAGAGAGCTGATGGACTTAGGCATGCATATCGAGTTCGTGAGGAAGGAGATTAATGAATTAATTAGCTATTGATTGTGTTGGCATTATGACAAAGAAGTGATACAAATTGAATCGAAACATATGCAAGCAGATGTAATTAAGAGAAAGTGGATGGTCAAGCATAACCACTAGAGAAACAAATTAAAGGAGCATGCATGCCAAATTTAACATTAAGAAAATACAAGGTAAAGGATGTATAGCCTATTCAATCGTGCAATGAAGTTGATTCCTGTTTGCGGTGCCACTCCTTCTTGTACTTGCTATAAGGAGCGGTGCAACGTGGATGAGCTACGAAAGGGCAGGCTTGGCACGAATAGAACCAGAGTTGTGGATCCATGTCCTCGTAGCAGACTTCGCACCAGTAGGTTTCCTCCTCCTCCTCTTCATGATCGTGGGAATACCAGAGTTTCAGGTGATGCTTATGACCACCATGCGCATGCTCCAGCTCGCGGGGCATAAAAACGCACGTAATGCCATAGTTGAGTGCACAAATATAGCAGGCGTATGAGCTATAACAAAAACAACCTCCTCCACATGCGTTGCATGAATCACGCGAATAAGGATCGATATTTAAGGAGAGCAAGTGTTCACGGTGGCAGTCATGGTAATTCCATGACTCGAACGAGGATCCGAACGAACATTGGGGTCTTCTTGTGCGTCTTTGGATGTCACCTGCATGAGATATTTAAGAACATGTTGAAAAGAAGAGGGGAGAGCAAGGTAATTCCATTTATTTATTTGGAGATCATCAAAGGGGTCTAACACCAGCCTTATAACTTTAGTAACTCCAGCCTTAAATCTACTCGCATTGAGTAAATGGAGAAGATGACGTTCCCAGTTAGCTTGAGCATCAACATTCCATAACTCATCCCTAACTTTCTCAATATCCTTCCAACTCTTCGGTTCATACCAATTATGCTTATGCCACCAGTTGGCTATTGTGTCCAACCTGAGCCGGAAGCGGAGCTCGTTTTTCACTTGAAACTCAATGATGATCAGTTTACCAATCTTCTTCGTCTCGCAAGAGAGCTCCGCCAATCACCTTGAGTGGAAGCCTAGTTGGCGGGTTGTGGCCTTGCAGAGCCCATCAAAGGCGACGCGGTGGAGGCGATCCACTTCCTCTGGGGACGGTGGCGGATTGGTGGTTGTATAGCCTTTCTCCTTGGACAACGTGTACAGAAAATCATCGATGTAGAACACCGGACATTTCGCCCACACACCTATTTCCCTTGCAAGTTCCGACTTGCCTGTGCATGGAAGCCCCTTCATTGCTATTATCACTCTTCCATACCATGGTGGATCTGGGAACTCCATCTCGATCAGTACTCGGCACGTGTTTGAACACACACCATCTTTTCTCTCGTCCGATTGAATATCTTATGCAAATGATGATTGAATAGGGAAACTCTTACTACATAGCATACATCATGTCATTAACTTTCTTTATATACACATTAAAATAGTAGAGCATATGGTAATAAGATTCAATAAAAATCCAAAACTAACCAGATGAAGAAAAGAATATTATAACGGGTAAATAAATTTGCCTGATTCATTGCTTCAAATGTGATATAATGAAAAGGAAAAGCAAAATATACACTTTTTTTAAATCTTAAACTTTTTTTTAAAAAATAAGCTACTAGCTCATTACATAGCTAACACTAGAAAGCTTGTAAAATACAAGGTGAATATAAATTATCATAGTGGATGATCTTTATAAAGTCAAATAATAAAGAATGATCCTGAGAAAAAATTAAAAACGTTACTATTCTTATTTGTGTTGAAAGTAGCAAACAAATTATCATCGAAAATATCCGAAGAAGAAATATAAAAACTAACAAGGTGGAGATCATATATATTTCGAGTAAAAGAGCAACCACACCCCGCAATTTATAATATTGTGACTACCAGATTCTGAATTAGGGCTAATATATAATTCCATCCGACAAGTGTTTGAACACACACCATCTTTTCTCTCGTCCGATGCTAACATTAGCACAAAGATAATTGCTCCTTTCTCTGTCCCTTTGTAATCCCTTCTCCACCAAATATCGTCGCTCATCATTGAAGATTGTGGTCTACTTGTCAGTCTTCAAGCATCATTTGCATAAGATATTTAAGAACATGTTGAACTAAGGAGGTGAGACCAAGATTCGCATGTTGTATAAGGCGGAGATCATCATTGCTATTATCACTCTTTGACCCCATAGATCTGGGAATTCCTCAGTATTAATGTTCTAAAAAACGCTAGGCAGACCTGGTCGGAGAGGGATCGCCTAGTACCTAGACAGCCTGGACGGTTGCCTAGGCGGTCTTAGACCAGTGTCTAGGCGGTCTAGAAGGCTAGGCGGGTTGGGACCTTCCAGCGTCTAGACGGGACCTAGAAGGAATTTTTAGAACAGTGTTTAACATATGTATATAAAACTAATTAGAACATACTGAAAGTGACTCTATAAACAAAGCTTTCCGACCTTGCCTTAAGAAGAAATTAAGAGAGCGAGAAGTTTTTTTGGGTTGAAAATTAAGAATGCTCAACATCTCCTTAACTTCTTTTATATACACATTAAAATAGTAGCATAGGCTAAAACTAATCGGATGAAGAAAAGAATATTGTAATTTATAATTAAACAGGTTGATAGCCATTCAGCCATTCTAAACTCTAAAGGGTAGATTAATTTGTCTAATTAATTGCTTCAAAGGTGAAAGAGACCGATACTTCTTCAAATGTGTTGATTTAAGTTCCTTGTTGCTCCTTTTTTTTCAAAAAAAAAAGGTACCTTGTTGTTTATCAAATGTCTAGATTTTATTTTTAAAGCTTAAGAAACTTTAAGTAAATGTGTCGTATGTGGACTGTGGATGCTCTTGCAACATTAATTTTAATTTTTTTTGATCTCTCGCTCGGTTCGATTAACCGGAACCAATCTACGTTCGAACCGGGTACTGCAGAGGTCCATTGTTAGGAGCGCCCCTCCCAATTCAATTTTTTCCATACACGTTGTTAAGAAGATTCGAACTTCGAACCTTCTGAACAAACGCTTAAAGAGCCTAACACTTCATCCCACTAGACCAATTAGTTATTGGTACATTAACTTTAACTTTAACTTTAACTTTGCTTTTGGGTGTCTACACTTAAGGTAAGTAAAAGGAATCTGCTTTAATTTCCTTTACCCCGTCCCTCTTCTATATCTTTCTTCAAATCACAAACAAATGGGACAGTTCTTTTTTTTTTAATTATTATTATTAAAATAAAGGCCAGTTTTCTATAGTTGTAAATCTTATAGGAGTAGTAGATGTAGATTAGTATGCTATGAAGTCACTATGTTTTCTGTTAGTGATCTGCTTGTAGAAGTTGTAGATCGCAACACGTACACTAAGACGGCTTGCACGGTTGTATAGACGGTCCTAAACGGGTGTCTAGACGATCTAGAAAATTAGGCTGGATGTGACCTTCCAATGAAGAAATTTTTAGATCAGTGTTGGGACCTAAATTCGGCCATCATCCCATCTAGTCCTGGGACTTATCCTTTCCAAGTCCAAACACCGCTCTTTTTATTTCCTCATTCGTAACTGGACTTATTAGAAAATCATTTGTTGATTGTGAAATCTTTGTAGATATGAGTTTCGTCTGTTTTCGTAGCAATGGACCATTAACGGACCCCTTAAAAAACCTATGAGCGCAATCATTTCTTATCTTTTTTTCGAATATTTTCTTCTGTTGTTATAACTGTTCCTTCGAAAGTTTGTATCTTTTTTATCCATTTTATATTCGGTCTTCTTGTTGTAATTCTATGGAAGTAAGCAGAGTTAGAGTTCGAGAGTTTAAAGTGAGTATTTTTTACAAATTGAGCCCAATATGTTTTATGGAATTGTATTAGTTTTTTTCTTCTTCTTTTTTTCAAAAGCTGATTTTGCATATTGATTTGAGTATGTCGATTAAGCTTACACAAATCTGATTGCAATTGTATAAGCTTGTCATCTACATCTTTAACTTGCCTGAAGACATTCCCAAACATCATTTTGTTCCATACTTAATTTTAGCCTTTAGGAGTTGCGTTTTCCTGATTAGTATAAACATGTGTGAACCTAAAGGGTCATCCCGTCATGCTTGTCTCACTATATTCTCAAAGTCTTTCTGTTCCATCCACATCTTTTCAAACTTAAACGAGCGACCTTTTTGTATGTCATTAGCATTTAAATCAATAGATATTAGGTAGTGATCTGATCTAGTAAATGGATGGTTCCTAGTTTGAATCAACAAAAAACCATTGCATAATTTAATCTGTCACAGGATTCGGTTCGCCAAGTATATATATTCCTCGTTGTTGGAACGTCCATCAGGTCACATATTTCCATCAAATAACGCATCCGAGAAAACCTTTCATTCAGATGTTCTCGATCCTCAATTTTGTCTTTTGGCCGGGATATTTCATTGAAGTCCCCTAATAATTATAAAGGTAGCAAACTTATATGAAGGTATTGTTGGACATCTTGCGAAAAGGTGTTTTTATCACTTTAGTTAGGTGGATCATACACCATTCTCCAGTCAAATTCGCCTATGCTTGACATAATAATCACTGGGTTTCCACATTCACCTATGCTTGCCATAATAATCATGAGCCTCAAGGTTGCTAGTTAGCAAAATCCATGATAATTCGCCTATATCATGATTCCTTGGCGCAGTACAAAACATCTTTGCTCTGTAATAAGCTACTAGCTTCTTCGAACGCTAGCTACTTTGGGCATATGATTTAACCTTAATGCTCCAAACTGGAGATGAGTCCAACAGTGGATAATTGATTTAGAATACTTTGTTTGGTTTCTATGAATTAGTGGTGGTTTGAACTTTTAACTATTTGTGTTTTTCACTTGATTTGAAATTACTAGGTAAAAGCATTTAAGTGTGTTAAGTTATTAGTGTGTGTGCGCGCGCGTGTGTTTGCAAAACATTTTGGGTAACAATTTTAAAGTCACCAATCACCATTAAGTTGCTTTAATAAAACATTGTTGAACGCAGCTTCATAGATAGATTCATCGCTTGCACTTCCTGTTGAACTTGCTAAGTAATCGGCGAGTTTAAGATTTGGGGGAAGAGTCGGAAGTTAACTCAATTTATACACTCTTAAGTGAACTCTTTTTGTAACCTTATCGACCTGACAATTTAAAAAAGTTATAAATTTTGTTCATATAGGTAGGAGCTAGGTTTTCGATTAAACAGGATTATTGATGCAGTGTGGATGAGCTTGATAATACGAGCAATCTTGGCAAGAATAGAACCAATGTTGTGGATCCATATCCTTGTAGCAGACGTCGCACCAGTAGTCTTCCTCTGGCTCCATCCCATCACGTGAATACACAAGCTTCATAACATGCTCATGTCCGCCGTGCTTATGTTCCACTTCTTCGGGCCTTAAAACACATGTCAAGCAATAGTACAATCCACAGACATAGCATCCATATCTTCCTACATGTACGCACTTTCCACATGCATTGCGTCTAGTACGTAGCATCTTTCCAAGATGGAAGGAGAGAGAGTGGTGGTGGGAGCCATGATTGATAATCGTCGCAAACATGCCGCATTTCAAATGAGTTTCGAAAAGGCACGATTGGCATTCATCGGAGAAGTCATTTCCTTGTTCCGTGCAAAACTTGCAAGCGTATCTCCTTGGTAGATAATGGTCAGAGCGCCTAGGATAAAACTCAAGCCAAAAATTACTTGTGAATTCTAAAAAGTTGAAGCCCCTGTGCTCGGCGCATGATTTGTGCAAGGCGAGGATGCAAAAATAACAAATATAGCCTGTAGAGACGACTCGCTCTCCACACACCCCGCAATTATAAGTGTTGTGGTGATGAATTAGCTCTTCTTCTATGCATGTTTTGAACACACAACATTTTCCACCCCTAGTCGTAGGACAAAGATATACGCTCTTTTGTTCGGTGGTGGAGGCTCGTAGTAGTTCCTTCTCCACAAGATAACACCGCAATTTATGAAACTGCACTACCTCATACCGACTTCTAATAATCTCTTCTCCGATCCAGTCTTCTTCTTGAGCATCGTGTTGCCTGGTGAGGAGACAACAGATAGCATCGCGAAAAGAAGGGGCAAGATTGAAAATACCGAATACGCTAAAGTTGAGATCATTGAAGGGATCCCATGCTAGCCGTATGACCCTGGTAGGCTGACGCCACTCGACATCATTGATTAAATTGGAAAGATGGAGATCCCAATTAGGTTGAAAATGAAGCCATTCATCCCTAGCTCTCTCTAAATCCAACCTGCCCCAAGCCTTATACCACTCCTTTGCATGTTCCGGTACACCCTTGGCTTTATGGTCCAATCGGGCACCCAACCTGTGCTCGTTTCTTATGCGACACTCGATGATGATGATGGTCACTCATCCTTTCTTAATCTCCCTCGAGAGACGGAGCAAGTGATCAAGCTCGAAAGTGGAGCAGAGACGAGACTTGATGACCACGCGCCCTTTGAATTGCACGCGATGGTATGCGGATTCGCAAAGGGCATCAAAGGCAAGACGGTGGAGGCGCTCGGCCTCTTCATCGGATGGCATGGATGTAGTGGAATAGCCTCTCTCCAAAGACAGTGCACTCAAGAAATCATCGACGTACAACACCGGACAGCTCGCCCATTCGCCTATTAGGAAAGCCATTTCTGATTTGAACGTGAAAGGAGGCCCTTTCATTGCAATTATCACTTTCTCCAGTGGGTTAGCTGGGAACTCCATCTCGATCGATTGGATATCAGTCTTCAAACTTGTTTGAGTTAAATAAATACGCAATATAATCAACGATCGATGTGTAAAAAGCTGACTAACCCGCAAACCCGACTCGAACCGTCCGATAATTTATTAATTTTAAGGTCAAAATCCGAAAATTTGAACCCGAAACCCAATGGATTGACCGATTTAATATATTTATGTAATTTATAAAATTTATTTTGAAACTTATAATATATTTTATTATTAAAATAAATAAAAATAATATATTTTAATTAAATATTATTATTTAATTAAAAATTAATTTTAATAATCATAAAAAAAAAGATATTTTAGACTCGTTTGTCAACCCGACTCGACCGAAAACCCGCTACAATTCGACCCGATTGATATGTGACCCATAACGAAAGCGAACCCAAAATATCCGAACCCGTACGCGCCCGACCCAACCCGATTAACAAGTCTACTACTGATGATGCACGCTAGATTAGCATTATCCTAAATTAAAGGTGTACGTGTCTAATAAAGTCCCACAAAACACTCTTTCCACCGCAAATTTTGGGAAGCATATACAAACATCATATTTTTCCTTTTAAAAATGTTAAATGTTAGTAGTATTAAAATGTTTGTGTTTTTTCACTTTATTTTTTGTTTTTGGTAGAAGTTTTTTTTTTCGCTTTATTTGAACGTACCTTGTTGCTTATACGGCGAATGCTTAGGGATCATTCGACAACTTAGTGTTTATCGGTGCTGAAACTTATTGTGTTGACGGTGTTGATGTTGAAAATGGGTGTTTATTTTTCAGATAAACTATCGGGTGTTCAGTCAGGACTTGTTTGTGGGTGTTTATTTTTCCGGGTAAATTACGAAAAACATGTAATTATTAACAAAATAATAATAATAATAATAATAATAATAATAATAATAATAATAATAATAATAATAATAATAATAATAATAATAATAATAATAATAATAATAATAAAACATCCAAAATCCTAAAAAAAACTAGAAAAGCATCAATAAGCTTGGTCGATAAACTCGATAAGCTGGGATACTGATTACGAGTATTTTTTAAGCTCGAAATAAGTTCGATAAATTTGATAAACTTCCATAAACTTAGTTTACCGAATACATACAATAAAGTACTTTTCTCAATATACGTGATAAGTTTCATAAGCTCCCAGATAAAGAGTTACTGAACGAGCTCTTAGTTCACGAGTTAAGTGTGTTTGCTAAACACTTTAGGTAACAAGATGAATTATGTGGTGGATAGTTTATAGATGTGTAGATTAATTTACTCCTTTCACAAAAAAAAGGTACCTTGTTGTTTATCAAATCTGTGGATTTTATTTTTAAAGCTTTTTTTTTGGTCGAAGGACTTAGTTTAGCTTATTTTGCTCAAAAGCTTTTCAAACATTCAAATACGCATTAATTAAGAAAAAAGTAAAGGCAATGTGCCTTTCACAGTGAACAAGATAACGTTCTCTTGATTATCTTCAAAATTGGAATTTGCTTTTGGTTGCCGACAGTCTCAAAAGCCAAAACTAATAATTGAAAGGATTCTGCTTTAAATTCCTTTACTTAAATCGTCCCTCCTCTATATCCTTCTTCAAATCACAAACAAATGGGACAGTCCTTTTTTTTATTAAAAATAAAGGCCAGTTTTCTATATGTGTAGATCTTATAGGAGTAGTAGCTTAGTGTGCTTTGAATTTACTATGTTTTGAGTCAGTGATCTGCTTGTGGAAGTCGTAGATGGTAATAAAGGGTTCGATCAATGATCAGCCATCTTCTAGTCTCTCTATTTCGTTTCTTTCATCTCGCCTTAATGGCATTCCTCATGTGGTTAATTTTAACTCTAGAACATTCCTAATTTTGGAAGATTTTCTTATTCCTAGCGCTCCACACATAATACATGTACAACTTCTAGGTATTATTGACAATTACAACACTTACAATAATTTACTGACCGATATAACAACTACAGGCATAACAACTTATTGACACTTACAATAGTTAAATGACGACAACCTCCCAACTTCCTAAACATCACCATAATTTACAAACGACTACAGACTATTTTAAATAACTTCTAGGTATTTCTTAAATGGCCACAACAATTCAAAAACTATTATGACGTGCTCGCAATATGTAGATGTGGGCTTTTCACATTGAACTTGTCACTAAGGTTACTTAGAAATAAATTGAGTATCTCATATCTAGAAATCTTAACTGCTTGGGTAGTAGTTAAGTCCTTAGTCAACCTCTTTTGTAAGTGACCAGCTAAATTTTATTGTGACCTAACAAAATTTACTGAAATCACCCCATGTATAATGAATTCTCTTTCCACACTATGCTACACAACTACATGAGGTGATTTCCCATTGTAAACATGGATATATGCCTTAGACAACATTGCAATGCTATCACAATGGATTGATACAGGTGATATGTCTACAATGGAATATTATAAACCAAGTCTCTTAGCCATTAGACCTCTTTCTTAACGGCTACTAGGGTAACAAACTCAAATTCTTTCTTTGAACTAGAGATGCAAGTTTGAATCTTAGAAGCCCATGAAATGACCTCCACCATGTAAGAACACAAAACCACTCATAGATAAAGGATCCTCTTTATTTGTGACCCAATTCGCATAAAAGTGCCCTTCCAATGTAAGACCATATGGTCGCCAAAGGAAAAACATAGAATAATTTGCACTTAGTAATAATTGGCCTTAATGTCATCAATGAAGAAGAAAGAGCGAGAGATAGAGAAGAAAAAGAGCCTCCTCTAGTTCCTCGTTGGAGGCTGCCGCTAAGCCCGCTGAAGCAAGCCCTCGCCACTAGCTCTATCGCCGGCAACACCGATTCATTCAACTGATAAACAACCCTAGAAAGGAACCGAAGAGAATCGGGACAGAACGACGGACTCGGGATAAAAAGTTCTTCACCGCTGGCATATGTCTACAAATTCGTCTCCAAAATTGACCGGTTTAAACTCGTCGTTCTCAATTGAATTTTGTTTCCAGTTGTCTTTTTCCAAAATTGACCGGTTTTAACTCAGATTTCAACTGATAAAGAATTTTGTTTCGAATTTCCAATTGAAACAGAGAGAGAAAATTGGGACGGAAAGTCATTTATCAATTGAATTCAATTGATAAAGTTTGTTCCCAAAAACTAAAAAAATCCAATTGTTCAATCTTATGTGTGATTAGTAAGGGGTAGAAGAAGATGGTAGATTTTTTTTCCTTTTAATTTTATTTATTTTTTTAAGGGTATTTCGGTCATTTCCTTAATTACCTTCCAAAAATCAACAAACCCTCGAACCGAACACCACATGCTTATTTCAGAAATAAGTTTTCACTTTCAGCATTGGAAATAAGTAACTAATATCAGTATCAACATCAACATCAACATCAGCAACTTATCAGCAAAGATTTTCCGTACGCACCCTAAGTATACCATGACGGAATTAAATAGCGAAAAAGTTTTAAATACATACCCGTAATGGAGCTATCAGTAAAATATGATAGAATTCTTCCCTATAAGCAATTGAGATTTGTACATGCTTCTTACTTCCTTTTGTGATTTTTTTTTGTAGAGAGCTATGTATGAGGTTGCGTGAAAGTGAAGGTATGAGAATGAGGATTTACAATGCTAGGTATAGACGTTGAAATGACGGCAATTTTATCAACTACTATATTTAGCGACCAAGTAGTCGCCAAATACGCAGGATGTTGTCCGCCAAAATTGATGTTTTGGCGCAAGACTTTAGCGACCATGTGGTCGCTGAATTTAGCGGCCATGTGGTCACAGATCCCTCGACGTTTGTCCGCGACCACATGGTTGCTAAAATCAGCGACCAACAATTTATTAAAAAAAACAGACAAATTTGTTCATATGTCGCTTGTTTATAAGTTATATGGAAATTGAATATATTTTTAGTTGATGGCATTGATTGTGGTTAGGCGCTGGAGGCGTAAACATTGTGATTGATAATCATATGATGAAAAAACAAACGTTCTTAATGAAAGTAAGAATACATGTAAATGATAGAGCTTGCTAGTTCTCCTCCCCACCCTATTTAATTTTTCTAGGCGCTAAGTAGGTGGGTTGTGATTGAACACAATCCATGTGCCAAGCATGAACTTGATAATATGGGCAGTCTTGACAAGAATAGAACCAATGTTGTGGATCCATATTCTTATAGCAGATGTCACACCAGTAGTCTTCCTCTTGCTCCATTCCATCGCGTGAATACACAAGCTTCATAACATGCTCGTGTCCACCGTGCTTATGCTCCACTTTTCCAGGCCTTAAAACACATGACAAGCAATAGTACAATCCACAAAGATAGCATCCATATCGTCCCGTATACACAGCATTTCCACATGTTTTGCATACGGTACTTGGTGGCTCACCAAGCTGGAAGGAGAGGGAGTGGTGGTGGGAGTCGTGATTAATAATCGTCGGAAACATGCGGCATTTCAAGTGCGTTTGGAAAAGGCACGATTTGCATCCATCGGAGAAGTCATTTCCTTGTTCCGCGCAAGACTTGCAAGCAAATCGCCTTGGCAGATAATGTTCGGAGCACTTGGGATAAAACCCAAGCCAAAAATTACTTGTGAATTCTAAAAAGTTGAAGCCATAGTGCTCGGCGCATGATTTGTGCAAGGCGAGGAAGCAGAAATAACAAATGTAGCCTGCAGAAACTACTCTCTCTCCACACACCCCGCAACTATAATAGTGATGATGAAGCTCTTGTTCTATGCATGTTTTGAACACACAACATTTTCCATCAAGGTTAGCACAAATATATTTGCTCTTTCGTGAGGAGGTGGAGGCCCTTAGTAATTCCTTCTCCACTATATAACGTCGCAGTTTATGAAACTGCACTACCTCATATCGATCCTTTACAATCTCTTCTCCGATCCAGCCTTCTTCCGGAGCACATTTTTTCTTAGTGAGGAGAAAACTAAAAGCATCTCGAAAAGAAGGGGTAAACTCGAATAGACCAAATACATTAAGGTCGAAATCATCAAAGGGGTCCAACGCCAACCTTATGACCCTTTTAGGATACCTCTTATCAGCGTCGATTAAATTGGATAGATGAAGATCCCAAACATTAGGTTGAGAATTGCTAAGCCAATCATCCCTAGCTTTCTCTAAATCCAACCTACTCCTCGGCTTATATCACTCCTTCTCGCGCTCACCTTGAAACTTGGCTTTGAACTCCAACCGGGCACACCATCGGTGTTCATTCTTTATGTGGACCTCCATGATGATTATGGTCACTTGTCCATTGATCCTCTCCCTTGAGAGTTGGAGCAAGTGGTTGAGCTCGAAAGTGGAGCAGAGACGAGACTTGATGACCACGCGCCCTTTAAATTGTAGGTGGCGATATGCGGATTTGCAAAGGGCTTTAAAGGCGAGACCATAGAGGTGCTCGGCTTCTTCCTCGGATGGCATGGATTTTCTAGTGTAGCCTTTCTTCAAAGATACTACACTTAAGAAGTCATCGACGTACAAAACCGAGCATCTTGCCCATTCGCCTATAAGGGAAGCCATTTCGGACTTGAACGTGAAAGGAAGCCCCTTCGTTGCTATTATCAATGGCCCCTCTCGAATTGGGAACTCCATCTCGATTGATTAAGTGTACATGAGTACATCAATCTTCACACTTATGTGAGTTGATATATACGAGTATACGACCAAGCTGCTAGCATCTTTACCTATCTTCATCGGTTCAAATTAAAGTAGTACGTACTCTCATCTAATAAAAGCCCGAATCTCTTTCCACCGCAAATTTTGGGAGCATACAATAAACATCATGTTTTTAATGTTTCTTTAAAAAGCTAAAGGTAAATCCTTTAAATTGGAACTTGATGGCTAGCTAGTAGCTAGCTAGGCTTGATAGATCTATAATAAAATGATGGCAGTATTTTAATCCAGAAATCAAAAGCTAAATAAGCCAAATTGCATCAATAGTAACAAAATAATTAATATTGTGGAATTTATAATGTACTCTCCTATTAAGTCGCACAGAATCCCTTAAAAAACCTTTTAAATTCTTAATTCTAATAAATATATATACACCCCTATCTAGTCATATGTTCGGTTCCGAAACCAGGAAATCGGGATCGTAACTGGCTAAACTCTCGGTTCCTTAGTTCGGTTGCCGGTTTCGGTTCGGTTCGATTCTGGCCCTTTAGACATGATCCAGAACCGCGATCACGATTTTTCAAGGATGCGAAACCGCAACAGTAGTTCAAAATCGCGATCGCAACTGCTGGTTTCGAACGACTATTTTTCCATAAAAATCGTCGTTTGGCCGGGTTCCGAATCCACCCTTTGGGAAGAGAAGAGTCAAGGAAAGAAGAGCTTGAAATTGATATTAAGTTGCATACTTATCCTTTCGATGTTATAGAGGAACCAAAGCTCACGTACTTCTCTTAACTTCTATACGGAACTCCACTTAGCTATTTACCTAAGACGACCCGATGAAACCAGCGGAAGAAGCCCGGCTTGTGTCGTCATCATCTAGTACATCATCTGATGACTTCATATAGTTCATCGATTGGGCTCTAAGATATATCCACCCTTTATCTCCTATCATCTAGGATGTGGCCACCCTAGCTAAACTTTTACTCCACAGCTACCGTTGAGGCGGGAACGGCTACTACTTGAGCTGCGATCTTTGATATTGTAGGATACGTCCTCTTATGTTGCTTCCACCAATCTAAAATATCAAAATCTTCACAAAACTCAAAGGTAGTGGTTAAATATGCATCGAACTATGTATGTTAGCTAGCTCGTGTATCTCGGTCTTTTTGTAAGATTTTGCAATAAACGAGACCCGGTGGATAGAAGGCGAGATGAGCAGAACGATGCGAGTAATTGAGGCGAATAAGGCGCCTCACCACCCGTTCTATCAAATCATCAAAAAGAGATCTAACACGTTCTATAATGACATCAATATTACAATTTCTATCATAATGTTCTTCTTCTAAATTTTAAAAAAGGAGATTTAATATAACAAAAAGGATATATATTTTCAAAATATGGAATAGATAAACTTAAAATATAAAATTATTTTATAAAAAAATATAATTTCATATGAAAGAAAACAAATTTTATTTATGAAAAATAGTTAGAATGTAATTAATTTAAGTTATGGTGGGGCCTAAATTTTTTTGTTGGCTCGATAAAGTAAATGTTAGATAAGATTAAATATTATATTATAGATATTTTTTTATTACTTTTCATGTATAGACCATCGAATTTTTTTAATCTACAATATTAAATATTATATTGTTTGTATTTGTTATTTTTAAAAATTATAAATATTTTTTATTGTAAAACAAAATCAACATATAGATATAAAGAAATTAGTCAAAAAAAATTATTATTATGTTTTTATTGAAACATATGTAGACAAATGTAAGAGAAAGTAGTGAAGCATGGTTTCCACTAGAGAAACGAAGGAGCATGCCAAACATTAAGAAATACATGTAAAGGATAGATATAAGAGGCCTATATATTCAATCATCCAATGAAGTGGACTTCCATGGGGGCAACTACCCCAGGTCGTACATGTTAAAAGGATTGATGCAGTTTGGATGAGCCGCGAAAGGGCAAGCTTGGCACGAATAGAACCAGTATTGTGAATCCATGTCCTTGTAGCAGACTTCACACTAGTAGTATTCCTCCTCCTCCTCTTCATGATCGTGGGAATACATGACTTTCAGGTGATGCTTATGCCCACCATCATTCAGCTCGGCACAGGATTTATGCAAGGCGAGGAAGCAAAAATGACAAGTGTAAGCAGGCTGCCCTTAAAACGCAATCAACTCGCTCTTCACACACCTCGCAATTTATAATGTGATTGCCTGCTGATTCGGAACTAGAGATAATTCATTCTGGTAAGTATTTGAAGACACAACATCGTCCTTCCATTCCGATGCCATAACTAGCACAAAGATAGTCGCTCCTTTCTCTGGCCCTTTGTAAATCCTTCTCCACTAAATATCGTCGCTCATCATTGAATTGCACTACCATGTATCGACTCGAACGAGGATCTGAACGAACATTGGGGTCTTCTTGTCGATCTTCAGGCGTCATTTGCATAAGATAGTTAAGAACATATTGAATTGAAGAGGTGAGACCAATATACGAACCTCGACGAAGGTGGAGATCCTCAAAGGAGTCCAACACCAGCCTTATAACAATAAGACTTCTGGGCCTATCAGAATCAAAACCTATCTCATTGAGTAAACGGAGAAGATGAAGATCCCAATTATCTCGAGCATCAACGCCGCATTCCTCCCTAACTTTCTCAATATCCTTCCAACTCCTCGATTGTATCATCCAACCGGAGGCGGAAGCGGTGCTCGTTTTTCACTTGGCACTCAATGATGATGATTCTACAATCCATATTGTAGCGACGCCCGCGGGAGAGCTCCGCCAATCGGTCGAGCTCGAATGTAGAGATGAGACGGGACTTTATGACCACACAGCTTGAGCGGAAGTCTAGTTGGCGGGCTACGGCCTTGCAGAGCCCATCAAAGGCGACACGGTGGAGGCGGTCCGCTTCCTCCTGGGACGGTGGCGGCTTGGTGGTTTTATAGCCTTTCTCCTTAGACATCGTGCACAAGAAATCATCGATGTAGAACACTGGACATCTCGCCCACCAACCAATCTCCCTCGCAAATTCCGACTTGCCTGTGCATGGAAGCCCCTTCATTGCTATTATCACTCTTTGATCCCATAGCTTTGGTGAAATGCGGAATACAAATGAAGAACTCAAGCAAACGAAACAAAGAACAAAGACAAACAAGCAAACTAGTATATTTGGCTTTGAGCCTCAATCGAAATGCCAGAGATCCAAGGGGAGTACAAGAGGGCAAAGAGAACTGTAAAGTAAGCAAGCAATCGGAGAGAGAGAAGCAAGTTCAGAGAAGCACAGCTCGACAAAGTCGAACAACCACAAAGGTCTCCTTGGTGCTCTCGTCTTCTCTCTTCCTAGGTTTGGATTTCAGAGGGAGCTCGGGTCGCCGGTGTCGAGCTCAGGCAAGCAAGGCCGAGAAGACACAACAAAGCTAGAAACTCTAGAGAGCTCTCTCGAATGATCCAACCAGCGGCACAAGAGGAGAAAGCAAGCTTATAAAGAGCTCGATTCAACCCTAGTACACGCAATGACGTCGTTCCAGTAATGAGCATAGACCGCTGAGTATTGGACTTCTCTCGGGTGACCAAGTATTGGGCCGTTTGGCCCAATACTGCCTCCAGCGAAGATGGCCCAACTCAACAACATACACACACACTAGAATATACACATTACAAGCCCAATATCCAAACTTAGGAAATTACATAACTTACAAATACAACTCTACAATTTGCCCTCCTAATTCCTAAGTTTACATCAAGAGTAAAACTTGTTCCTTGTTTTGTTGATCCCTGCTCTTACAGTCTTTCTATCATCGGCCCATTTGTACCCTTCTCGGCTCTGTTCTGGCTCAATCACGTGTAGGAAATCCCTGCAAAAGTTGAACTTATCAGTTGTGACAATTTTGGTGCCAAAGTCAGCAGGATTCTTCTTACCATCGATCTTTTCTACCAGAATAATTTTCTGTGCTACCTTTTGTCTGATGAAATGGTACCTCACATCAATATGTTTGGTCCTTTCATGGTACATAGGATCTTTGCACAGATAGAGGGCACTCTGACTGTCCATATGCAATTTGGACATATAATTTTTGCCTTCAATCTCCCTCAACAGTCCTTGGAGCCATATTGCCTCTTTGGATGCTTCAGTAGCAGCTATGTACTCTGCCTCAGTAGAGGATAGAGCTACAATAGACTGCTGCTGAGACTTCCAAGAGATGCAATTTCCACACCAAGTATAGACATATGAGGTGGTTGATTTTCTAGTGTCCTTATTGCTTGCAAAGTCAGAATCAACATAACCATAGAGTTCAGAAGGAGAGGAGTGAACACCATAGAGCAAACCAAAGTTGGCAGTACCAGCAATATATCTCAAATAGAATTTCATAGCATGCCAATGTTTCTCACATGGCTCAGACATGTATCTACTCAGAACACTGATGGCAAAAGCAAGATCAGGTCTGGTGCAAATCATGGCATACATAACTGAACCAACAGCAGCATCATAGGGGGATAGAAGACATCTTGTCCTCCTCTTATTTAGAGAGAGGCAACTTGGCTTTTGTCAAGTCAAGATGCCCTCCTAAAGGCATGGAGGAGGGTTTAGCATTCAAAACACTGAATATATCTAACACCTTATGCAAATAATCAGATTGAGTAAGCATGATTTGTTTCTTGGACCTGTCCCTAACAATTTTAATGCATAGAATCATTTGTGCATGACCTAAGTCTTTCATGTCAAAGTTCTTTCTAAGGGCCCTTTTCACATCATCAATTTTAGACATGGATTTGCAAATCAAAAGCATATCATCAACATAAAGCAAGACATAAATGGGCAAATCAGACTTGACATGCTTAAAGTACAAACATGAATCATACTTGCTAGCCTTGAACCCTAAAGATTTCATGCATTTGTCAAACTTTATATTCCACTGCCTGGGTGATTGCTTCAAGCCATATATGGATTTCTTTAACAAGAATACATGATTAGGCTTAGAAGAATCAACAAAACCCTTAGGTTGTTTCATATAAATGGTTTCATCAAGTTCACCATGCAAGAAAGCAGTTTTAACATCCATTTGTTCAACTTCTAGGTCATACACAACAGACATAACAAGCATTAATCTCATGGTTTTGTACTTAGCAACAGGAGCAAAAATGTCATGATAATCTTCCCCCTCTCTTTGAGAGAAGCCTTTTGCTACTAGCCTAGCTTTGTATCTAGGTGGATCAGTAGCAATGGCCCCCTCATTGGGTTTATAAATCCACTTGCAATCAATAATTCTTGAATTTTTAGGTTTGGGAACCAAAATTCAAGTCTTATTGTCATGCATGGATTTAATCTCCTCATTCATGGCTTTCAACCAAAGATCAGAATGAACACATTTGATAGCATGCTCAAACAGGTCACGAGTATAAGCATTCAAAACTTCAGCAATTATGAAAGCAAACTCATCAACATTGTTCACATATTTCTTGTTGGGAATTTTAACCCTAGGGGCCCTATCTCTAGTCAATTGATAATTGTTCAAGTTAGGGACCTCATCAAAAGGAATATTCTCAACAGCATCATCAACATCATGCAAAGAGTCATCATTCTCATGCAAATCAAGATCAGAATCATGCACAGGGTCATGCAAATCATCAAAAATAGGCTCATGCATAGATGTAGAGGGTGAAGAATGTGAACTAACCTGCCCACCGTGATGGTGAGGTTGCACAGCTAAGTGCTCTTCAGTACTTGCTTGAGCATTCAAGTGCTCATTAGAAATATCAATGCCAGAATTTTCAGAGTTTCCAGAATGAGATGGAGAGTATCCAATATCAAAGTCTTCATCAAATAACTCAGATTGAGGAGGAGCAACATAGAATGGAGTATGAACTTGTTCAGACCTGTCTAAGTGCTCAGGAGAAGATGTGAGAACATTTTTGAAATGGAAGTCACTTTCATTGAAAGTGACATCCCTACTCACTATCACCCTATAGCCTCTGGGCTGTATGAGTAACAGTTTGTAGCCTTTTACCCCTTCAGGGTATCCCAGCATCACACACTTTTGAGCTCTTGGGTTTAACTTCCCAGCATTATTAAGAGCATAGGCAGTACATCCAAAAGTTCTCAGATGTGAGATGGTGGGTTTGGTTCCACTCCACAGTTCTTGTGGAGTTTTGAAGCCAATGGCAAAGCAAGGGGATCTATTGATCAAATAAGCAGTTGTAGTGACAGCCTCTCCCCAGAGGGAATGTTTCATCCCAGCACTGATTAGCAGGCACCTTGCCTTCTCAAGCAAAGTCATGTTCATCCTCTCAGCAATGCCATTCTGCTGAGGTGTGCCTGGCACAGTTAAGTGCCTCTTAATCCCATTTTCATGGCAGAAAGAATCAAAGGCATGATTGCAAAACTCTAGACCATTGTCAGTTCTAAGGCATTTCACCTTGAACTGAGATTGGCCTTCAACAGTTTGTTTCCAATGTTTGAACATGTCAAAAGCTTCACTCTTAGCTTTGAGTAAGTGCACCCAAACCTTCCTGGAATGGTGTTCAATTAGTGACAGAAAATATTTCTTGCCACCAACTGTATCCACCTGGGCAGGTCCCCATAGGTCTGCATGCACATACTCAAGTGGCTTTTGAGCTACAAATTTGGATTTGGAGAAGGGAGTTCTGGTCAATTTTCCAAATACACAGTTTTCACACATGCTCAAATCAGAGGGTTTTTGACTTATATACCCATCATTGAATAGGTAATGCAATCCCTTGTTACCAATATGTCCTAGTCTAGCATGCCACAACTTAGTTGAATCAACACTCATACATGCATTCACTTCAGAAGACATAGACATAACAGGGGAACCAATAACATGATAAAGTCCACGTTTTTTAATTCCTTTTACAAGGACTTTCCCATCTCTGGAGACATTTATGACTCCATTGTGTGTGTGTATATGAGACTCAAGATCATCAAACATGCTTTCAGACAACAGATTTCTCCTTAAGTCAAGTACCCACCTAACATTTTGGAGAATCCTAACAACACCATCATGCATGTTAAAAGGAACAGTACCAACACCCTTAATCTTAAGAGAAGAATGATCACCTAACCTAACCTCACCCTCATCACAAAGATGCAAATAGTCAAAGACATGTTTATGAGGTGTGACATGCATAGTGCAACCAGAATCAAGTATCCAGACATCATGATCATGATTAACATGATTAGCACACATTAGCAATTCAGAAGGATAGGAAAGGTGTGACTCAACAATTGCAGAAGTACCAACTTGTGATTTTGTGGAGGCTGCAAGAGCCTCATCTTTCTTCTTCTTAAAACAATCATTAATCAAGTGAGTCCCCTTGCCACAGTAGTGACATTTGAGGTTCTTTTTCTCAGATTTAGGTTTGGCATTCCCAGAATTTGAGTTAGAAGAGTCAGAATCCTTTTCTTTCTTCTTATAACCCTTTTTCTGGTTTTTATACTTTCCTTTGGTGAACATGATTTCAGTTTTAGAATCTTTGTCATGTTTACACTTAAACACTTTCAAAGTTTCATTTTTCTGAGTTACAGCATCAATTATCTTCTTCTTAGTCAGATTTCTCACACCATCATTATTAAATTCAAGCACATCTTTAAAGTTGTCAAACTGGGGTGGTAAAGAGTGTAGTAAAATCACAGCTTGGTGAGATTCTACAACTTTATCACTACACCTTTCCAAATCCTGATTCATCTTAAGAAATTTATCTAAGTTATCACTCAGAGACATAGAAACATCCATTTTGAAAACAAAGATGCAACCTAGCAAGCTAATAACAGAAGGGAGAGATTTTACCTGGTAGAGGTCATTCAACGCCTTCCAGAGATTCCTGGAAGAGTCTACTTCGACCACTTGACGAGCAACTTCATCAGATAGTCTAATAATAATCTCAGAATGGGCAATTTGATCCATTTCCTTCCTTTTAGCAGCATCAAATGTGTCAGGCCATGATTTATCAACAGCAGCCCAACACTTTTCTTTAATCAAGATGGCTTTCATCTTTAATTGCCACATAGCAAAGTCAGAGGAGCCATCTAGTGGCTTTATGCAGACAGATGAGTGATCAGACATAATGAGCCAAGCTCAGAGAAGAAGAATAGAGTAACTCAGAGAGTGAAGAAGTTAGCAAACTTCAGCTAGTGAGTCTCACAATAGAGATTCTCACAACAAGTACCTGCACCTGCAATGAACCGATGTATGCAAGAGAGGGTGTGCAACCAGACCAACAAGACAAGGCTTTGGTTTGTTACAGATCTCAACAGTCAACAAGTAAAGTGATAAACAAACACAAATAAAGATCCGAAAGCCCCAAATCAAGTTGTCGGGTTTCAGTTCTGAGCAAAGACGCTCTTTTGCAAGAGCTTTGTGTAGGATCCGACAATGGGATTACACCAGTATAACTGAAACCCGATTTATCAAGAATCCCCCGCCCCTTTCTATCAAAGGGAATCGGAAATCTATCACTCAGAAGCAAGCAAAGCTAGCATGCAACCTAAACGCTTGAAGACAGTTGAGTATAAAGTTCAAAAGAAAGAAAATATGCAAGTTTCTTTGCGGATCTTTATGGATCTGAGTTCTAGAGAGTCACTTGACTCTAGAGCTCAAGATCTGGTCCGAGATCTGCAAGAAGAGACTCAAGGCTTTAGATCCAGAGAGTAAGGAACTCTCAATGGAACGTAGCAAGAGAAACTTCGAGAGAAAGTGAAGGAAAGAGAAGAACAACAACCGAGAACTCAAGATCTGGGAGTAGAAACCCCAGATCCAATAAAGAGAGTCTCAGATCTCAAGATCCAACACAAGCACCAACAAGAACAAACCCTAGATTCGAAGATCTGGGACTAGAGAGTCCAGAAACCTCAAACCCTAGATTTGTAAGAGCAACCTGGCTTTGATACCAATTTGAAATGCGGAATACAAATGAAGAACTCAAGCAAACGAAACAAAGAACAAAGACAAACAAGCAAACTAGTATATTTGGCTTTGAGCCTCAATCGAAATGCCAGAGATCTAAGGGGAATACAAGAGGGCAAAGAGAACTGTAAAGTAAGCAAGCAATCGGAGAGAGAGAAGCAAGTTCAGAGAAGCATAGCTCGACAAAGTCGAACAACCACAAAGGTCTCCTTGGTGCTCTCGTCTTCTCTCTTCCTAGGTTTGGATTTCAGAGGGAGCTCGGGTCGCCGGTGTCGAGCTCAGGCAAGCAAGGCCGAGAAGACACAACAAAGCTAGAAACCCTAGGGAGCTCTCTCGAATGATCCAACCAGCGGCACAAGAGGAGAAAGCAAGCTTATAAAGAGCTCGATTCAACCCTAGTACACGCAACGACGTCGTTCCAGTAATGAGCATAGACCGCTGAGTATTGGACTTCTCTCGGGTGATCAAGTATTGGGCCGTTTGGCCCAATACTGCCTCCATCGAAGATGGCCCAACTCAACAACATACACACACACTAGAATATACACATTACAAGCCCAATATCCAAACTTAGGAAATTACATAAGTTACAAATACAACTCTACATTTGGGAACTCCATCTCAATACTTGGCACGTATTTTTTTATAGGTCAAGGATTAGCTTTGGGAGCATCCACTAGGGATGAGAACTGGTTACTAACCAATTCTAGAAAAGAAAGGGCAAACCGCTACTTGTGGAGTTTGAAACGATGTACATGCAGATTGAATTAGGAAACTCTTACATATGTTACATCATGTCCTTAATTAACATCCTTTATATACACATTTAAATAGTAGCATGTGGTAATAAGGCATCAAATTAAAGACAAAAGTAATTGGATGAAGAAAAGAATATTATAAATAGAGCAGATAAATTTGCCAGATTCAAGGTTAGTACTTACGAGTCACCGACTCCTACAAAGTTAACGACTTAGAGTAATTATGCAACGGAATAATCAAACAGGAAAGAATGCACCAAGACTTAGAACATAGTGATGTATGGTGGAAATTCCATGTAAACCAACTACTTTACTCAGAGAAAAATCATTCCCCTCCGAGCTTCTCACTCGGTTAGATTTTAGGAGTACTTTGGATCGCTTTATTGACCTTTTGAGTTGTTACAAAGCACTCCCGTGTACAAGTGTTGAATCCCACAATCCTTAAATCAGGATCTACCTTTGTCTCACGCAAGTCTCGCCCTCAAGTTAAACCTAAGTACTCTCAAGAGCACCACTTGAACGAATCCCGCGAACAAGTCTTCTTCCTTACTTCTCTCTTTCTCTCGAATATGGAGTTACGCTCAAAGACATACATCTAACCTAAAAACTCAGAGTATTTATGCTAGAACACGTGATTGTGTGTGAGATAAAGGTAGATCGTGGTTTAAGGACCAGACAGGTATTGCGAGAACTATGAGCTAGTGCAAGATACCCTTGTAACAAAAGGGTATTTTACATTGGCTCATTCAGGGTACTGCGAGAAATATGGTAACATATGATCCCTACGAAAGACCTGACAGGTTTGGCGACATTCGGATGCCCCCAAAATTTTCGGGAGGCATGGCATTGACGAGTCCAAGATGTTGTGAAATAGTGCGTTTTCGTCATGGTGGTTATGGGAGTCGTCTGAGTTTCGTTGTGTGGTGATTAATGGACTATGACAAGGAAGAGTGGTGCCTGGAGCAAAGGTGTCCCATTAGTCCATTGTGTAGTGCCAATTACAACATCTTGCAATGTTGAGGGGGTGCAGAAAACTCATTGCTCCGGATCCATTGAATCCTCTTCGAGTTTTTTGGTACCTATCCACGAGAGATAATTTTTCACCTTTATCGATCTTGGTAGCGGTAAAGAGGAAGATGTTGATGTCTCCGACGCTGTCCAAGGAAGAAAGCACACATCTTACCCATTTGATGATCATATGCGCCCGCTTGTTCCTTATGTGCTGTGTCCGTGGTCTTCTCCTAGTTATCCAAAGACCTAATTCACTTTAAACACTATGAGTTATTGACCATTAATTAAGCTATATATATTATATACTATTGTATGCTTATTGTGGTTTATGCCCCAACAAAAGTTTGTATTAGCTCTTTTGTGACAAGAGGATTCTATGAGCGTGATTCCAGATGAATGTTTCGCGTACCTTGTGGATCAAGAAGATTCTTAATGGAGACATTGATGCAACGATTTATATGGTGCAACCAGAAAATTTTGAGTCCAAAGATTTGAAATCTATGGTTTGTAAGTTAAAGAAATTCATCTATGGTCTTAAACAGACCTCAAGATAGTGGAATCATAAATTCATAATGTGATTACTTCATTTGGTTTTGAGGTAAATAAGGTTGAAATTTGTGATTATCATAAATTCAGTGGGAGCAAATTCATTTTTCTGGTGTTATATGTCGATGACATACTATTTGGTTTTGAGGTAAATAAGGTTGAAATTTGTGTTTATCATAAATCCAGTGGGAGCAAATTTATTTTTCTATGTCGATGACATACTACTGACTTGTAACAATATTGACTTATTGCATGAAACCAAGAATTTTCTCACTAAAAGTTTTGAGATGAAGGATCTTGGGAATGCCTCTTGTTTTAGGTATAAAGATATTGTGAGATAGTTCCCAAGGTATCCTTGGGTTGTCACAAAAGAGCTATAAGGTACTAAGCAGATTCGGTATGAAAGGTTATGCATAGACAAATTCTGGTGTTTATATGCATGGTAGAATCTTAGAACAATCTTTGATCTTTTCAAGCTATGATTCTGTACTATAGCACTTGAATTGTCAAGCTCAAATATACTCAATCCTAATCATATTATTTGCAATCAACCACCTCTTCTTGAAGGATTAATAGACCGTACATTACCAAAACCCAAAAGTTTGCAGCGTAGCTTCTGATCAGGTTAAATGGACTTATGCCTGCGCAAAATCGTTACATTCTGTGTTACTAGAAAAAAAATCCAAAGGCTATACAACATACAACTCCAATGCCTCCATCCCACAACAAACATGGAAACTTCATGGACATTACTCACCCCCCACCCAAGACAGACTCCCCAGATTCGTCGATTTTGCGCATAGCTATCGAAATACTCAGGTAAATGTCAGCGGCTTACAATTTTAACACATCAAAAGCCCCAAAACTGCTATTGATTTTGCAATACTCTCGTGAAATTCCGACCCACAGGTGACATTCGTGATTCAGGAGACCGTTCGTCCATAACAGATCGATGCAATGTACAGATTCTTCGCCCATTTTTCCTATAGAGATTTTCACAAGAATTTTTTTAAAAAAAATGTGTATGGAGATGGTAAAAGTGTAAATCCAGAAACTATATTACTAACCTTGACATGTGAACTAGGAAACGCAGAAGTGCGGAGTGTTTCTTGGGTTTCATCGGTAGGCTTCCGTCTTGGTATGCTGAGGACGAGAGCGGCTTGATCAAACGTAGCTGCAGTTGCTGTGATGCGGTAACCCGCATCCCATCTTCGGTGGATACCTTCACTTGGATATAGAAAATCTAGCTCCACAACCTACAAGATTTTTATTTTTAAAAAAATGCACCAAAGAATGAGCTAAAAACAAAATATTCCGAGTTAAATTGGTAAATCCAGCAAAAAGAGAGGGCAATAGAAAGACCTGCTCGGCAAATCCTGCACCACGAGACATGACGATGGCCCATTTGTTTCCAGCAGTGGCCATAGACGTCACGTAGAAACCTTCCCTCCATTTCTTGTTTATCCACTTGAACGGGAACGAGTCGCTGACTTTGTAAGACTGTTGTAAGTAATGAGTACCTGAATTTTAATTACAAAGGGAAAAAAAGTGAGAAAATTAATGATAATACAGTGGGCATCTTTCAGGCATTTTAAGCAAATCTCTCTCTTACCTTTGGACATTACTATCAATGAGCTTCCATTAGTAGATCCTGCTATGGCAGTAATGTAGTAGTTCTTCTCCCATTGTTCCATGATCCACTCCTGTGGATATAAGACTATTTAGAGAAGCAAAAGAATATTACATTAAAATAAAAAAAAAGGATAGATTTCAAAAGATGACCTTGTGAAGGAAATTAGGAGAGAGTTCATAAGTCTGAGCATCGAAACCAGTGCCAGCATCCATTATTAAGGCCCAAAGGTTTGAGCAGGAAGCAACACTGCTGATAAACAATCCATCTTCATTTCCTTTATCAATGTGTTGTTGTAGCCTGTTGTCTGCAACGTTGTAGTGATACCTGGAGGACAAAATTTACAAGTATCTTCAAAATTAGAAAACATTGCTGAAAATAATAATACTAACTATTTGACATGGGCCAAAAAATTTTGAATTTAAAACTACCAAGAATAATACAAACTATCAACTTATCTACCAAAAGTAACAGGAGTCCTTTTTGAATTGAAATTCAACTAAATAAATAGAATTAGAAGCCTGAAAAATACTCCAATATCAAAACTTCATTCTTCCTCCAAATTATAGCCATGCTAGGGGTAAGAGGCATTTTAGACTCGAAACAAACCTTTGTTTCATGGGCCGACGAGCATTATAAACACTAATCCATTGAGTTGCAGGCATTCCCATGCGAATCTTCTTCTTTGGCTGCTCATCATCATCATCCTCCATTGTCAAGCGCCCTCTTTTATGTCCAACTTGGAATATGAGCTTTAAATGGAGAATTTGATATGATTTAGTCCATCAAAGGTTACATACATCTCAAAGATGGGAAAATCCAGAAGTACGAGAGGTCAAAAATTAAAACTACCTTTTGAGCCCCGTCGGTGTTAAGGGGTCTGATATCAGGGTTTGGCCCAACAATCCCATCAAAGAGGGAGATATATTTTGCATAGTTAGGCTCTTCATCAAACTTCAGGTTAACAACATGCTCAACAAATTGTCTGAAAGGTTGAGGGCAGAAGCAGCATAAGGTTTCTGGGGATGTTGCCATCTTCTTCTTGCATACAAGGAACCCCTTATTCTCTCCCTATGTAAAATTTTCAATACATCAGAAAAAACTGATAATCATCTCCAGAAAAGAAGAAGAATTTGCGACAGCGAAAATTCTAACCTGGTAGCCCTGCCAAGGAAGCCGACCACGCAGAAGAAAGACGAGGGTATATGCAAGTGATTCTAAATCATCTCTCCTACTTGCAGTCCTCCCCAAGTGAGCATGAACACTGGCATACCGAACTGTTCCCCTAGAGCAACACAAAATTCAAAAGTAATGATGGTATGTGGAAGGAGCAACACAACACTAAGAAGAAGAAGCTATGTAGCCTAGACCATAATACCTGAAGACATCTGGTCTTTGATCATAATCAACATGCTGACCAGTTGAGCTATCTCGCCACTTGGTAGCTGCCATAACCACAGAAAGTTACAGCAAATGAGATCTTGAAGATTGAAGTTCAATACAAAATTCCATGAATAGTATTAGGAAATTAGTCAAATTACCAAGCCCAAGGTCAACAAGGAATAACTTCTTCTCATCAGGTGTTCCAGGTGGCCCAAGCAAAAAGTTCTCTGGCTTCACATCCCCATGAACATATCTGCCAAGACACACAAAAACATATGGCCCATTCAGGGTCAATATAAAAACAAAGGTTAATTTTAAAACAAACAAATCCTCAAACGTACAAAACTTTGCGACAACAATAATAAAGTAAAAGGGGAATGGAATCTTACCCTCTGGAATGCATCTTCTCTAATATCGAGATTGATTCAATGGCGATGCAGGCAACCATTTCTATCGACATCCTGCAGCAGATTAATTGTAATAACATTAACCCCAATCAACAACTAGCTTCACCGTATGTGAAAATTGTTAAAAAAAAATAATAATAATATTATTATTATTTATTAATTAAACCCAATCAACATAGGGTGAAAATCAAATGATAAAGGCATGTGACTTACGAATGTGAGTTGTTATTCCAAACATCCCACAAGCTAGGCCCTAGAATATCCATAACCTGCAACCATTTTAGGCCTTCAGATTCACAAATCAAATTGATTCTATACTATTGAAATTTCAAAACAAACAGCAGCCAAAGCACAGACCATGATGTAATAATCGCCTTGTCGGCCTTTGTAATGTACCCGTGGTACACCATGACTTCCACCAAGTGCACTGTTAAAAAATAGTAGCAAAGACAAAGAAATTAGGACAAAATAAATTGGAAACCTTGAAATTGAATACACTTTGTACAAAATCAATGCAGCCAGATATGGCAAGACACGTACTTGTAAACCTGCCACTCATATGGCGGCCCATAATTACAACCTTTGCTGCTTCGATGCTCAAACTTCAAAGCCACCTACACAAAACCATACAGCATCAGCACTAAAAACATGCTGAACAGGAAGGACCTTGATTGGTGGAGGCAACCAAACAAGCACACCATACCTCTATTGCATTCTGACCCGTTCTTTCATTTGGATTACCATAAGCACGACGACCTACATACACCTGACCAAATCCACCCTTTCCTAGCTTTCTTTCAATTTTGTATACAGGAGAGCCACCTACCTGGACCTGTAACAAGTATCCAGAAGTCAGTACATTACACAATGCAATTAGTTATCGGGTCTTTCTAACATGCCCATGGACGCATATCAACAACACTAAAGTTGGAAACTATTTTCAAACTATTCCCTGAATTGGAATTGATCAACTCTATAAAATCGCTTTATAATAAACAAACAATTAAACACTTGCTAAACGTCGAACCATTAATGTAGAAAATCCTTAGTAATTTGAGCTTTAAGACATCATATAAAGATTTTGCTTTCATATCCCTTAACAACAGCAAACATAGAGAAGAGACACTACAACAATCTTGAAACATAATCACGAAATCAACCAAAAGAATACCCAGAACTATCCTATCTGGTTATTCCTTGTGTATGTGCAATATAGCACCGACCAAGAAATGCCTTCTCCAAAACCAAGAACGTCAAAATCTTATAAAGCAGCAAAATCCTACAAGGCTACAACTTTCGAGCATTCCTATTCCTATGATCCATGAAATAAACAAATTGCAAATCATTCACCAACATATAGAGTTTCACGAGATAATTAACATGAAAAATGCTAGAATTAAACCTTCTCCGGAAGAGGAGGAGCAGAGCCATCGTCATCAGGCAAATTATCACCACTTCTCCCAGCAGCTGCGCCATCACTGTCGTACTCGTCCATCTCTCCCTCCGCAACCTCCTCCCTTACACCACCACCAACCGCTTGCTCTTCTCCCTCTCTCTTCTCAACTCCTTTATTCCCTTCCTCAATCTTCTCCTCAGCAACCGCAATCGCTACCTTCTTTCTACCACCGCCGATATTACCGTTCGCCCTAGCAGCAGGCCTGCGTCCGCGGCCCCTAGCGTGATTCCCCGGCGCTGCCTCACCGTCGATCTGCCGATTGTTGTTCTCGTCCGTCGGATCCTTCCTCGATGCTCGGCCTCTGCGCACTCCTCTACGCAGCTCCGGCATCGTAATTCATCGATCGAACCTCATCAATTCCTCCTCTTCTTGAAATCCTAGTAATTGCTTCTTATCCCCAAATTTCATCACCTTTATTTATCGGAAGGTGAAATGGTGAAAGACAGGGATTTCGAGATTCTCCGGCGAATCGATCGTTGATCGGAAAAGGGAGTGGAAAAAAATCAGGGCTTCGATTGGGAATATTGTAATCAAGGATTCGAAGATCTGTGGAGGAAGAACAAATTCCTCCCCTCCTTTTCCTCTTCAATTTTAATAGAGAGATTGCAGAGAGAAGAGAGAGACAGAGAGAACAAAGGGAAAGATTGGCGAATTGGGGTTCGGATTATGTGCTTCATTTCCTTTTTTTCAAATCTTAGTCGTATTTTAATTTATTTTTTTTATTTCCATCTTGACCAGACAATTTTCAACCCAATAAAAATTTCCAGTTTGATATAAAATTTTAATAATTTTAAGTAAAATAATACCATTATGAATTTAAAATTTTGCAAATGTATAGGTCAATAAATGTATAAGTCAATAAATATATAAATGATAATAAATCAATAAATAAACTTTCGAGGATGCCTTATGAATTTTAAATTTTGCAAATATGTCCATGAAGTATATGGGAATTTCAGCTTCTAGACTATTCAAGTTTTATCGTCAACGTTATTATCTCTCCACCACTTGCATGTTGACACGTTGCACAGCAATGTTGGTTGTGGTGCTAGTAGCTTGTGACTTTGTGAGGGCTACATATTGAAATAAGTTCCTATAAGTTTAGGATCATCATTTATGTACATTTAAAAAAAAAAAAAACTTGTACCACTAAAGGGATCCAAAGATCTATGTTAATTTCTTATATGTTACTGGTGTTTATTACTTTTATCTACATATATATTTTTCAAGAAAATCCGAATGATAAAAATATTGCAACTTGAAATGTTTAATTTTGATTTATTTTTATACGGAAAAGATTAGAGGGACAATGTTATTGAGACGTTCTTCACCCTAAAGCAACTAGTGAATGAGAATGAGATTACGAAAATTTGAGCCGTTTGCAGAGTCGAGCAAAACGGTCATTAAGACTAGCTTAGCCAGGAAATTAGTAACCTAGCTTATTTCTGATGGTGAAGCCAAAAGATGAAAATCCTTCATCATTTTTTATTTCGTTGAATTTGAGTTCGATCTAATTTTCTTTTAGTCTCGTCTAACTTAGCTTTTTTGTTTGCTCCTTTGTTGTTTTGTTGTCCTACTAGTTTGGATTGTAACATTAGTATAAATATAAGTATTTATTTTTTCGGGTTTCTCCCATTCTGTCAATTATAAAGCGATAGAAACTCGAGAGAAGCGAGAGTTATGTATGATGCTGTCTGTAAAGCCAAGAAAAGATAAATTCAAAAAAATGAGATTGAGGGAGATAGTCTCATTATTATCAATGCACTAAAAGGGAACAGATCGTGTTCGTGGCAAATTGAAATGTTGTTTTATAACATTCTTTTGAAGCAGTTCGATTTTAACATGTGCCTCGCGATTGTAGCAAGCCAACTGATTAATTGCTTTCCTGCGACATTTTATGTAATATCAATCAAATTTAAACATACTCTGGATTTTATGTCCTCAATCTCATTTATAAAAATGTCCTAAGCTGAATCGTTTCGGCCTAATTTTTACCTACTAAATTTTTTTAGAGTTTTTTGTCGGAAACCACCCGTATAATAGGCCATATTAGAGAAAACCACCCGCTCAATATCAAATTACCGCAAACCACCCATATATACACTTCTGTTACCAATCAACCACCCATTTTATAACTTCCGTTTGAGTTCCATTAAAAGTCATATTTTTTTATTTTTTTATTCTTAAATTGATTTTTCAAAGGATTAAAAAATAACAATAATAAAACCACATTGTATCTTTGACAATTACACCCACTCCGCTACCTCATCGCCCAACAATGTCTCCTCTGCCTCATTGTCGGCGTCTCCCTCGCCGCCCTCTTCTTCGTCGTCTCCTCCCCCACCCACCATGCCCTCCAATCTCCATCTAATCAAACACCCTGCATATTCTGGCATCAAGATACGGGCTCAGGCACGGGTATGTGGGTTGGGTTCCGCTGGGTTTGAATAAGAAGAAAGGGAAGAGGATACTAGTGACCGATGACACCGGCTTCGTTGAGTCTCACCTCGTTGACCGGCTCATGGAGAGGGGTGACAGCGCCATTGGCCTCTCTCCTGGCGGAACCCACATCGGCAACCATCAAACCCTCTTACAAACAAGCCCTCCTGAACCCAGATCTATGCACCCAAGCCCAGATCTGAACCTAGCCTCCAACCACCCCCTGGCCCGACCCCGTTGGTTCCGAATCTGTGCTCTTGCCCGCGCGAGACCAAACACTTGCCTCTGTCGGCGGTCGAGTTGTAATTGATTAAAAAATTTGGGTAATTGACGGAGGTTGGCGTGGGCATGAAGAGGCGGAGCGAGAGGTTGAAGGCGGTGTCGAGGATGAGGTCGTGGGTGGGGCTGGTGGGGATCTTGCGTAGGCTTGGCAATTTCACCCGTACCCGACGGGTACCCGAAAAACCGACCCGAAAAAACGGGTAAAAAACCGATAAAACGCGGGTGAAAAACGGGTATTGGGTGATCGGGTGATGGGGCGGGTACGGGTTCGGGTGTAGGGTTCACCCGACCCGACCCGAACCGACCACCCGAACCGACCACCCGACCCGGACACCCGACCCGCAAACCCAGTAATATCACCCGACCCGGCCCCCCATAATAAATAATAATTTATTATATATTTGTTATTTTAACCCTAGTATATAAGCTAACCCTAATTTTTGGCCGACTCCTCCCATTCTAATTTGGCCCATAAGCCCATTCTCACATTCTGCCAATCTTCATTACGAGAGACTGAGAGAGGACGATTGACGACGGCGCTCCATCTCCAAATCCTCCAATCTCAATCAGGCACCCAGGCGCTCCATCTCCATCTCGAGCGCTCAATCTCCTCACCGTCACCGGACCTCAGAAGCTCATCCCATTAATAGCTCGATCTGCGCCGCCCAAGCCCAAGTGTCAGACTCGATCTCCGCCGAAGACAAGCTTTTGAGCGGCTCGATTGCTTGAAGAGTCGAATCCATTCTCGATCTCCGCCGCCCAGATCTATCTCCAGTCTCGAGTTTGTACGAGCGAGTCTCGATTTCTCGAAGAGTTGAAGCCATTCTCGATCTCCGCCTCCCAGATCTATCTCCACTCTCGAGTTTGTACGAGCGAGTCGGAGGCTCGGAGCGACCCCTCTGCCACGCCGACGCCGCCAAGCTCCATGTCCAGTGAGTGCCTAACTCCATTACTCCAATTCCTTGCTTGGTTGTATTTAGCATATGGATAAGAACTTGATAATGGAAGAGTGTTAGTTACTGAGTAATGAAAAGCTAATGCAGAATTGCTGAAAATCAATTTCTTATCTTTTATACTCTTCTTGCTCCATCGTAAACATATGCTCAAACAATGGAAGAGTATTAGATACTAAGTAATGAAAAACTTATACAAAAATAGAACAATAAGAAGCCCCTAACCTCATTGAAGCGTTGCTGAAGTTTCTCATTAGCAAAATCAATGTAGAACTGCTCAAAACTGTATAATAAATATTGATCAGATTTCTCTTCTTGAAGTGTTGCTGAAGTTTCTCTTCTTAGTGTATTCTAATTGTATATGATGTGTTTCTATAACAGGAATTTGTGATTTCAATGAATATTGATCAGATTCTTGAGGACCAATCTTCTTGCCCTCATAATTCTCTATCACTAAATCCTGATATGGTGGAAACTGACCAATCCTCTAATCCTACTCCATCTGAAACTCGTCAACCTAGTATTTCACCCGAGGATGAGTCCAATGTAGATCCAGAAACAAGTAAAAGGTACAAATCAGATGTGTGGAATCACTTTGTGAAGCTAAAGATTAATGGTAACGATTATGCACGATGTTTGCATTGCAACAAACAATTGTGTGCGGCGAGCAAGAATGGAACTACATCTCTACGGGATCATATCAAAAAAAGGTGCCCTAGAAAGCATATCAAACTTGACATCGGCCAACAATTGCTCAACCTTAATACAAAATCCGATGGCAAATCAAGGCTGGAAAATTATAGTTTTGACCAAGAATCATCAAGGAAAGAGCTTGCAAACATGGTTGCTATGCACGAGTATCCTTTAGCAATGGTTGAGCATCACGGCTTTAGAAGATTTGTGGCTAGCTTAAATCCAAACTTCAAGATGATATCTCGTAATACTTTGAAGAATGATATTATGAAAGCTTTTGAAATCAACAAAGCTACCCTAAAGAAGATGTTTGAGAATCATAAAGGGAGGATTGCAATCACAACGGATATGTGGACCGCATCTCATCAAAAGAAGGGATATATGGCGATCACCTCTCATTTTATCGACAATCAATGGACTTTGCATAACAAAGTTTTGAGGTAACTTACTAACTCCTTTAAATTTCTGATTTTTGTAATTTCTGTAAAATTAATGCATTATAATTTATGTTTAGGGCAGCTTCTGCATTCTATTTTATGCATTTCTGCATTCTGTTAATCTGTTATGTGCATTTCTGCATAATAATTTCTGCATTTCTGCATTCTGAATCTGTTTTATGCATTTCTGTATTTCTGCATTTCTGTATTTCAGCATTTCTGCATTCTGAATCTGTATTTTTATAATCTGTTTTCTGTTTTCATGCAATCAGTTTCTGCATATAATTTGGTTTTCTGTATAATTCTGAATTCTTATAATCATTTTCTGCATATAATCTGGCTTTTATATTTCTAGTTTAGGACAGTTCCTGCATTCTGAATTTCTGCTTTTTGTATGTTATAATCTGTATTTTGTGATTTCAGTTCATGAATTAAAATTCTGTATGTTATTAGGTTTGCTTATGTGCCTTGCCCTCACACAAAAGAGATTTTGGCTCAAGTCTTGTTAAGGTCTCTAAATATGTTCAACCTTAATGCTGAAAAAATTTCTGTCGTGGTCGTGGACAATCACACTACTAATGATGCTATGATAGGAGTTTTGCGGAATACATTGCATTCAGAATCTCTTATTTTGGAAGGTCAGTTTTTGCATGTTCGTTGTAGTGCACATGTATTGAACTTGGTTGTCCAAGATGGTTTGGATGTGATTGCTAAGAGTATTGAGAAGATACGAAATTGTGTATTGTTTTGGTCAGCGTCTCCTAAAAGGATTGAAAAGTTTGAAGATAGGGCTAAAGCTTTAAGAATTGATTGTTTCTAGAAAATTGGCCCTTGATTGCAAAACAAGATGGAATTCTACCTTTTTGATGCTTAAGAGTGCTTTGCCTTATAAGGATGTCTTTGCCAAGCTGAAAATTCATGATGCTACTATTAAGTTTGATCTTCCTAGTGATGAAGAATGGATGTTTACTATCATTGTGTGTGATAAGTTGCAAGTTTTTTATGAGGTGACTCGATTCTTTTATGGAAGAAAATTTCCAACAGCTAATCTATTCTTCAAGCATATTTGTGAGATTAAGATTGAGTTGAGGGAATGGTTATATGGTATTCATGAACCAGATATTATTAGAAAAATGGCTTCAAGCATGTTGGAGAAGTTTGATAAGTATTGGGGAATTGTTAACAAACTCTTAGCTGTTGCTGCTGCTTTAGATCCTGAAAACAAATTGGCTTGTGCGAGATTCTATTTCCAGCATATTTATGGTGATGAAGCTGAAATTGAAGTTGAGAAGATAAAATCTTTGTTATATAAGTTGTTGGCTCAATATCAAGAGAAACATTCTTTAGTCAAAGATGGCGTTCCTTCTGATAATGATTTAGTGTCTGCAAAGCGACATATGAGTGGTGATCCTTCTTCTGAAAAGACTAGTTTTGTTTCTAGTTCTTCTAGAGCTACTCGATGGGATGTTGCTAGTAGGAATGCAAGTAGGAATAATATAATGTCTGCTAGAGCCGAGTTAGATCTATATCTTGAGGAGGCTCCCCGTCCTCCTAGTGATGGCTTTGATGTTCTTGACTTTTGGAAGCTCGACTTGAAATATCCAACTTTGAGAATGGTTGCTAAGGACATATTAGCAATACCGGCTTCTAGTGTTGCTTCCAAGAGTGCTTTTAGTGCTGGTGGTAGATTGGTTACCCCTCATCGTTCTAAGCTTCATTCAAATACCGTGGAAGCATTGGCATGCTTGCAAAATTGGGTTATTGATGATTTAGCGGGTAATTTAATTTCATTGCTAATTTGTTATTAAGTAATTATTGATTCTTCTTCTATTATATACTAATGTTTAATTTTTTTTCAAGGATTACAACTTGGCAATTCTCAAGCAAGTGGTTCTAATACCGAAGAAGAAGAAGAAGAAGAAGAAGAAGACAATCGTAGTGAAGTTGTCAATGTAATTAACTTACTATATTTTTTTGTTTACTTGAATATCAATATTTATCATTCTATGGATTTAAATTAATAATATGCAAATGCTATGTTTTACTTCAATGTTAGGATTATCTATTTGAAGGAGGAGGGACTTTTCTCAATCTTGGATGAATATTGAAGTTGAAGACATTGAAGTTGAAGACATCTCACTAGTTTGGATTTGTGTTCTTTAATCTTCATTTAGTTTTATTTGAGTTTAGTTAGAAGACATTTTTAGACTATATTTGTAATGGCATTGATGTGTTTGGATTTTGGCTATATAATGTACTCATTAGAACTTATTTATTATGCACTTATGTTCAATTTATGATTGTGTTTTTTAAATTTCAGCCTTAGAAACACCCGAAAAAAACACCGACCCGACCCGAAAACCGACGGGTTTCGGGCGGGTCGGGTTCGGGTGGAACCGGCGGGTGGAAAAAGTGGGTCGGGTGAGCGGTTTGTACCCGTCGGGTCGGGTGGTGGAAGTACTCCACCCGCACCCGACCCGACCCATTGCCAAGCCTAATCTTGCGGTTGTGGAAGTTGAAGAGGCGGCGGATGAGGGTGTAGTCGGGCGGCGGACGATGTCGAAGATGAAGGTGTAAGAGACGATCTGGAGACGGATTTTGAGGGGAAGGGAGAATGGAGAATCAACATTATTATATTATAAAAATTAGAGGGGTAAAGTTGTAATTGTATATATTTAACGATTTTTACACAGTAGAATGGGAACGGGTGGTATTTGGCAAACGGAGACCATCATTTGGGTGATTTGAGGTAATTTGATATTGAGCGGGTGGTTTTCTCTAATATGACCTATTATACGGGTGATTTCCGATAAAAAAAAATTCAAAATTTTACAAAGCAATGAAACTCGGCAAGCCCTTGACTTGCTTTGTGTTGTCTTGTGTTGTATGTCGAAGGATGTGTTTGGTTCTTCGATTCTAAACACTCATGTTTTAATGTTGATTATTAGACTTGTATATTATTCGGTTAAGCAAATAAACTACATATTTTAATCATAGTTCAGACTTAGATTTTGGACAAGGATTAAGAGCAAATTTATTGAAAATAGCTTCTTGAGATATAAAGCCCAAAGTTCATTTGGACCGGCCCATTGTATTCTGAGACTTTTGGGCCATGAGGTTAGCGTTGCTGGACACTCACTCCCCCAATCACTTTCCTATTGCAAGTCCAAATGATTTATTAAATAGAAGGGAAAAAAAAGAGTAGCTTATTTGAATAGTTTGGGGGTTGATTGGATATTTGGATGAAGTTTGAGTGTTCAATATATATGGTCAAAACACAAATCATGTTTTGTTGTTTTTTAATTTTAAGTTAATAGTAAAAAATAGAGGAGTATAAACATATGGCATATAGTAAAACAATCATATTGATAATTATAAAGACAAATGTATTTCAAAGTGAAAATATTATGTGAGACGCTCACATGAAAAATATGAATGAATTTCATCCATTCTCCATAAAAATCGACGTCTCAGATTAGACTTTCAAGCATCGCCTCTACCTCTCGACATTTGTCATAATCTTTCCTTTCAGTACAAGCCATGTGAAAACCTGTATACGCTTCGGGAGCTTCACTTTTCAAACTCGTTTAACCAAACATTGTACGTCCACATCTACGTCCTGAGCATATCCAAAGTTAAGAAGGGCATACGCCAAGGCTACTGAATAATCCTCGGATGCATTTGCTGCTCAACTCGAAGAGTCCTCCAAATTTGATTCTTTAACAAGAGTTACAGCTGCAATTCGGAGGGTAGGTAGTGGCCGTCACCCCCAAGAGCCTACTCTAGTCTCATCCCTCCATCGATTTTCAAGACTATCTAACTATCAGCTCCCTCCAAATTTTCAAGTACGTCGTCTCTAATCCACCTGTCCTCCTAGAACCAAATACGCCTCCCACCCCCCAATTCCAACAAAGGCCTACTTTTTAGTTGTTTTGATGCACATATGGATGTTTTCGATGCGCAAACAACCATCGAATGTAGCCTTCAAAGGCGTGGTGAGAGGTTCTTCTCTGGATGTTGTCCTACTTTCTTCCGTTTTTAATGCACAAAAAACATTTTTATGCCCAAAAACCCGGATTTGATTCAAATCTTGTGCACCCCTCTGATCTTGGGCCTGTATCTTGGTTGTTTGGGTTTGGCTTATCAAATAATGCTACCCAACTATTTATTTGGATTTGACTAAACAAATCCCAATATAAGCTTATAAATTACTCCTTCTATTGTCAGTTAAATTTGTGACGGCCATTAGACTTATGTGCTAGGCCGGTCTACATATCTACCAATCCTCGCACATTTAACAATATCTACCTTGAATTCCATAAAAAATAAATAATTTTCAAAAATTGTCTAAGACGGAAAAAAATTATTTTTATATCAATAAATAATCTTTACACCAAATTGTAGAAAGGCCCAAACTGATTTTTAACATATTCTAGGAGAGTAGAGTAATTTAACGTGTTTATGAAAATATTGATGTTGCCATTTTCGGTTTTCATGCCAGTCTATTTGTTAGTCTTTCGATCTATCAGACATGTATGTTTTTTAAAAATCTCTTGTTGTTGAATATAAACCATCATAGAGACGTGATTAGCAATGGGCAAATTCCAATATTGAAGCATATAGACCTGGGTCCGGTTCATCCTGAATCGGCGAATCGGCGGGAAACTGGTGGGAACCGGAACCATGAACCGGCCGGTCCGATTCCCCCTCGGTTTCTGTTTGCCTCCTCCCGGAAACTGTCGAACCGGCGGTTTCAAACCGTCGAATCGTCGGTTTGGAACCGCCGGTTTCCGGGTTAACGGCTATATTTTTTGAACGAAAGCCGAAAACGCGACCGCGGCTTTAGACCCGCGGTCGCGGTTTACTTATAAACCGACAACTAGGAGGTTCTGTTTTTCGGGACCGCGATCGCGACTGGGATTTTTTTTTAAATGCCCGGTTCCGGAACCGGCGGAAACCGGAACCGGGAAACAGGCCATGGTTTCATGTATAAGGGGAACCCGAATCGCCGATTTGTAAACCGGACCAGGTCTAGAACTAGAAGCATAGACGTAAATAAGCAAATTGCCAAATTGGGCAACTGGACTCTTGCTTTTAACAGATGTCCTCCACAAGTGAACACCTGTCTTTTAGTTGTACGATTCGTGGTCCTGGTCCATCATCATGTAATTAATGGACGTATTATGGTCACAAATCACAATCATATATGTACGTACGTGTTTAACTAAAATTGTGAATACAGTTGATTGCAACTTGCTTGTAGTGGGAAGTGCAAGTAGCAGCTAGCATCTATCAAGCTTGCCCACTCGTAGAGGTATATATAAATCCATTTGCACATATAAATCCAAGATTATGCATGATAAAATAATAATTTCTCACTCGTAGACCACTGTTTTTAATTTTATAAAGGGTTACTGAATTTTTTTTTATAAGGTAAGAATTCGGATACTAAACAGACTTAGTAATCCGAGAGATCGTTAGAAAACGGAAGCCGTGAACGGCTACGAAAGTCAAAGCATACAGGAAAAGCTATAAAAAGTACAAGATTCCGAAAAATAATAACTAAGAAGAGTTTGAGATCGGGTGAGTAAAACACTATAAAAATAGCATCGCAGTCAACAAAGGAGTCACCTACTCACCTCCTCACCTGGAATTTAAAAAATATGTTCAAAGTTTAGACCTTTTGTTAATCCCATTTTTATAGAGTTTAATATTTAACAAAGAAATTAGGACATGGGTAAAAAATACTAAAATAGTTATTAATTTATGCTCACAATATGAGATTCTAAGAAAAATAAATATATCCCTAGTTCATAGAACATGCATATGCAATTCTCACAAATTGCACAACTTTACATCACTACCAAAAAAGATACCACCAAATTGGTGCAAAGGAAGATTCGGAATGCACATGTATATAAACCTTCAACATACTCACATCAATGTATCAATCACATAACAAACACATTCTCTTCTTGTTTGATCATCTTACCTTGAAATTTTCAAATCTTCAATCAATGGAGCAAACTCTTCAAAGCCAAAAATGGGAAGGCAAAGTGACAACAAAGCTAGCAACAACAAAGGCTGACCAAATTTGGAGCCTCTTCAAAGACTTTTTCAACCTCCACAAGTGGTACCCCACGCTCTCGACCAGCTACGGCTTATACGGCTCAAACGGCCAGCCGGGCTGCATCCGCTACTGTGCCGGCTCCTCGTTCTCAGTCGAGAAGCCGGCGGCAGAGCTTGAGCCGAGCCGGGTGAGCCAGGCAGGGGGCAACCCGAGTTGGTGCAAGGAGAGGCTGGTGGCGGTGGACGAGGAGGAGAGGAGCTTGAGCTATGAGATTTTGGAGTCTAATATCGGGTTTTATGGGTACAGATCGACGGTCAGGATTTGCCCGATCAGAAGTGGTGGATGTGTGATCGAGTGGTCGTTTAGCGTTGACCCGGTCAAAGGGTGGAGGTTTGAGGATTTGGTGAGGAAGTATGAGGCGGGTCTTCAACGTATGGCTCTTAGGATGGAGAATTTTCTTGGGAGTTCTACTAATTGATTGATTGATGTTGGATGATTAATGAATATTTGTAATGAAATAATAAGTGGGTGATCCACCTTTTTTATGAAGTAAATAATAAAAAGGGTAAATTACAAAAAATTATTATAAGTAATATGCGCGTCCCTCATTCTCATTGACTTTTATACAATGTCTTTCAAATATACTAATTCTTATATCAATTTTGGTGTATTCTAAAGTTATTATCGTCACTTAGCTGAATTTTAGTTTTCCTTGGGTCTTTTCGAGCACATCCCATCTGCGTTAAGCTAGGAATGCCTTCATCTTGACCCCCCAGATTACGCTCAAGCAAAACTACACTGGATCAATGATAAGTATGATAGCGATTTGTGCCAAATAATCTATATTTCAGATACTTTCATGCAATTTACATAAAATTTTGAATCAGAATCCGGACTAGCCACATCTGTTCTGTTGTATGCAACCAATCAACAATCAAGGAAGGAACACACTCATACAACTACTTATAATATATGTAGCAGAAGCAAAGATCAGAGCTGATCTAGCTTGGCATTTCCAGCAAAGGAATCAATCAGACACCTAAGTACTTGTACTTCTTAATTTCCATATACACACTTAGCCAAAACAAACCCAGATTCCTCTAGGCTTTAATCAACCTTTCAGAAAATGGTTAAGACTAAAGCTTATGAACTCCTAGAGCTCTACTTAGGTGTTTGTTGTTGAGAGCCTCTTCTCCATCCAGTTAATGATGTCTAGCCCGATCTCCTCTCGCTCGGGCTCGAACAAGAGGTCGTGCAAGAACCCTTCGTAGAGCTTGATGTCCTTGAAGCTGGAGGCGGCTTCGTGGTACAGATCCCGTGAGGCAAGTGGGTCCGTGACTCGGTCCGCTGTCCCGTGGAGGACGAAGAACGGGACGGTCACGGATTTGAAGTTCCTCATCAGGTGGGACGAGATTCGAAGGATCTCGTGACCCGTTCGGACCCGTATGGGGCCTGTGTAGACTAATGGGTCAGAGTACTTGGCGATTAGCTGGGCCGGGTCCCTTGAGACTGGGATTCCTCTCTTGTTCGCGCCTTTGAATTGGAACCTTGGAGCGACTAGGGAGAATAAAGGTGCAATGACCTGCATTATAGCAGAATAAGAGGTCAAGAAAAGATGGGAAGAAACAAGAGGGAATGTGGTTCCTTGTTATGAACATGTTGGAATAGAAGCTATAAGAAGGAAAAACAAAAGCCATCACATTTTTTTGTTTCCAGCCTATTTCAAGAAAATCATGTTATATTCTCAAATCAAGGGTCTAAAAAAGGAAGGAAAGGAACAACAAGAGGAATAAAAAAAGGGCCTTTCATTAAGAATCCTCTTTTTTAGACTATTATCCTAAATAGAAAACGATATCCTATTTAAAAAACGGATCATAACCATATAAAATCTAAGATAGCCTTTCTGAATAAGAGTTCTTTATCTGTGCCCTCTGAAAAACTCATAAAAAAGACATCACATTTTCCATGCTTGCATAATAGAAAAATCCTTTCTTTCCAGCTAGTATCAAGAAAATCAAGAATAATATAATCTATTAGTAGGAAAAATCAACTTACACCAACGACAGGATGTGCTGGCTTGACACGTAAAGCAGGTGATGTGAGTATAATTCCTTCCAGCATTTGCTCGATGTGTGGATATGAGGCTGCCTATAATGGTAAGTATGGGATGAATGCAACTTCTAAATTATGCCAATTAGGAATGTAACAAGAGACCGAGTTGAGGAGCTACCTTCAAAACCACGGCACCGCCTGTTGAGTGGCCAAATAGGAAGCATGGAGTCCCCGGATTTTCGAGTCTGACCTTTTCAAGAAAAGCACCCTGTGCATATAAAACAGAAGGATGATTAATATTTAAAAAAATTCAAAAGAAATGAGGTGGACAGTTACTGAGCAAACTTACAGTATCTGCAACGACATGATCGAGTGAAGGCACATATCCATGCAATCCATCACTGCCTCCATGACCTACAGTGCAAACAAACACTTGATGATGAAACCACTGCAGAGTAATAACCAAACGCTCACAATGTTGCTTTAGGCTAGTTCTGAGCCACACCACATAATTTTCACAATGGTGCAGACTTATCAAACGCTTATAAAAACATTGGTAAATATAAATGTTGGCATGATGAGGCAGCAATAGTGCACACACAGTCACACAGAGATGATGGATTTTACAAGGGAGCATGGATGATGTAAAGTCTACTTATGTTATACTAGGATGGAGCAATCACTGAACAAAAAAATATCCCCTTCAATATCAAATTCTCTTTGGTAAATAAAAGTTATTGGGGATTTGAACATGCCAGCAACAGAACTGTAAAAAAACAAACACTATATGGAATTAAAAGCACCAAAGAGAACAGGACTGTATGAAGAAAGCATTCATTCAATTATTGGCAAAATATGTGAGCAACAGGACTGTATGAAGAAAGCATTCATTCAATTATTGGCAAATTATGTGAGCAAGTAAATGTATCAGTGAAGTGGTAGGCCTTTACAAACGTATATAGCATTTTAAGAAGTTGGTTACTATAATCCAAATTATTAAATCAATCAACACTTAGCATTTGTAGCTGAAGGAAAAAGTTAAGAATAGTCACCTATCCAATCCATAGCATAGACTCCAAAGTTGCATGCAGTCAATTGCTTTGCAAAATGAGCATATCTTCCACTGTAAATGAATAGCAAATAATCAATAACCACACCTTCTTCAGTATACAAAATTCCATAAAATTCAGCCATCTGTATGAATGATGATGATCAAGCCATCATATAACACTCTGGGATGCTAGTGAGCAGGAACCAACAGTATCAAAGTCAGAATTTTCAGTCCTTACCCATGTTCATTAAGCCCATGAATGATGATGATAATCCCCCTGAAAATAACACAGCATAAATTTAACCTTAGTATTATGCCATACATTTTTCTAGAATACAAACAACTAAATCTCCTAATTCAATTAGTTCTTCATAGAATATGCACCCACATGATTCAGACATGAATCATTCTCAATGCAAGTCAATTCAAGAGTGCTGTACACTTTTCTTGAAAACAAAAAAGAAAAAGAAAAAACACAATAGTGCACAGTTTCAAGCAATGCATGTGTAAGGGGCCAGAGACAATGAGACATTAACATCATCTGACATGAGAGGACATAAAACAATCCAAGTGTCCATAATGGAACGATGCAGCTACAATGCAAAGACTATGTGGCTATATAAATCTTCCAACTCCATCTTAGTAATGAATTATTTCCATGTCCAACAACCATAACTCCATAAGCACATAGAAAACCTGAAACTTTCATAACATGCAACTGACTTTAACTCTACAGAAAACATAGAAACCTGAAACCATTGAAACTCTAATATTACAGAAATCACATCAAAGTGCACGGCACACCAGCTTGGAAAAGTTCAGAAGCAAAGAAAGAGTATTGATAAGTAATTTGACTTGACTAACAGCGAGTTGATCTATAGCTGAATGGAAGAATGTGACATGCTGATTTGTCAAACAGATCTATACGCGTAATCCATTACACTGTAAAATCCAATATAGGACAATATAATAGCTAAAATAGTATTAAAATACTCGAATTCCGCGTATTGAACAAGTTAGGAGACGAGAAATCAAGCACTCGATTCCGTGACAAAAGCTTCATTACACATGCCAACCAACAATCAAAATTGAAATTCATTAGCTTTTATGATTTATATCCATCAATTGACGTATAGAATAATCTAACCCCCAAATTCGAACCATTTCCACGAAAGGGGAAAATTTTTCCAAACAACCAGAAAATCTTACTTCAAATTACCGTCTGGAAACCAGGAACGGCAGAAGAGCGCATTCCTATTGGCTCCAAAAAACAACGAAGTAGTGCATCGGCAACCGAAATCGCCGTCCACGGTCTCCGGCGCCATCTGGAGCGCCTCCGCCAAGGCTCTCCTCCTCATCGTGTCCTCCTCATCTCTCCAAACCCGAAACCTAACCGACACCGATCGCCGCCTTAGCGTCGAGGCAGAAGACGACGGGGCCGACTTCGGCGACGCCGGCGGCGAGGCGGACGAGGCTGAAACGGACGCCGGGCGGTGGGAGCGAGGGAGGAGGAGGAGGAGGTAGCAGAGGAAGGTGGAGTAGAAGAAAACCAGGGCTTGTTTGAGTGATTGGTAGGAAGGGATTGCGCTCCGGAGATTCCTGAAGACGGGGATGATCCTGCCGCTTGCTCCCGATGTAAGCTCCTCCATCTGCGCCGCCTCCATGTCCACCGCCAGACGGCGAAGAGAGGCGCGGGGATTCAGGGAATTACGGCGAGGATGGGGGGTTTCGATGGAGAGGAAAAGTTCAAAGTCGGAGAAAGGAAGGAAAAGATTTGGGAGAGAGGAGGGAGAGATTTGGGCAGAGAATTAGGCACGTAGGCCACTTATAAATAGGGATGGTTTCTGACCAAGGGAAATGAGAATATTTGGCAATTTTGACCCATAACAAAAAAAAAATGGAATTTTGACCAAGAGATAATACTCCCTCCGTTTCAAAATAGTTGTTCATAGACAAAAGTGCACATATATTAAGGGGAAAAAATTCTTCCAAAAATACCCCTATAAAGTGGTACTTTTTACTCCAAAAAGTTGTTTTGGAAAAAGTGTATGTTTAGTGTGGTGTAATTATTAAGGGTATAAATGGAAAAAATTATTATATGAACAACTATTGTGAAACAAGAAAAATTGTCTATATGGACAACTATTCTGAAACGGAGGGAGTATGATTTTAGATTTTAATTCGACTAAAAAATGATTTTAGAATTTAAATATATTTAAATAAGATTTTTCATTTTATTGTGGGACGTTAAGTTTTTAAAATGAGAAAATTAAGATGGAATTTGATTTTTTAGGAATTAAAAACTCAACATGAAAATTCAGATGGAATTTTCATTCAACCAGACAAGCAATATATTGTAGTTATATCTAAAGGTTTGAGCATTTTGATTTAGGACTTGTTTCACTTGTTGATAGAAAGTAATTTTGGATGAATTTTTTTTTATTTTAAAAAATATAAATAGTGGAGAAAAATGCACGGATTTCAAAAATATTATCTTTGGATTAAAAAAAGGCCATAAAAAACAAGCCATTAAAACATAATATGAATATAGTTTCCAAATTTGAGTTATTGGCTGAATCTTAAATAGCACGAGTAAAATATACCTTTTTCATTTAAGGAAGTCCAATAGTATGAGGCATGGAGAACGTTGCGAGATTTTAAGTTTGATCCTTACTCCTATCGCAAAGCGATTTGTCTAGTCCGCTTTATCTGGTTCGTACATTTTATCGGCTAGTTCAAAAAATCCGGAATGTATCACTATAAGTGGATTTCTCGTCAAAAAAGTCATAATATATTGCCAAAAGACATAGGTAGAAGAAAAAAATACAAAAAAAAAACTAATGACATTTACATTAATACCTCAACAAATACAAAAAATAACTTCATACAAAAAAAGTAATTTTCTTACAAAATTTAATTAAAAACATTTCAGGAGCCGAAATACTAATAAGACGTATTTTACTAATACATATTTGCTTTTTATCTAACAACAACTCCAATATATTTTTATAGTTGTTTATATGAGAAACTATTATTTAATTTTTAAAAAATAAAATTAGATAAGGTTTAACTAAATTTTTATAAATATATATATTTAATAATAGTTAAAATATATGGTGTAAATACAATCATCAAACATAAATTTTCATATAGTTAAATTAAACACAGTAAATCAAAGTCAAGGTATAAGATAGGATATTAAAACAAAGAAAATATATATAATTAAAATAGTTTATTTAAAAGTAAAAAAATATTTTTTATGGGTGTAAAAAAATATATTTTCTATATTTAATACTTGCAACTATCAAAAAAAAGAGTTATTGATCATCATAAATTTTTTAATACTTAATATTAAATGAAATTTGATCATTATAAATATTTTAAGAACATAAAAAATAGGTAAATTTTTATGCTAATCCCACATGAGGCACGACCGCACGGGAATAACACTAGTAACCAACTAACTTTTAACAAAATTAGTGTTAATCTCGTACCTTATACGGGTATATTTTAAAATAATTTTATTTCTAACTTATTATTTAAATATTTATTCGGAATAAATTTTCACGATTAAATCTTATTTTCGTTAGTAATAAAAATTATAAAATTTTAATTTGTTTAGAAGAAAAGAGTGGATGGTATTTTTTGAGTATGGGGAAGTGGTTAAGGTAAAAGTGGATTAAAAATGAGAAATCAAAAATCAAAAAAATATTTCAAATTTGCCATGTGGCTCAAATTTTTACAAAGATTTGGTTTTTGTTTTATATTTATTCTAGGGTAGATCAAATGAAATAGCTGAACATAATTTTTATTTAGTTAACATAATTAAATTTAAATCAAATTTATAATTAAGGTAGGGTCAATATTTTTAAGAGAAGTGACATAAATAGGAACTAGTTGAAGACACAAGCAATGTATGATGGGTAGAGCTGTCAAAAGTTGACCCGAAAAACCGACCCGAACATCATTACAATTTGGATTGAAAAAAATTAAAGTTAAAAATTCAAATAGTCTTTTGTTGAAAAATTTAGGGTCAAGACCCGAATTTGAACCCGAAACCCAAAATAAACCGTACCCGATAGACCCGAAACCCGTTGGGTTCAAACCCGAAAAAATCGTTGGGTTGACCCAATTTGTTATATTTTAAGAATATATAATATATTTTGAAAATTATAATATATTTTATTATTAAAATATATAAAAATAATAGCTTTATTATTAAATATCATTTTTTAAATAAAAAATATTTTAATATTTGTAAATAAATCAATTTTCTTGACCTGTTAAGTCGACCCGACCCGCCCAACAACCCGCAATGACCCGACCCGATTTGATCAGTGACCCGTTATGACCGAACCCGAACCCGACCTGACCGACCCGTTTGACACCTCTATTGATGGGGGTTAAATAATTCAAAATATTTTATGTAATTTATAATCGTTCATGCACCAAATTAGAAAAGTTCAATATAATTTTTTTAGGTATTTTTATTCTAATTCTTCCACTCGGAAAATCAAAACAAACTATATACAATATTTATCCTTGTTATTATTTTAATACATAATTATTAAATATTTAGAAATTAAAGAGAAAATTAAGAAAAAGATAGTAGAAACTTTTATTAAAGGCAAGTGACATTTTTTTAATCAAAATTTGGTTTAAGATTATATATTCAAAAATTAGTAATTTTTTTAATAACTAGTTGAAGTCACGTGATATTTACGGACCTCACTAAAAAATATACAACTTTATGAAATTAATATAAAATACATGAATATAATATCGTAATTAAAGTTAGATAAGTTATAAAAATTATTTTTTACTTGGACCAAAAAAATAATTTTTTTAAGTCGTGCCCCATATTTCAATTAAATATATTAAAATATTTTCATTATTAATTGAGATCTTGTTTCAAATTAGATTGAAATTATTAAAATATTAATTTTAATTAAATTGAATATTTTAAATAGTTATTTCATTTTTCTGAAGTACTAATATGCATAAATACTTTTTTTATGAAAATAATAATAATTAGGGTAGGAAATCTAGAAAGCATAAAATATTTTTTAAAATTAGGTTATGCATTAGAATTCTTATCTTTTACTCCGTAATGAATAAAATAATATTATAAGTATTAAAATATTGATATAAAAATCGGTAGAAAAGAAAACGAGTAGTATACCATAATACTATAAAATAATACCAAAATCTCACAACCGTTCGAGGACAGAGCCAATGTAAACCAAAGACAATATGTATAAAAAACAACTAAAAAAACAATCACGGTGAAGAAATGACACTACAAGAAATCGGAGGCAGTAATACCAAAACCGACCCAATGTAGAAACGGCTCTACCCGAGACCTAGCTCTGCAGCATAATTCAACAAAGCAAGATCGAAGTGAGCTCCAACTTGTTCAAAAAATTAATTGATTAAAGAGTTTAATTAGTTCATACGTACCGAGGTCGATGTGCTCCATAATACCCTCGTAAGCCTCCTGTTGCTCCTGCTAATGCTAATGCTGATGCTGCTCCTGCTAATGTTGCTGCTCGTGCTGCTCAGGCTGCAGAGCCTCCTGGGCGAACTGCATGGGATCCCCAAGAACAGGGGGCAATCTCACGCCGTTTCCGATAAAAGCAACGACAAATGCGTAGAGGTGTTGCGCCATGTGAATCCGCTGAGTTGTGGGCTGATCGATCGATAGGTGTCTCTAAAGGTTGGTGCGCCCATAGAAGGTGCACACCACGCGGAAGCGATCCATATGGCCATCAGGAAACATGGCCTCCAAAAGCACGCATCCCGCTCGCAAGCCCTCCTAATGACGCTACAAGCACCACACCGAGGCGGAGGCTGCTGTTGAGGGCCTGAGGCTACTGCTGAGGCGGTTGTTGAGGCTGATGCTGAAGCTGCGGAGCCTCCTAGGCAAACTTCATGAGATCCCCAAGAACAGGGGACAATCCCACGCCGTTGCCAATAAAAGCAACGACAAATGCGTAGAGCTGTTGTGCCCTATGAATCCGTTGAGTTGTGGGCTGATCGGTCGATAGGTGTCTCTAAAGATTGGTGCGCCCATAGAAGGTGCAGACCACGCGGAAGCGATCCATTTGGCCATCGGGAAACATGGGCCTCCAGAAGCAGGCATCCCGCTCGCAGGCCCTCCTAATGACGATGCAAGCACCACAACGAAGCGGAGCCGGAGCCGGAGCCGCCATCAATGAACTTGCTCGATCGAAATTTTCACTGATGAGCACCAATCACGATTTTACTCGATCGATTACAATTTTTAGGGCTAGCTAGGTAGCTAGTTCATCCTCATTTGAGAAAAAGAACACAGAAATGAAATTCGTGCAACACAAATACTACGATCGAATAGCTGGTCAATTACAGCATCAAAATTTCACCAAACAAACGATCCCCGCGTTAAAAAAAGCTTCATTTCGCTCTATAACAACCAAAAAATTAAAGACGATAATACTGTCAAAATTTTCACCGATCGATCAGCACCAAAAACAACGATCTGGCACGTTAAAAAGGGCTAGATTATGCTCAAAAACACAAGAACAACATAAAGCTGACACTTTTAGGGCTCAACACTATCAAATCTAGAAAGTAGTAGAAGCTCCATTTATGGCTTCTCACTCAGCAAATTAATGTACCAGAAACACGAAACGAGCATGTAATTCTTGAAGAAGAAGAACTTTGGCGAGAAATTTCACAAAGAATGAGGGCGAACGAAGAGAAGTGAGCTGGAGAAGGGCACTGTCTGTCGCTGCTTTCGTCGGCCGTCGCTGCTTGAGAGCTCGCTCGATCGAGTGTCAAATTCTTGATGCGGAAGAAATTAACGGCATAATTTTGCGCACTCCGGTTTTTCGGATGCGCACTCCGGTTTTTGGCTGATCCTAAATCCGCCCAAAAGTATAAAAAAAATTGTGCGGGTTTGAAACCCGCCTATGTATTTGCGTCATTTTCTTGTGCGAGTTTGAAACCCGCCCATATTTGTGCCATTTTTTTTGTACGGGACGGAAATCAACCTATATCAGAGTGCGCAACACAAAATTGAGACTTGTCGTACTGACATTCAACACAAAATCCCAAGAATATGAGATTTATCCAAAACATGACAAGATAATAACCTATCTTGTCAATTCTTTACATCCTTTTCACAACCAAACTCAGCTTGAGCATACTGACATTCAAAAGTAGTTATCTCTCTCAACTACTTCAAACTGCACTCTTACGCATTACTATACCAACATATTGGACAATAATACCTTTAGTCCAATAATTTCCAACACAATTGTCTCCATTGACAATTTTCAGTCTTTTTCATCAAAGAACTGTTTAGACTTCACTTAACATTCTGACTTGTTGAGTAACTTAACTCTTAGGATTAAAACATATCCTCAGGTGTCCACTCTCTATATCCAACAACTTATCAATCTGAGATTGAATATCAATACTAATTTACATATTCAAACTCCAAACTCATCGGAGTTCTGCTTAAAGTCCTCACTTGACTATCTCATCTCAAAGAGATTTAAGTTTTCAAGACAACCTGAAAACAAATAACACTAATGGAGTAATTACTAGTACATCCTTTACTCCAAAAAAAGGATTACCATAATATCATTCCTTAAAAAGGGTTCCATTCCAAGAGTCTATATCAACTTACTTTCAAAGACAATTCATCTAGAAAAGCAATGAATTTCTTAGGTCATGACGTCAACCAAGATGAACTATTAGCAAACTGCTTAGAGAATTCCAATAATCGTTGACTAAAAACAATCCCAAACTTTTAGAGAATTACAGAGTTACTCCATGCTCTTCAGAGACCAACACAGATTTGTAATGAATCTTACCAAATTTCTTTACTTATAATCGAACTATTTTGGGAAGTTTGACCATACTCCTTAAATTGTATAGGATACCAAAGATTTAGTAACTCAAAAGAGTTTTACCAGATACTAGATATAGCAATAGATATAGCAATTTCTATAATGCAAAAGAAAGCAAAACTTATATGATTGCCAAATCATACTAGAAACTATTCTTTAAAACCCAAGGAATTATGTGATCTTATTCCACCATGTGATCAGGATGGGGAGATAAAATAAACATAATCCTTTACTGCATTCTCATAGGAATAAGACATGTAATCTTGCCTTACCATGTGATCAAGATGGAAGACAAATCACATTCTTACTCACCACTATGAAAACCGTAGAAAATTTTATTCATGAATCCTGCATATCAATTCAACATTTCTTTGAAAAAAACATACTTGAACTCTACAAAGTCCTAAGATTTTTCTCAAAAGAGAAAATCACAAGACAATTTCAAATATTCCTTACTTCATGACAGCTTGACCGGGAACTCGACATAAGTTACTAGCATACTTGCTTTTAACTTGGAATACCTTGAAAACAAAGGTTGTCTACTCTCTTGAAGAATTGGGCGCGTCAAATCAATGCATCAATTTAAATTACAGACCTTATCTTCATGATGCTACGGACGCTTTACCCTAGTTCTGTGCTGACACTTGCACGTTAGCTGGCCTTACCAACTTGGTCAAAGTTTCAAATCGAAACTGAGCCTCAAAGGAGCTAAAATACTCCAATTCACTTCTGAGCCCCACATTTCCTTTCGAATGTGGCACTTCATTTCCTCCTCAAGGTAAAATCTGATGACATACCTTGACTTTTCTTAATTAGACATACTGCTAGACTTTTCTATAATCCAAAGCATTGAGAAAGCTCTGCCTGATTTACTCAGTCTTAACCCAACTTAACTTCACAGGTTCGATAAAAGAGTTGATCACTCCAATCCACTTACTTGCAAACCTTAGGGAAAATGTAATTCCAACATTTTCATATTCATGACAACTTCTTCCAAGGTCGCTCTCAATTTGTGTACCATATTGACATATTACTTTAAAGTTATGCAAACATGATCCATTGACAAAAATTTAATATTTGAGTTCATCCATTCACAAAACAACAAGCCTTCTGCAAGTTAATAGTCATTTGAATTCCGATATCCAAGAGTGACTCTCAAACTCTTTTGACGATTTTTAAGGACTTTCAATCCTCTTATAACTTAATCTTCTCGATATAAAAAATGAACTTTCAAACTATGCATCTAGTTCAAAACATTCAATCCATATATCTCTCTACATATAAGGAAATTCCTTTAATTTCCAATCTCTTTTAGCAGAAGAATGTACATGACCAAACAAGGTATTCTTAAACCTTTCTCAATTCAACATTGGTGAACAAACTAAACTTCTCCATCATTCTTGTCTTCTTACTTAACCATAAGGAGAAAACATGTACCTTTTCATTAATTTAACTTCAAACCACATTGCAAAGGAAGAACTTGTGGTTAGGAGACTTGCCGTCAACTTAATAGTTTCACCACTACCGCCTTAGGCATTAGATTTGACATATATAAAATCTTCAAAATCCTACACAACTGAAATTATTTTTCAGCGATAAGGGCTAAGCCTTATTAACCACAATATTGAAGAATTGATATTTTTCTCCCAACTGTTTAAAATATCAAAGACAAATATGCTAAGATCATTCCTTGATTGATCTTTTCATAACTGAACTTTATCATTTCCATCCTTGAAGAAACATAAGTCAATATCAATGGCAATTTAGAACATCTTACTACTGATTCCATTATAGACCTCAAGTCTCTTCTCATTATCCCGAGTTGGGTATCATACAACAAAATTCCCATAACATTGTTACATAGGTTAATCATCTGGATATCAACAACTCATGTAATCAATTAACACTTGTGCCAAGTAGTTAATTGAACATAAACACATTACTGATGAACTTTTACTTGTTCAATCCATTTTAACCAATTAATCTTATTCACAACAACTGTGATGATTGACCACTTGTTCACAACTTAAACTAAACCAACATTCTTCCTTCCTTCCTTACTATAACCATAAGCAATCCGCATTCCATTTGGAATCTCAATCCTCTTAACTCAAAGGATATCAACATATATGAAAATCCGAGTTTGAACACTATCGGGTTAAAAATTGAATTGCATCTTCCAATAGTTTAACAATTCAGTTGATCCAACACTTGAGCACCTCAAAGCTCTTTAACTTCCCACTGGGCAAAGAAAAGTACAGAATATCCATGATTCTATCCTATAGAGTCACAAACATAGTTGTTGAAGAAAGTTTCCAAAGATAATCCTTTTCTTTTCAGGATTCTTTTACATCACCTCATGATCCATACTGATCTTTTTAGAATCACTCAAGGCTCATAAGATTTTCCAAATCTTAACATTGAGAAGTAGAGGTTCCAACTCCAAACTTCTATTGATACTTGAATTTCAACCAAATTCAGCAATTCCTAAGAAAATATTCTCGGGAAAACTCTTACTCTTCCAAGAAACTTACTTTAAAAATTTCATTTTTAAAGACAACACTTGAACTTTCACATATCTTTGAATCATGAACTTTTTAACAAAAATTCATAACTTGAAATCTTCCATCACACGAGCTTAAAATAGGAAACCTTCAAACTAAAAAGTCTTTATGAAGTATAATACTTAACTTCAAAGTCTCACAAGAAGTTTCCTAATATGGAAGAAGCGACGAGGGTACACTCAATTCAGACTCTCAAGAGAGAATAGGAATTCATTGAGAACTTGGTCAAGAACTGGTTCAACTTCAGGAATCTTCACCTGATCTTACTCTGGATCCTTCTCGGAATCCATTCCCATCTCCAAGGAATCAAATGTCCACCATAGGACAAACTTATTACCTCATGTTCTCCAATTCTCTTTCCTCTTTCTATCTCTTCACGAGTCTGACCTTCAATCTTAACCACTTTCCATAAATGGTTCTAAGACAACACCAATATAGAATTCTCCATAATTCTATATGAAAGATGAAAGTCTTAAGCAAGACTTGGGAACGTTTAGCTCTGATACCACTTCTGTAACACCCCCTTCCTACCCTGGAGGTATTACCGCCAGTAACCTCGATTAAGACTAAACCGAAGCTACCCAAGGCTTTAAACTGACTGAACAAACTAAAACAAACATTACAGCGGAATAAATACAATTGGTCTTATACAAACCTTAACTCAGAAAGATTAAATAAACATAACAACCTTCTATTTAAACAAAATCTTCATCAAGTCTTCCTTGAGTTTTTAACTTCTTTTACACTTCGCTTTGCAGCAACTTAATCAAGAACTTCACTTTAAGTATAGCCATTGAAAACATTTCTTCAACTTCTGGAGCTTCAAACATCTGAACCCGTCTCTTGAATCAACTTCCAAGAAGAACCTGATGTATCGTAAACCAACGGTGGACACCAGCCAACCAAATAAAAGAAAAGAAAAGGGGCGGGTTAGTCTAATGATAGACTAGCAAGCAGAGAATCTAACTTGGTTCTTATGGTTGTAACTAAACATATTGACATCCAAAATCCGAATAGACTCGAATTATGATCCAACAGTTAGCAATCTTATAGAGAATAAGAAGGAGACTCGCATAGTCAAGAGAGAGAACACCACCGCTTGTGGTTTCTTTTAAGAAGCATAAACAATTGTTGGGAACTCATATCAATCACATAACATTTTGAAAAGCTTCCATCGACTATTCAGATTAACTTAATCAAAGTTTGATTAAGAATCATTCATAATCGGGAGCAAGAATGGCTTTTCGATTGGACGAACCATTCAGGAATATTAATGTGCCTAACGCACTTATCTTATATTACTTTCAAAACTTTTCACAACCAAGTTGGTGGCTTTTAATCGGCTCGAACTACTGCCGAAATACTCTGGTATTGTAGATATCATCGGAGTATTTCACCCATGATCATCTACCCTGTACCGAGATCACAGGACTTAAGCTATCCTTGACCCCTCATTTTCATATGGTGAGTTAGAGAACAGAGAGGCCTATTACCCTGTCGTCTACACTGCACCGCCAATTGCACTTAGCTAGAGTGCCCATCACCCCTCTCACACGAAGAGCAGGGGAAGAGTCATGACCCACCATTAGGATTAGGCCCCTCCTAATGTAATATTCTTTTAAAGAGAGGATATGGAACCACGTTCCCCTCCCTGAAACTACTTTAATTCAATAACAAAGTCTCAGCGAGAGACAACAAACAAGGTCACCTATAACGGACCTAAATCCAGTTCTACCGCAAAACTGAATAAACAACAAGGTCATTATTTCTAACAAATATAACAACCTATCAAATTTTATTAATCATACAAGTTGTTCCCAACGCAAATATTAAATGGGATCCAATTCCTCATTTAATAACAATAACGCAAGAGAGAATCGTCCACTTGCCTTATAAGGCGTGCTCGACGTCCTTAGCAATTCCAACAATAATCTGTATCATCCTTCTGACAAATACAACATAAGGATTTCTCAGCAACGAGCTCACAAAAACACTTCTTGGATGTATACTCAAATCCTACAACTTCCTAATCGATAAACGATTTAATTTCCGAATATCGATATGTAGTGAATCCTTAGTTATCATGCTTCAAGGAGCCATCTTGGCGGAATTATAACTAATTATCCGCTTCAATTTTGGAACAATTTTCTAAATAAATATTGTTCATCAGCAACAGTTCTTAAAGGTTACCAAATTTCGGATCAAACAGATTAACAACGAATCCCGAGTAATTATCCAAAGTCCCTTACCTGCCAATCGGTATCCAAAACTTGTATTCGCTATAACGGAAGATCCGGACGTCCGTTTCACGAGCGGTTTGAACCTGTAGAACCGTATCAACGTCAAGATTATAAAAACTATAAATTTAATTAGCAAAGCGGCACCTAAAGGCCCTTACGGTGGCTCCGTAATCAAACCGCTAATTAATTTCGATCGTATATACCTTCACTCGAGCCCATGGCTCGTGTGGCTCGATCATGGCTCGATCCCCGAGCCCGAGGGTGGCTGGGCGTTGCCCGAAAACGGCCTTTGTGGTGGGTGGTGGTCGGAGTAGCTACCGTTCGCCGGTGACGTCGCACGGCGTGGTCGAAAAGGTTGGCCGGCGGTGAAGGTTCGAAGTCCTTCCTCCCGAATCCGACGTCGTCGTCCCGTCCCTCTTTTACAGCAGCAACAACCAGCTTGTATTAAGGAGGGAGAAGAAGGTAAGGGTGGAAGTGAGGAGGAGGAGGTATATGGTGGTGAAGATGGTGGCCGGTGTGAGGAATCCCGAGTCCATCGCTCCGTCCGTTCACTCTCGGTTTCTTCCTTTGTTTTCAAATGAAATGAAGACTTTGAATAGTCAAAAGGGACGTGCCCTCACCAAATCCATACTCACCTCTTCCTTCACAATTAAGAGATTGAAAGGCGGTTTACAACAAATCCGTCTCGGAACGGGACTCGCGTTAAAGCGGTAAAATTATGTACCTCGGGTGGAATAACTTACTAAATGAAAAACGTCCGTAAATTATGTAGACCAATAAAATCAATTTTCCATGATTTTATCTTGCTACCTTCAATTTTTAACGCTTCCGTTTCGTATTTTTAATCATTTCCGGTACATAATTAAAAAGACGGCTTATCCAATAAATATTCTTTTTCCACCGAAAAATCCTAGAATTCACACCGATCCATAAAATCATTTCTTTTTGATTTTAGGATATCACCAACAATTTTCTAGGATTTAATCTCCAACAAAAATATTGAATTAAGCGTTAAAACGGACCAAAAAGGTTAAAAGGATATCCGAGAAAAATTCAAAATATCCTCAAAAATCGCAGTTATTACAACTCTCATTCTACATGCTTCAAAGATGCTAAAAAAACACCTAGTTGCATTGGGCTCCACCCCCTCATAGATCACTTCATTTCTCATTCTCCATACAAAATAGACCAAACATGTGAAAGCTAAGAGTCATACCTTGTAAGAGACCGCTTCCTTAGCTCGGGACTCGTGAAACCATAGTAACCAAGCCTCCATGGAGCTCTTCCTCACCCCAATATTCAACTAAGTAAACACTCGGTTGACTACTTCACTCGTGACCGGGCAATTGAACCACAAATGTTCATTATCCTCCCTCCCTTGTTTGCATAGCACACAAGTGTCTTCCGACAAAATCCCCCAAGCATACATCTTTGCCCTCAACGGCATACGGTCAAGCCCGACCATCCACGTTTGGAAGCTCCATCTCTTATTATAAAAGCTTCCTCTCCACAAGCCCCCTCCCCCCCCCCCCCACACACACACCAAGATGGGCTTCTTCTCTCTTAGGAATTCATAAAAGACACTCGTTGCATACTTCCCATTTTCCTTTTGGAGCACACCCGAGTCGGCAACCAACTCAACTCCTTCTTGGCGAGGTGTCTTGATGCAGTGAAGCCTGCCATGTCTCCAACCGACGTCGATGAGTTGATTCGAGTGCCTTCTGACGGACCAATTACAAGAAGTCGAGCTAAGAAGATTGCTCAAGGCACAACAACGATCTTTGTTCGATTGGCAGCGGTTATTGAAGAGCCTAGCAAGGCGAAGTGGGTCTCGTGCATTCGACATCAATTGAGCCCGAATTCCATGGATTAATATACGAGGGCCGAAATTCACAATTATTTCTTTATTTAGAAACACTTGTTAGCTTGTCTCACTTTAGGGCTGAATTTAGTAAGTGACCGGGTGAGATAAGTTGGTAAGTGGGTCAAAGTCAGCCCTTTGACTTGACCATTCTAAATTGAAGAAAATATCTTAGTTATTTTATTATGGACATTTTCTATTTATTTAATAATATGGAGAAATCAGCCAATAGACTTATGTTAGTTGGTTGATCTTCTCTCTCCTGGTTGTTAGAGATATTTTTACTTTATTTTAGATATTTTAAGGTTGTTAGAGATATTTTCTTAATTAAATAAGTCATCCATGATTTATTTAATCAAGGGGGAATCTAGATAGATATAGTTAGATATTTTATTATATCTTGGAAAGCAAATAAGGAGATCCATTCCCCTCTAGGGCTGGCCACTCCTCTTGCTTGCTCCCCAAGGATTAGCTTTTGTATTATCTATTTATACTTTGCATTTTCATTCAATAAAAATCAGCTTGAGAGAGATTAAACCCAAATTGGTTTAATCTATCTCTTGGGCCCAAAAACAATTGTGTGAAGTTTGAGATTGCAGCCTTTAATCGATCAACATCATTCAACATCATCCGATTTCTCTCTTTGTTCTTATTGATTCAAATCAGTTCAGTCATTCAAATTGATCAATTGATTAGTTCTAGTTTTGATTGTTAAAGATCAATCTAGTTCATCAATTGGATTTAGCGTTAGAGCCAATCCAATTGAACTATTCCTTTTGATTCAACTTTATTTGTTCGAACCAGTTTTGTGTCTATTCAATTTCAAATTTGTCATTACTTGCATCACAAGGAATCTAAATTGAAAGCTTTTGTAGGATTGAATTGATTTGCTGGCAAGATCGGGACTTGTGTGGGTCATATACGAGGTTTCAACGGAGGATTCCGGGGCAATCACGTATCATGTCCCCATACCCTTCAAAACATCATCACGGACTCTAAGAATGCATCTCCATATTCATGAAGCCCTCTTACTTGCCATGACATTCAAGAAATTCTTGCCATAGCTTAGGTTGTAATGGAACCACCTTGTCCAAACATTAGTTCTTTCAAAGTGGATATCCAACCCAAGTCTTACAAGGTTAGCCTTATTCCATCCTAGAAGCTCCATAAATCCTAGCCCCCCTTCCTCATAAGGAGCGACTTGGGTATTCCAAGCAACCAGACTCCTTCTAGACCCTTCTTTCCCCGCCCAATAGAAATTCCTACACAACCCCTCAATCTTCGAAGAGACACTTTGAGGGATCAAAGTAGATTGGCACCAAAAAGTCAACACCCAAAAATTACCGCTTTGATGAGTTGTATCCTCCCCGCATAAGAAAGCTTCCTAGCATACCACCCGGAGATATGGGAGGAGATGGTCTTTAGGAGCGGTCCAAAGTCACTCACGAGAGACTTCTTATAATTTAGAGGGAGGCCTAAGTACTTTATGGGCCACATAATCTTATCAAACTCAAGAATCTCCACCACTCTCTCATTTTCCCCTTCCATCAAACCCCCACAAAAGAAGAGACTCTTATTAGGGCTTACCATAAGATCAGATTCTCTCCCAAAGTCTTCCAAAGTACGCCTCAAAGACCCCCACCGAGTACATATCCGCTCTACAAAACACAAGCAAATCATCCGCAAAGGCCACATGACACATCCTCATTTCTTCACAACCCGGATGAAAGTTGAACTCAATATCTTGACTAGCCTCCCCTAACCTTCTACTTAGCATCTCCAAGACTAACACAAAAAGGTAGGGGGACAACGGATCACTTTGGCGCAACCCTCTTCCCTCTTTGAAGTACCCCTCGATCTCTCCATTAATGAGGACCGAGAAAGAGGTCGAAATCACACATTCCATCACCCATCTCACCAAGGGGGAGGGAGGTTGAAGTACATAAGTGTTTTTTTAAGAAAGGATCAAGACATACAATCGTAGGCTTTATGCAAATCGATCTTCATCAAGCATCTCGGTAAAATCCCCTTACGGTCATAACGGCATAAGAGTTCTTGGGTTAGGGCATGGTTATGAGTAATCGACCTTCCCAAACGAGGCCTTACTACCAAAAAAAAACACTATCCGTAATTTCCTTTTATTTTATTTTTTTGTTTGCATTATTTTATAAATCAAAAAGAAAAACCCTAATTCAAACCGCCTCTATTTCATTCGGCCTCTTCCCACCCTATCACTCATTCTCTCCTCTCCCGCCTCACTCTCGTCAGCGACTTGCCGGCCGCCGCCGCACTCACCGCCCGCCACCACTCGTATCGTATGTGCTTCCCGTTCTCTCAACTTCTTATTTTCAGTATTGGATACTGATTTAATTTCGCCTACAAACTCGGATTCTCTTCGTCGGAAAGCGCAATCATGGAAGGCATTGAGATGGAAGAATTTGATCCCGTTCTGGAGGAGGGAGCTGATTTCGCCGCTTTCATCTTCTCCAAGTTCGGGAATTCTCAGGACTCCGATCACCAGCACCTCTGTGCTGTGCTCGGCGCCATGACGCAGGAGCTTAGGGATAACAATCTCGCCCTTTCTCCTATGGCGTATTTTTGCTCTACTGTCTCCTCCCTTGACCGACTCTCTTCCGAGCCTTCCGTCTCTCTAAATACTCGCGATCACGCCGTCGACTCTCTCGTTACTCTGCTTTCTATGGTCATGCCTAGGGTTTCTGTAGGGGTTTTGAAGAAGAAAAAACAATCCTTGTTGGAATTGCTGGAGAAGGTATTGCGTTCCAAGGAAATGGCCCCTGGTGCTAGAGCCTCGGGTTTAACGTGCGTTGCTCGCTTGTTGATGACTATAGGTGATGTCGCTTGGTCTGATGTGTCACAGGCGTATGGTTTCCTTCTCAGTTATGTTGCTGATTCGCAGTCTAAGGTGACAATGCTGTATTTGCTGTTGCTTTTTATGTCTTGAATTTTTTTAAATCAAGTGTTATAGAAATTATGGGCCATTTTGTTGTTTGATAATTCTTTTGTAAAGACTTGGAGCTCTATTACTATTAATATGAATTTGGGAACCTAGTTGCTTAGAGATGATCGTGGGTGACCTTCTTGCAGGTAAGGAGGCAGTCACATCTGTGCCTGCGAGATGTCTTGCGGGGCTTTCAAGGAACGCCGTTGTTGGGACCTGCTAGTGAAGGGATTAATAGTATGCTTGAAAGATTGATTCTTCTTGCTAGTGTACCCAGTAATGCTGCCCCTGAAGGACCCAAAGGAGCTCAAGAGGTCTTGTATGTCCTGGATATGCTTAAAGAATGTCTTCCTTATTTGACAACAAAGTACAAGTCAAGTATCCTTAATATCTACAAAAGTCTTCTGAAACTGCGTCAGCCTCTTGTTTCAAGGCGTGTAACTGATAGCTTGAATAACCTTTGCCTGCATCCTACGTCTGAGGTTTCACTTGATCCACTTCTTGATCTGTTATGCTTTCTGGCTATGAATGTCTCAACAAATGAGACTTCAGCAGATAGCATAACATTTACTGCTCGTCTGCTGGATGCTGGGATGAGAAAGATTTATGCTATGAACAGGGACCTTTGCATTGCTAAGCTTCCTATTATTTTTAGTGCTCTCAGAGGTGTTCTTCTAGTCTTTGTATGTTCTTTTTTCTATGTACTGGAGAAGCTGATTGTAGCCATTAACCCGTAAGTATGTTTCTCTGCTGCATTCTTTGGCAGATATATTGGCATTTGATTATGCGGAAGCTCAGGTTGCAGCAGTGGAGGCAATGAAGAGTCTTATAGCGGCTTGTATTGATGACAAATTAATTGAGGAGGGTGTATTGGATACACAAATTTCCAGGCCGACTATTATGGGAAAAATTTGTGCAACTATTGGCAGCTTACTTGATTACCAATGCAGTGGTGCTTGGGACATGTCATTTCAAGTTGTCTCAGCTATGTTTGACAAATTAGGTAATCTTATAACATATGAGCTTGTGAGTATTTTTTAATGGCATCAATTTGTTGATATGAGCCTTTTCTGTATTAATCTCAATACTCTTATCAACAAGCACTTCTCAACAAGCTTATATGTATCTTCCCAATTAATTATACAAACTGAAGCAAAAAATTGAAGATGACAACAAGAATTTTGGGGGTGATCATAACTAACCAAAAGTCTGTATTATTTTCTACCTTTTTCATTATAACAATGATAATCATGGATGGCCTTTAGATGCAACCACCCTCCATAGTTTCTATTTTTGTATGACAGTATTAATTTTATGCTTCCAATATCACAACCAACTGAAAGACTGTATTATTTTCTACCTTTTTCCTAATAGCAATGATAAATCATTGATGGAATTCTAGCGAAGGTGATTATAGTTGAAATAAAATTTTCCCAATGTGCGAACAAATCTGCATGCATACCTTGAATATGTTCTTCTCATGTGCTATAGGTATTGCTTCTGTGCTGCATGTGAAATGCTATATAGTTCTTTTGTTAAACCAAAAGAAGAATAGAGTAGGGAATAATATATTTATTTGATTATGAAAATCTAATGTTTTTGTTTTATAGGTGTTTATTCATATGAACTACTTGGGAGAACACTAAAGGACTTGGGAGATATGCAAAAGCTGTCGGATGAAGATTTCCCATATAGGAAGCAGGTGCATTATGTCTTTTAACTTAAAGGATGCTTCATTCAAGTGCTGAAATGATTTGATGCCATTCTATCCTGAAATATGTTACCTACTCCTCCCCTGTTTTTCTTGCATTATGCCTTTTAACTTAAAGGATGCTTCATTCAAGTGCTGAAACAATTTGATGCCATTCTATCCTGAAATCTTTCTATAGTGTTTTTGTATAAAAAATAGCTCATCATTGTATTGCTTTCTACTTGAATGTCACTCTGTTACAGTTTCGATGATTTAGATTCTGGATTTGACATGAATGGGGTTGATGTTATGAAAGTAGTTGCATATATGCTCTTGCTTCTTTTCCATCTGACTTGGGTCTATTGTAGCTGTTTGTCAAAGATAGATATAGGTCAAGGGCACACCCGAGGTCATGATTAAACACCTAAGGTGGACAGTAAAGTTATGCTTAGATTAGATTTTCATAATGCTTAAAACTTAAACAAGGAATAGTCACTTAAATGTTAAAACAGTAGCTTTAGATGGTTAGAAACGCAATTGGTGCAAGGATGTGCAAATGCAACAGATTATAAAGCTAATATAATGAATGATAAAGCTCTCTATCTCTCTCTGGTAATAGGAACCCACTTTTTGAGTGTATGATAAAGCTACGTAGGTGATTTCAACAATTTCCTGTCTTTGCTTACACCCAGGTTTGCCCAAATATGTAGACAAGCCATCAACTCAGCTTTGATTACCTCGCTGTGTGGTATTGAAGCTGAAAGATGGAGTAATGCTTTTGTTTGATGATTTCCAAGCTGCTGCTGTTTTTTTTTTTTCTATTTTTTTATTTTATTCGAATCCTGAATAGTCTCCTCAAGAATATTTATGCTAGTATTTCTATTTTTAAATAGATTGGTAGCTAATTCAAAAAATTTTAATTAGCTAAGTCTTGTTTGGATGTGGTTGTGGGTTGATCAAATGTGAACATTTCTATAGACTCAAGCAACCAATTTAGGTTGGAATATCTTATCTACTGTAGTCATTCTTCTTTGGAAAGTAATACCTTGTTGTCTTCATGTACAGCTTCATGATTGTGTAGGATCTGCTCTGGGAGCAATGGGTCCTGAAAAGTTTATTAGCATCATCCCTCTTAATTTGGAAGCGGAGGACCTATCTCAGGCAAATGTCTGGGTTTTTCCTATTCTGAAGCAATATACGGTTGGTGGGAGCTTAAGATTCTATGTTGAGCAAATCCTTGATATGGTTGAACATCTTAAACAGAGATCTTCTCAGGTAAATGGTGTTCTTGTTGTATCAATTCTTGAGGATGCTGATGATCGTTACTTACTGTGGATTTACTTTTCAGCTCAAGAGTGAGGGGCGAGTTGTTGCAGCAAGGAATGCGGATGCATTGGTCTATTCTTTGTGGTCTTTATTGCCTTCATTTTGCAATTACCCACTGGATACAACTGCCAGCTTTTACGAGCTACTCAAAACTCCCCTGTGCAATACATTGTCTGAAGAACCTGATATGCGAGGAATGATCTGTTCTGCTTTGCAAATCCTTATTCAACAGAATAAGAATATTCTGACCAACAATGTGGTTCTTGATGGAGAAGATATGCCCACTAGGCGAGCAATGACCCATTATACTCAGACAGTGGCCTCTAATAATATGGGTGCTCTGAAGTCATCTGCTCGTGATATGTTATCAGTCTTACCCAAAGTCTTCCTGAAATCTGCAAAGGATTCTGGTGGATGCTTATTGGTATCGTTATTCCTTATGTGGTTCTATCCCCCTCTCCTTGGCATCTGCATTATTAATTTTTTAAGTATAGAATTCACATGTTATGTCCTGATGCTCTACAATTTTTGTTCAGTTGGGTCCTGTGCATTACTTCATTGTATTCAGAATTGTCAGATCCTATCATTTTAATCTCAGATCTTTCAGTAACTTGGATTTAGGGAAGCATACTGTATTGCCCTGCCCTGCTAATTGTATAAGATGTCATTTGAACAGTTTGGATATAGCATTAGGGCACGGAAGTGATTGCAAAGAAGATATGTAATGTGAATTTTGAAATTAGAAATTCAGGTAGTGAATGCAAAGATTTGTTAGTTGGTTTTTTTCCCCTGTCTTAGAGTATCCCTCCCCCTCTTATCTCATCTCTATTTTCTTGCATTCTAACTGTTACTTCACAACATCACTGTTGTAGTAGTTAAATAGGTTAAAATGTTCATTGGTGTACCAAATTCCATGGATTGAATTTCGTTCTTCCTGCTGTCAATAAAGTTGTTATTTTGAGCTTTGAAAAGAGTGCTTTTATGTAAATGTCATAATAATAGTATAATACACATTGTACTATATATATAAATATAAATGTTTTCTCCATCTCATCTAAGCATGCTTTCTTTGGTTATGGTATACTACAGGCCACAATTAGTGAATTTGCTTCAATATCAGAAAGGGAGGTGGTTTTAAATCGATTTCGTGCAATAATGAAGCAACTCTTGGTTGCCACTGAAGATGAGCTGAGGTTTCTTTTTTTCTCCAAATTTTAATACAGCTTACCAACTTCTTTTTGTACTTTTGGCCTGATTATGATTGATATACATCTTCCTTGAACATGAGTTATGTAGTGGTTACTTTGATACATCAGCAGATCAGTTTCGATTATGAAGTTTATTGAATTTTATCCAATTATCCATTATCACATTTGTATTTCAGAGCCAAGCACCTTGATATTGCTATGTCACTGCTACCTGGTTTGCGTGAAGAAGCGATTAATGTCTTGTTTCTTGCAATAATTCCCATGTTGAAGGTTTGCAGCTTTTCTTTATATCTTTTGTCATGGCATCGTTTTGTTGTCTGTCATGAGGTTTTAATGATTGGAGTTTATGACATTGTATACTTAGGGTGATCAAGGCTTGATTCAGAAGAAGGGTTACAAAGTTCTCTCAATCATGCTTAAGGTGATTCCTTATTCTTTTTGAGTTGCTTAGATTGAGTACTTCCCACCCATCTTCTCATTTTAATGTAAACAATATATAATGCTTTATCAATGAACTTTTCGGGCGTACCCCTTTCCCTTGGGCAGGGGTATCCCCATCTTGACCCTCCAGATTCCACTGTAGCGGAGCCTCACTGAGTCAATGATGTAATAATCTTATGTTGTCATTGGTAGTAAGAAACTTTGCAGATTTTCGTCTTCACATAATTTGAATGCAACCAAATTATATTTTTCATATGTAAATTTTTTCTTTAGTCTTCGAACTATTTGCTTAAAGAGTTGTCCATTATTTTTGTATTGGTTACAGAACTGTGATAGTTTTTTATCGAACAAGCTGGAGGAACTGCTCGCGTTGATGATTGACGTGATGCCCTCGTGCCATTCTTCATCCAAACGTCACAGACTTGACTGTCTGTACTATTTAATTGTCCATATTTCCAAGGTTTATTTATTTATTTTTATATTTATATCCTGAATGCTTCACAGTATAATTTTCAAGACATCATATGTTGACTCAGGTGTTACTTCTGCAGAATGCATCTGAAGAAGGCAAACGGGAAATGTTATCTTCTTTTTTGACTGAAATTATACTCTCTTTAAAGGAGGTACGAATTGCTATATTCTGTTGGCAATTTTTCCTTGTAATATTTGCAATTCAAGACGCATTCACTAAAACACTACTCCCTCCGTTCTATTCTACTTGTCACTTTAGCCTTAATTTTATGTTCCATAAAACATGTCATTTTTGATATTTTATTCATAATTTTCCAAATATACCCCTTCATTTATTATCTAAATCTCTCTCCCAACTTAATTATATTTCAATTTTCTATGAACAACTATTATGTGGATCAATTTTATTGGTTAAAGAAAGAAAATGAATAAAAATGTAAGTTGTATTTAATAGGGACATTTTAGTAAGATATTATAGTGTCTTAATATGCGTAAATTTAGCTAAAATGACAAGTAGAATAGAACGGAGGGAGTATTTTGCGGTTTCTAATTTGTTTCTTCCAACCTTAGGTCACTTCCCATTTCTCCTTCCACATCCTTATAGAATTCTTTCACTATAATACTTCTGCTGCATGTATCTATACACTAGTGTTCATGTTTGTTGCTGTACACTAGTGTTCATGTTTGTTGCTGCAAGGACCAATGTAGCAGGCAAAATTGAGTTGCTGATTTTTCTACTCTTTATGTTGCATCTGATATTCAACTTGGCTGAGCTGAAATAAGTCAGATGATTCGACTTTTTCTATTTTTGTGTCATTTGACCTTTTCCCCGCTTACTAGAAGCTGTGATTCCAGTATGCTACTTTAAGGAAGGTCATGACTCATGAACTTGTATCCTTGTTCTGATTCCTTCTTACAGGCTAATAAGAAAACAAGAAACCGGGCTTTTGATATTTTGGTTCAAATTGGCCATGCATGTGCTGACGAAGAACAAGGTGGAACAAAGGAAAACTTGTTACAGTTTTTCAGCATGGTACTTGTTTCTTCATGTTTTTCAAGTGCTTTTATTTTGGAAGAATATGTTGGATCTTTTCTTCGAATTGTTTTAAATTTGGATCATCATTGCTATTAATTTGGAAGCGGACTTCAAAGATTGCTTTGGTTAACTTCCTTTTTACTTTGTAAATGTTCAGGTTGCTGGAGGCTTAGCTGGTGAAACCCCTCACATGATCAGTGCTGCAGTTAAAGGTCTTGCTCGATTGGCTTACGAGTTCTCTGATCTTATCTCCAGCACTTATAATCTTCTTCCTTCAACATTTCTTCTTTTGCACAGGAAGAATAGAGAGATATCTAAAGTAAGTTTGCTGCCATTTACATATTACATTCAACTTGTCTTTTTGATGAGCATATTAATTGCAACTATTTTGCTAATATATCATCTTGCTTCTTGATTGCCTTATTAAGGCTAGTTTAGGTTTAATGAAAGTGCTGGTTGCAAAGTCACGTGCCGAGATGTTGCAAACTCACCTGAAGAGTTTGGTAGAGGGTATGTTGAGGTGGCCAGATGACACCAAAAACCATTTTAAAGCAAAGGTTAGTGCTTATTTGCAAATCACAAGTCAGAAAACTGAAAATATATTTAAGAGGAATATTTTACCTTCTTTAGATTTGAGTCTAATTATTATTTTGATTTTTTTTTAGTTGGTAGAATTAGCTTCCAATAACTTCATTTGCATTTCTCCTTTTAGGTCAAGAATTTGCTGGAAATGCTAGTAAAAAAATGTGGTCTAGATGCTGTAAAAGCTGTTATGCCTGAAGAGCACACCAAGCTTCTCACTAATATCCGAAAGGTAATATTATTGCTTCTAAATGTTGATTTATGCTCCTAACTCATATTTTCGTGGTAGATAAAATTTCTTATATTTCACTTTACTGTAAAGCTGAAAGGGTTGCTAACAAGAAAAAGCTTCAGCTGCTTCAGTTTTGAGTTCAAATGATTTAAAATAAGCTGAAAGGGTTTACCTTGAAGTTGTACTTTATAACACCTTTCTCAATTAGAGGATTCTTTTGGAATGTGTATTCTAATGTTGTTGCAGGTGTCTGGCTGCTAATTTTTAAGCATCTAGCGTTTTTTAAGCTTTCTTGGATACTTGCTAAGTCGTATTTTATTTGATGTAGATTAATGCAAGAAAAGAGAGGCGAAATGCAGCCACCTCAGAGACTGGATCCTTTGCATCAAAAGCAACTACTTCCAGGTTTGCTCTGAAATAAATTAAAATGAATGCATAGTTGCACAACCACTCGCTTAATCCAGCTTGGTACATATATTGATAAGCTACATTTTTGGAACGTGAGGCCAGCTTGGTATTATATTGCTTTTGTTTTCAGTTCCATGCTGGAGTGGAATGTTAAAGTAAATATTAGTATACCTAACTTTCGAATACTAATAATTTCTTTTGTATCTCCATTTTTTTTAGTTCCGTGTTGGAAATAGAATTCACAATTTTATATGTAAAGCCACATTCTTTTTGTACCTTGATTTGCTTACAATTACAAGTCTTTTGGTATGTTTCTAATAACCAAACCTTTATGTTTGCAGGCTAAGCAAATGGAATCATACTAAGATCTTTTCAGACTTTGATGGGGGAAGTGATGATGATGATGATATGGATGTAGAGATGGCAGGTCGTCGAAGTTTGGCATCTTCCAAATTAAAATCCAAAGTTTCATCTTTAAGGTATGTTCGCAAAATTTATTCAAATTTCAGTTATGTTTGAAATTATGCTAATTATTTTGAATGAAAGCCAAGTATAGGTTTCTTTCCTATCTATTATTAGCTTATAGTTATTGTTAATATGGCTCATCACAGTACACTTAGAAATCAGGTATAAAATCAGCTGATACATCCAATAATTTTACTATTAGCTAATAAAATGTAGTATTTGTAGGCTAGAAGCCTAGAAGTATCAAGAGTGGAACCTAAGCTTCATCTCAGAGATTTCTTCAACTAGCTTTTTTTTTTTTAACCAAATTGGTCTTGCTGAGACTACTTTATTTTGCACTATAAGAAAAAGTTTGCCAATTAAACACCATATTAGATTGCTTGCAATGCTTGCTATTTGACCAATTCAATAATCTAGAACTTTATCTTAACACATTACATGATTCCCTTCAGGTCAAAAAGAATAGGTAGATCCGGGAAAAGCTTGCCAGATGACTTGCTTGACCAACTGGAAAACGAGCCCCTTGACCTTCTCGACAGACAAAAAACAAGGGCGATGCTTCGTTCCGGTGGTAGCTTAAAAAGAAAAATGGACGACGACGGTGATGAGATGGTGGTGAACTCCGAAGGAAGGCTCGTATTCCGTGAAGAAGAAAATACAAAACCCGAAAGAACAACCGAACGTGATGATGACGACGACGAGTTTGATGACAACAAGAGTGTATCCAGAAAGTCGAAAACAGTCTCATCAAACAACGCCCGGGAGAAGCGCAGGAAGACAACATCAGGGTCGGGATACGCTTACACTGGGAGCGAGTATGCCACTAGAAAGGCGGAAGGAGACGTGAAGAGGAAGAACAAGCTAGAGCCGTACGCGTACTGGCCACTCGACCGAAAAATGGTCAGCAAACGACCTGAGCATCGTGCTGCTGCTAGAAGAGGGATGACTAGTGTTGTCAAGATGTCTAAGAAACTTGAAGGTCAGAGCGCAGCAAATGCATTGTCCAAATTGAGTAAGGTTAAAAAAGGAAGAGGTAAAAACAAGAAATGAAATGTGTTTGATTTATAGAGAATGAGTTGAGACTACAGTTATTTATTTTTGTAGCACAGAGAGTTTTGGTTGTGAGAGCTGAGAAGTGGTTTGAGTTATTGTGTGGAGTGAACTTGGTTACATGGGTTTACTGCAAACTTCATGGCCAAGCTCTTTTTTGTTCCATGGTAATATTATTGTTTGTAGAGACATATGGTGGTTTTATGTGATATTCATCCTTGAATCTGTTATTTGTTTCATGGTTCAAAAAGTGGGCTTTTTTGGGCCTTGATTCTTGTGGTTTTGGAAAATCAAGGGCTTTTATATCCAATTCATCTATGAAACAGTTTTTTTTTTTTTTTTTTTTTTTTTTTTTTTTTGTCATAAGAAAGTAACAGTTGTTTAACACTTCCCACTAGACCGATCAAGAGCAATCAAGTTACAGGTCGGGTTGAGTCATATAGTTGGTCAAAGTTTTCTAGCGTGTGAATAGTGCCATTTAAAAAAAAAACTCTATTTACCTTTTTTAAAATGGCTAAGATAATAATGTAAATGTCAATACAAATATTATTATCTGATATTTGATTATATATTTGAGAGCAATGTATCAAAATTATAAATTAAATAATTCAAAATATATTTATCTACACAAATTTGTGAATTTTAAGAATTAAACAATTGAAATAGCTAATTATTCATTATATTTCATAATTACATCAAAAGAATGAAGGTATAAGGAGATAAGAACCGGCATAGACCTTTCTAAATAGCAAAACTAATTGGAGATAACATCCATAGATCTCAGAGTCAAATCAACACATCACACATGCATGTCACGACTCACGCCTAGTCACTTTAGATGAAGCGACTTTGAGAGTTGTGTGTTCCGACCCGCACGAAAGGCGATCTGGGCACGGGGCACCCATAAATCAAAACATTTGTGAGCCTAAGTGTGGATCCTCCCTCACGTGGATTCGTCGAGAAATCAACCGGTGCTTCCTTCTTACCCGAGATCCCAACATGCCTAAGTACATCAAAAAGGACATATCTAACAAGATCATCCTTGTACTTAAATTTCGGAAGCTCTTTACAATGAATTGCAAGCTCCACAAAAGTGTAAAGACAACAATTGTGGCAAACTAGACATATCTCATCAATTGACAATAACGGAATCATGAGATGATACTTAAGGATAGTGCGATATTTACTAGTGACATATGATGTCCTAGACTTTCGATAGAAATGGCCAGAAGAAAACCCTGAACATGAGCTATTTGAAGACATCCAAAATGTTTCTTTTTATCTAGGCGTCATGTCAAATGCAACTTCCATTTCTAGAACAACTTTACTAAATAAAGCGCTTGCAAAGCATGTTAGGCTTCAGGGGAGCGGTGTCTTTATTAGTAAATGTGCTAAGGTTGAAACTAAGAATCACGACACAAAGACTATCCACTATGATGAACCCAAAATCTCTACTAACAAGTCCCCTAAGCAATCTTCACACCCAACATCGACCTTGCAATATCTGGTCCATCTCAATGTTTTCTCCCATCACATGACAGCCAAAAGAGCTCAGTTTTGACGAATGTTCAACTGGAATAATATTCACTTTCAAGATGTTTAACAAATCTGAATCATTCATATCTAAGTACGACCTGGTTGTTCAAGTTCGGTCGATTTTTAACAACTCTACTTCCCACGTATAATTGCATAGAAAATGGGCTTGTATTTAGTATGCACAATCTGGCCCAACATTTATAGAGTAAAATGGGCCTTCAACTGATCCGGCCCAAATTCATATCTAAGTATGATGTTGAACAAATTGGCTGTCTTAGGCTTTAATCGGTCCTGTTCCCATGGAGTTTGTGAGAAACTCTATGGGTGAATTTACTAAAACCCTATAGTAAATTGGTGAACCCGTCGGGAAAAAAGAAAAAAAGAAAAAAAATAATAACTTGATATATAGAGAGAAAAATCAAATCTCAACCGTTCAATTTGTATTTAATGGTTAGGATTTATTCAACTCTATCTATGGAGTTTTTTCACAACTCCACTGGAACTAATTCCGGCTTTAATGGGCCGAAAGAAGACCTGCTTCGTCTATGTGGAATGTGGTAATAAAATACCGATTTACTACATCATATAATTTTCTTCATGTAATTCAACAAAAAATAAACTCACGAAGTCACGAAGTCACTTTACCAAAAAAAATAATTCAACAAAAAAAAAAAAGAAAGAAAATAAACTCTTCATATTATTAATAACAAAGCAATCATAGTTGAAGATTGCATATTTGGATATCAACCACTTTTTAATACAAAATGAAGCAAGCATATAGCACTCACGAAGTCACGAGGCGACGTGCACGTGCACTGCTAGAGAAGCTCACGTGACTACTAGTGGAACGTGCTCTCACGTTACAAGCGCAAAGCGGTCTACGGAAGGAGGGGGAAAAAGGATCCAGATCAATTGGCTCAAAGTGGACCGTTGGATGAGCGCCACGTGTGATTGACCACCGTTAGATTAGGGGATCACTCACATGGGATGAGTGAGTGAGAGAGGGGTGGTGGCTGACTGACAAACTTCCCAGCTTCGTCACGTGCCATCTGGACCCTCCTCCTTCGTCCATTTTTCTTTTAATTATTATTATTTTTGGAAAAAAATATCTTTTCTTTTTTTAAAATTCATTTTAATTATTAAAAACTAAGAAAAATGAAGATAAAATTAAAAATGAACATGAAAATATCATCCTCTCTACGCAACGACCATGGTACCCTCTCTTTTTCAGGCTTTCCTTTAAATTCAAGCAAAAGAGGTAATAATTGTATTTTACAATGAAAGTATTATTTCATACTAGTAAATTATCTACAAGAGATAATGTAACTTATGTAATTATTTTTTTTACTAGAAAACTTGGAATTTTGAATAACTCGACAAATAATCATTAGGGACAACGTGACCAAACTTTACAAATTTATTAGCTACGATAATACAATTCTAATCACATAAAATAATTAGATAATTTCAAACTCATGAGCGAAACCGAGATATCTTAAACTATCATCTCAATTTTCTAAGAAAAATGACCAATACCCTTGACTATATTTATGATTGTAAGTATTGAAACTCTAAAAGCAGAAGCAGATTCTCTATAATGTATTGAAACTAAAAAAAAGAGCAAATTATATATAATGTGTATTTCATTTGCAAGCTTTTTTAGCCTCTTAATTTATCATACATGTTGATATATTAAATTATTTTCTTATAACTATAGAAAATTAATATAGTTAGCATATATGGGACAAACTTGCCTAGTCTTAATTGAATTCATCAAGAGCATTAATAGTGATTAGTAAAAAAATACTAGACCTTATAATGGTCTAGGTAATCATGTGTAATCATAGCTTTTAAAGGAAAGTAGTTGTCACTAACAAAAAATTGAAATTATACTAACATATGTTAAACTCGATTTGTGATTTTATTTTATCATATTTAACATCGGATATTGTTTCAAGAAATCTAATAAAGTGGCAAAAAAATTAACAAAAATCTCTTTCTTTTATTTAATAAAAAATTGTCAAATAAAAAGTCGTGTACTCTTACAATAAAAAGAGAATATCTTATAATAAAATATAAAAAATAATCGTCCGATCACGTATATGACAGGTAACTAACCTAAAGAAAATTACTAAAATGTATATTATTATTTTTTACAAAGCTCTATTTCCAAGAAAATTGATGATTAATTTAATTATACTAGAATAAAAATGATCTCTTCTCAAAAAAAAAAGAATAAAAATGATCGTAAAATTAATTTTTTTCAAAATACACTTATAAACTTGGACACTACTGCACGAGCGGGCGGCGACAAACCTGCTAGATCGTTCTTAAACGTTGATTTAATCATTAATTAACATAATAAAGTACATATTATTTCCATTAATCAAAAATTAACATAAAAAGAAAAGAAAAAATAATTTTTTAAAATCTGACGTCCTTGTCATTGTTATGAAGTTTGCAGGAGTGCATGTTACCAATTAGCCATGCAAATGTCGTCATTTTTATGCTACGTAATTAATTTATATATGCATAGATAATTTATTTATTTTGATTAAAATTCTCGAAATTTTAAAAAATGAGAACTAAAATGTTGAAAATTTTAAAAATGACGTAGAAAAATGAATGATCATAAGAGGGATCAACGTGTGAATTTTTAGGAATGATATATCACTTCGGATCAAGTCATTATAATTAATTATTGTTGATTAATTATTATCTTAACAAAATGTTTTGGGGCCACACTACCACGTATTGAGTTGTTACTTGTTAGTACAAAATGTTGAAAATACGTCTCCATACTTAACCTTATTTGAGATGCTTATCACTTTCATGATGTATTCTATTTTTAAATGATTGAATACAAATGTACGTTCGAATTGAATTGACTTATAATTTTGAATCATATGTGTAGTAACTATGATGGTGCATGGTGCCAATTCAAACCTAATCCAGATTGGAAATTACTACTTATAGCATGTTTGGCTACCGAAAATTGAATAAAAAAACATCCGAAATAATCATATATGTTTTCTATTATTAATAGATTAGAGGTGTTAAAATAGATCAATTGTCCATTATTTGCTTTAAATTTTGCGGAACAAAAATCATAGGCATAAATTTCGATTTGGTTATGTTGAATTTTTTCAATTTGATTAACCACAATAAAAACATTGACCAAGTATAGTAAGTAAAGATAGGGCACTCCTACCCTGGCACATTATGAGAGTGCGTCCAATAAATCCAAGAGGAACAATAACAACCCAATGTAGCCTAATATAATAAATAGTAATAAAAATAACAACTCAGTGTATTTTCACCCTAGACGAAAACTGGAGGCTAAGATATACGCACTTTTACCCTAAAATAAATCGAGATGATATTTCTGAAAGATCCATAAAAACAAACATCAATTTTTCAATTTAATTTTTCGATTTTTTTTCCTATATATCATCTATGAATTTCCAAATGACCCATCCACTTGGATGAAAAAAATCCATTTCTTACATATAGTACAAGCTAACTTCCTCCATGAAATTTGCTTTTATCTCATTCCCATAAAGTGATAAAGTCACCATTGTTGCTTTATTTTAAAAAAAAACTTCAAAAATAAATTTTCACATGCTCATTTGTCTTTCTTTTGGATAAGTAAAGAATTAACATAACTCTAATGTCAATCTAAGGATCATCTTAGAACATCTTTTCTTGCTTATTTTTTCTTAAGCAAGTTTTCAAGGGGGCTTAGTTGATCCATGAAGATGATATTTTTTAAAAACCTTGTCTTTGATCGAGCACAATAGACAAGGAGTTATGATCAATCAAGACAAGTCTATCAATTGTAAGGCCCGGGTCCTAGAAGCGCTATCCCATACAAACAATGGAGAACGTCGAAAAATCATTAAAAAAATCAGCGACAATTATTTCAATCTTTCAAGTGCATGCAGGACCAGACAACACATCATCGAGTCATCAACTCCTTTTTTTATAGGATAAGAATTAGCCAATTAGGGTCGTCACAAGTATTACTTGGAGGGTTACTAACCAATTCTAAAAAAGAAAGAGTAATTACCGCTCGTGGGATTCGAAATAGTGACCTCGAATTACTATCTCAGAGGCTTAACCGTTGAACCAAATGCCCAAAAACACCGACTCCTTTATTTGTTTTTTTTATTTTTATTTTTTTTTGAATAAGTAAAAATTAGGCAGACTAAGTCATCCTAGGACGTCCTTATAGGATGAGAGTTATGACCCCTCCATGGTTGAAAATCTGATTGATACTACAATCGTGGTGTAGCTTCGCAATCAAATCTACCATGTAATTGCATTCTCGAGGTATATGTTTGGTAATGACCACCTCGAAAGACTGCAACATAACTAATGTGTTTGCTATTAGCACATCAATTGTCCAAGGACTGGATTGACTCTCCTTAAGAGCATTGATCACGATTAGACTATCGCCTTTAATTTCTATGTATCCAAGATTTCTCCTATGAGCTTCTTGTATATCTTCAAATAACCCCATAGCTTCTGCTTGTTCCACGGTCCAATAATCATTTTTCTTTGCATTTATGCTTATAATATTTTCAAATTGGTCTCTTATAACATACGCAACAGTCAGATTTTCCATTACCTTTATTAATACAACACCTCAATGCATGTCATCTCCAAATTAACCTTCTATTTTAAAAAAAAAAATACCAATAAATTTAGAAAGAATATTTTTAAAAATTATTTAATCAATAAACTTTTTTGGTAAAATTGGCCTCTTTTTTAGGCTTTTTGTAGTTGGGCCATTGTACCATGTCAAAATCCCCCCCCTCCATTTTAGCAGCAGCCGTACACTCCCCTCTTCTTCTTCCTCCTCCTCCTCCCTCTCTTACCACACTTTCTCCTTCTCCTCCCCCCATTACTCTCCAACAAACCCTCCCAAATTCCACCCAATTCCTCATCAATCTCACAATCCCTCAATCAATCGATCGCTCCTTCCTTCAATCGAATCGAATCTCCCCCCAATTTCTGAATTTCCCATCACCCCCAATTTCATGGAATTCACGCCGGAGAGGAGGCTCCCCGCCGCCGCCGACCCCAAATCCACCCCCGCGGAGCCCTTCGCCGTCGAAGACCTCCTCGATTTCTCCAACGACGACGGCACCTTCGACACCGCAGGCCACTCCGACGAGTCCTCCCCTGTCGTCGGCGCCGTCGACAGCTGCAATTCCAGCTCCGTCTCCGGCCTCCCCGCCGCCGATCATCACTTCTCCGCCCCCACCGCCCTCGCCGACGTCGGCTACCGGAGCTTCTCGGGCGACTTCTGCGTACCGGTAATTCATTTTAATTTAAGCCTTTTAAGGGCTCGTTTGGCAGATCGAAAATTCCAGTCCTCAGAAATTTCTAAGTAATTCAGTAATCTCCTTCAATTTCCCCTCGCTACCAAACGCGGCATAACTCCGTAATTAGAAATTAACTTGTAAGATTAAAAAAAATTACTGTAAATTAATATATTTCCTTTTTTACAGTATGATGATGCGGCGGAGTTGGAATGGCTGTCCAATTTTGTAGAGGATGACTCTTTCTCAAGTGAGGACCTCCAAAAGCTCCACCTCATCTCCGGGCTCTCAACCGGGCCCACTAAGGCCCGGCCCGACCCGAAGTGCAACAACGCCTACCCGGCCGCCAGCGGCCACCCGATATTCAGCCCGGAGGCCCTGTCGGTCCCCGCGAAGGCCCGGAGCAAGCGGTCCCGGGCCGCCCCGGGCAGCTGGGCCTCGCGGCTCGAGCTGCTCTCCGACCCGAGACAAATGGTGCCGTTCCCCAAGCCCGAGCCCCGGGTTCCCGGGAAGAAGAAGGGCAGTGGGGGCGAGGCCGGAGGGTCCAATGGGGAGGGCAGGCGGTGCCTGCATTGCGCCACTGACAAGACCCCGCAGTGGCGGACCGGGCCCATGGGCCCGAAGACCCTTTGCAACGCTTGCGGGGTGAGGTATAAATCGGGCCGACTTGTGCCAGAGTATAGGCCCGCTTCAAGCCCGACATTCGTGCTCACTAAGCACTCTAATTCGCACCGAAAGGTGATGGAGCTTCGGCGACAGAAGGAGATGTCGACGAAGCAACCAATGCAAGGCGACCACCACCACCACCACCAACACCAACGCCAACGCCACCAACACGAGACACCGTCGCAGTTTATCCACGGCGGAATGGTGTTCGACGTGTCGAACCCGGATGAGTATTTGATCCATCAACATGTCGGGCCGGACTTCAGACAGTTAATTTAGGGTTTTGGTGATAAAACTTAGGAGCTTTTTTTTTTTGAATGAGTGGTCATGATAAACCAAATTAGGGTTGCCAACAAAAACTAAAAAGTTGTTAGATAAACTTGGCTCAAAAAATAGAAAACTCTAATTTTTTAGGGGTCATATGGAATCATCATAACTAAAATTTAGGGTTTTTTAATTAATGTTTCAACTTTTATAAATTGAGGTTAATTTGACAACAGGGATAAACCCTAGAGGGAAAACTTAAGGGTCAAAGTGGGAGAGCTTTTATTTTTTGATTTGAGGAGGGATTATGTTGATCCAAGTACTTTTATATGGCCATGCCCTCCATTTTTTTTCCTTTCAGTTTTGTCTTTTTTTCCCAAATTTTTTCTTCGAAATACTAGAAACAAATTCCACTTTGCAAATTTGTATATTTTGCCAAGTTTGATCTCTTCTGTCTCCATTGCATTACATTTCATTAGAATGTATAAAATTACACAATTTTTTTTTTTTATAAATCAAGGTGATCCCTTCGTTCTAATTAGACTTGTCAAAACTCGACCCACCAACCTAGCTTGAACCGTCCGAAATGTTTAGCATTGAACTCGAGCAGAAAGCCAATAGGTAAAAGAGTAATCCGAACTCGACTGAGTAAAAACCCGAAACTCGTTGGAATGACCTGATAGACAATTCCTTTTACAAACCAAGGGTATCCCTTGTTTCTAATTAGACTTGTTAAAACTCTACCCGACAACTGACTTGAACTTTCCGAAATATTTAGGGTCAAAACCCAACCGAAAAATGTACTAATAGGTAAAAAAGTAACCCGAATCTGAATGGGTAGAAACCCAAAACCAGTTGGGTTGACCCGATAGACATAGTTGGAAACAAGAGGCAAGAGACAACATTGCAATAGCCATCACTATACACATACATGGAGAGGATAAAAGGGTATGGGTGAGACTTGAAATATAAGGTTATTAGGATGAGAGATCAAAGAAGATGATAAGAAAGAGGGCCCTCCATTAGTGAATGATTAATAGGGTATAAGGTAAAGTTGAATTCAAAGGGAATGAATGCATCACATTTGTGTCAAATTAATAGAGCATAGCATGTGATGGTTAATTAAAAAGGAAGCACTTGAGCCTCCGAAAGAGGGGGCAGGCTTTAGACATTGGCTTGCTTATTCACTCAACCCACACCGGCCACTACCCCCAATGCACACCCATAAGTGGTCCATCATTTTACATCGAACAGTTCCAATATAGAATGAAACCATGTTTCTTACTTTCTAGCTCTTTTTACTATTTTTAGAATTACATTTTGGAGTCAAAATTTGTATATACTTATGAAGAAGTCTATCTTACATCGGGAAACTAAGTAATGAATTGCCTAAATATATACAATTGGATTACCCATCATATCGCCAATTGGTTTTAGAATGGAACCTCATGGGTTTTATATGATGTGTCTGTCGCGCATGTGTGCTGGGATGGTCTTCCCCTCATACCGTATTTGAAACGCCTAACTTTGACAATATTTTTTAGTAAGTGATGACATTTGTTATTATTAAAGTTTGAACATCTCCTCTTATTGTAATAGCTTAACTGGCTCTTATTAAACGTGTATATATAGTTTTCAATTTAAACTTTATACAAACTCGAAGGAAGTCATATAATACCATCTTATCGCAGTTCGATTTCCTATTTTCAAACAATATTTCATCACATATTTCTTTGTTTTGACTGATTATCTTACTTATTAAATGAATAGGTCGTTCATACTAAAATGAAATATATATTTGAGAATAGAAATGAGAATAAGTAAGCTCATTTGATCTTATCTTTTTTGGTCTCCAATGCATCACAAATTCGTTATACATACAAATAATATAATCTAGTAAAAATAGTATGTGGGAATGTATCAAACTTAGTTAAAATGAAAGTTATAATTTATCATCATCTACTCAATAAATTTCGCACAGGCAGAATTTGAAGCTTTAAGGTGTACATTCATTAATCTCAAGCAACTTGAGAGGATGTTTTCGATATACCTAAAAGTATATTTAATTAAGCGATGAACAAAAAAAAGAGAAAAAAAAGAAGAAAAAAAACACATCAAAAAAAGATACACAAGCTAGCACACAAATTCACACTAGAGCCAACAAGAAATGAAAGCACACATCACCCTAGACCCTATACCTAAACCCACCTTCCTATTTCGACATCCTTTGCCCGAATATTTTTCCTCCACAAAGTCATACCTTAGACCATGTTTTATGTAAAGGACAAAAATGTAAAGTCATATTTAATTATTTTCTTCTATCTCTTTTTGAGACGATTACTTTCCTAGTCTTCCTAGCTCTTCGCAAATCTTTCGGAAGCAAATCCAAATACCTATGCACTAAGATGATTAGTTGCCCTTTTATATATGCTTGAACTATCAGAGTCTTAACTCTCGCAACTAATTCCTAAAATTGGTCACTCCGAACTTATTACAAATGACTTTAATTCTAAGATTCCGAATAACTTTGTGTGTTCATACATCTAATACAACCTCCTTATCTCGGCCAAAATCAACCTCTACTCCTTCGCCTTCGGATGGCCATCACAAATATGTTATTACCTTGGTTAAAATAATATTTATAAATAATAATTTTTTCATACTTGAATTAAAATGATAAGAAGGCTCGTGAAATAAGATGATGAAATGCCATTTTTTCTACTACAAGAAGATTGATAATCAACTTTTGTGTTTTGTGGGCAATTAGCCTAACGGTTTTGTGCTTTCTTTTCATGTCATAGATTTAAACTTATCTTAGAAGATGTGAATAAAACGTTGAAGAATTGACTTTATATATCAACATGAATTTCAGTGTTTGCTGCACCAAAAAACCACAGAGAATGTTACGAGTATAGGAAGAAAAATTAATCAATGAGATGATTTTGTGCTATTTTTTTTAAATCTTATACCATTATTTTACACTTTCAAATTACGTCATTAAGATATTCTGAAATCCTACTAAGCCAGCAATTTTTCAGCACTTCAAGGACTCATATAGCTAGCTAGCTATGAGGTAGAGAATATGCCACAACACCCCCAACTTAAACTAATAAAAACTGACAAGTACTTTTTCTTAAGAAAAATTATGGTGTCAGATAAAGACGAAATTGAAAAAAAAAAAAACTTACACAAGTGCAAAAACAATTTTGAATATATAGCTAAAATATTTATTCATCTATTCACATTAAAATATGTAGTAAATGAAATGGTGAAATAGTTCTTGAGGAATTTTACACAATTCTTTTTGATGAATGCATAATATGAATTTAAATTCTTATTATTTTTAATTGTACTTTTTGAGATATATGATAATATGTATTTAATTGGCTGGTGAGAGACATAAATAATTAAATTATGTTTTCCATTCTGTACGGGATCAGACATTGTTAACTGATTATTAAAAGGGATTTTTTCAGCTTAAAATAATACAAATTTAATTAATTTTTTTAATTATAAAACAGGTAAGGATATTAATGTCTATTTTATAATATTATACATTAACATTATAGTAATGAGGTACCCTATTTACCAATTCAATTCAACTGACCAAATTTTGGTATCCATGTGCAAATTAGCATATAAGTATATAGTAGTACTGTGAAATGAATTATATGATATAATTATACAGGATCCTAGGCAACACTGATCCATAGGTCATTATTTTACTCATCCCTATGTAATTAAAATACTAATAATTATCTCTGAAATTTGTTTGGTGTGATAAGTTGAATTTAACGACTGCTAATGCATAGTAGTAGTAGTATATTATCTGTAAATTGTGTAAGATCATAAGGCATCTTTTCTAGAATTGCAAGAGCAATTATATGGAAATCAGATTTATTAATTTTGTATATGTTTTTTTAATTAACTATTTTTCTAATACCTCTGTTTTGTAATGTAATTCGTTTTTTTGATTTTGCATAGGAATTAAGACAAGTTTAAAATGGAAAAGATGATAATTTAATGTTTGTTTTTATCAATGCACTATTAACTCTTCAATCACTAGAATTGTTTGAGTTAATGAATTTTGTTAGAATGTTAAGTAAATTAAATAGAGTAATGACCTATTTCAGAAAATTCTACATTAAATAAGAGAAGAAATGACTTACATTATGAAACACCTTTAGAGTTAGAAACGACTTACATTGCGAAACGGAGAGAGTGTTAATATTGTATCATCAGTAAGCTTTATATTCAAATGCTCATTTCTAGAGTAATTTGCATTTAATGGTATTTTACTCAAATGATAATTTGCATCATTAACAATGGATCATAAAACAAGCCCTATGTCATTGCATGTGGACTTTAAACATGGGCCAACCAATTGAGTTTACCAAGCTAGTGTCCATTCCCAACTAAAATTTTCAATAGAAAAGTGCAACAATTTTTTTTCAATGCATAGATCGAAGACTAGTGAGGAAATTTTTGGCTATAAATTCTACCAATTCAAGAGAATCTTTGTAAGAATTGTACTAACGAATTTACAAAGAAGAGTTGGAATTGTTAGTGGTGTGTTTGGTATTTTGAATTTTCTAAATCAAATGGTTTTGAACCAAAACTACAATATTTGTGAGCATAATTTGAGAATTTGTTCAAAATAAATTGGCATTGTGACAAAGAGCTACTATTGGATATATGATAAGACAAGGAAAAGTTGAAAATTTGTGGAGCATAGTTATCATCTCCAAAGCAATTGCATAATGGAAAGGGATAAAGGTAGCTAAAAACATGGGAACTTCTAAATTCGAGTTAGAAGGAGACCATTATTCTAAAAAACGATAGGCGGACTGCAGAGAGAGACCTCCCAGCGCCTAGACGGCTAGAACGATTGCATAGACAGGTCCTAGATGGACGCCTAAATTGGTTGGATGACTTTGTGGACTGGAAACTTCCAACGCCTAGGCAGGGCCTAGATATTATTTCTAAAATAGTGGAAGCTAATAATTTGTGTAACTAATGCAACTAATGATAGATTGGATACACCTTGAAACTTTGAAATGATCTTAATCGATATAAAACTAAACCTTTTATCACATTAAATTTAAGGATGCTCTATGATGTCAATATTACGCATGATTACATATATTAAAATAAAGGTCAAATATAATTTAAAAGGCTTTATAAGGCTGCACCAAACATACACTAAGTCACTAAGATAAGATCAACCCATAAAAAGCTAAGACTAGTCAGAAGCAATCTAACAGCATCTCTTTATTCATGGCAAACAGATTGTAAAGTGGTAGCTTGCTTGCAAGCACAATGCTTGCTTTCATGGAGGATTAAATTACACTTGCAATTCTGGACAAAATGTGTCAAACAAGAATCTCTGTAATTTGTGTTTGCAGAGACAAAAATACAAGGGAGAGCCATTTCCAACATGCTATCTCATCTGCTTCTAAGTTTCTTCTGGAGTCGCTTCACCACGGCACACTGAGACCTAGCACTGTTGCACAAGATTCACAACAAATTCATGTGAGAAATTGATTAGATACACATCAAGTAAGCATTTACAAGAATAATCAGTAAGAACAATCTAGATGTTGACGAGAACAACATTGTAGTAGAGCTTGTGTGCGAGGGAGGGAAAAGAAGAAGTTGGAATGTGAAGGTCAAGAATGGTGACAATTGCTTGAGGTTTGGTGGTGTGGCTGGATAAGATTTGCCAAGGACAATTGTTTGGAAGTCGAGGATGTTTGCCTTTTCGAGCTCATCAACCGAAGAGCCTTAGTGTTCAAGGTTCATGTCTTAAGGGCTTCTTAGATCGATGTGGAGATCGTGGTTTAAGTTCTGTGTTAAAAATCAAGAGTGTGTACTGTGTAATGTGGTGTTGTTCTAGTTATTAGTTAAGACTCAAGAGTGTCTATGTTACGAAGTAAGAGTGTCTATTTAAGTTCTGTACTAGTTAGTGATGAGTGTGATGACTGGTTTGAATCTTTCTAATTAAGAAGGTTGTTTCTAAGACCCTAATTCTTGTCTTGAATCTGTTCCTTATGAATTATGACAAGAATTTCAATACATGCTGAAAAACAAGGCTTTATAAGGCTGCACCAAACATACACTGAGACCAGTCAGAAGCAAACTAAACAACATCTCTTTATCCATCATCTCACTTATTCATGGCAAACAGATTGTAAAGTAGCAGCTTGCAAGCACAATGCTTTCCTAGAGGATTAAATAACACTTGCAATTGATAAATAGAGATTTTTGCAAGTTCAAGATAGGAATTCTGGACAAAATGTGTCAAACTAGAATCTCTGTAATTTGTGTTTGCAGAGACAAAAATACAAGGGAGCCATTTCCAACAGGCTGGAAGGATTGTATCTCATCTACTTCTAAGTTTCAAGAGTCGCTTTACCGCGGCACACTGAGACCTAGCTCTGATACAAAAGATTCACATCAAAATTCATATTAGATACAATCCTAGAAAACATGTAGAAGAATAATCAGTAAAACCTACATTACAGCAATTGAAATGGCGCCCTTGTAACATAGTAGTAGAATCATTCTAACCCAATAAAACCAAGAACAAGCAAAGGGTTGGATGACAGTTTTGGCAGACTAAGGTCATTAAAATGGCGCCCTCTATTTTTATACCTCACGGTGCCCTATCTTGCACTTTGCTATGTCATTTCCATCAAATGTGGGGATGTTCCTATTTGTAATGCACTAATGCATGAAAACATTCTATAGTATGAACTATGTTAGAAATCTTAAGGTTTAAGGCCGTTAAAACTGAGGAAGTATCATAAATTAGAAGATACCAAATCAATTTTGTAAATACCATGGACACTACATGGAAAAGTCAAAATCATATGAAATATCACTGAAACTTGACACAATTTTGATTGCCTATTGAGAAACAGGAAACACAAAAAACAGACAATGTGATTACTCTAGTAAATACTATATATCAATAGACAGGCTTTGTAGTATCCAACTTTATAAATCAATGCACAAGAACAATCTCTTGGCACAATCATCAACCAAACCAAACCAACTCTATAACCATTAAATCATTAATCCTCTCTTGCTACAATTTTGGTAATGTTTACTTAGGTCATTCATAAACAAAGTGATGTTAGCTTCACACATCACTCCTTGAGTCCTTGTAGAAACTAGAAAGGAACAATTAACATAATATTATGCTTTTTTGGTCACGTAACAGACCAAATGATTGAAGTACACCCACAAATAGTTTGCCTTTTAGATACTATGACAACCAAATGATTGAAGTACACCCACAAATAAAGTCCAAATGAACAGATTAAAGAGAGCTGTAGACCATATACAGAAAAACAAATCGCGATCTCTAATGGGATTGTTGAATAAAACAATGATGAACTTCATATGAGAGTGCTGCCAACAAACAGCTTATGAAAAAAATAAACGAGGATGTTTGTTAGACAAGAGGGTGCACTAAGAACACACACAAAACCCAACACACTGATTGATTGATAATCTGAGCAAGAACAATCTCAATGGGACAAACCCCCAATTGAGCCAAATCCCAAAGGAAAATACTCTCCAATGAGCCCAAATGCCTCAGCCTTGATCCTCACTAATTTTCTTGATAATCCCAACAAAACCAACTCTCATCTATTTAAACACTCTCAGACCCCTTCCACTAGCCAGGTGCAAGCTGGTGACACATCTAACCGTCACTTATTACAAAGACCATACTACCCTTGATAACTAACTTGTGCCCCCTTTCACATATTCCCTTAACTAATGTTTAACCATAAACGTTTCCTAACAATTTCCTAAGAGTTTAGACTCGCCTCAGAATATCTTTTCTGACAAGCAAAGCCACCCATGATAACAACTCTCTAACCATTAATCCTCTCTTGTAGAAACAAGAAACTAGAAATTAGAAATATATAATTTTGGTTATGTTTATTTAGTTCATTCATAAACAAGGTGTTGTTAGCTTCACATATCACACCTTGTAATAACTAGAAAGGAACAACAATTAACATAATACTGTACTATTCTTTTTTGGTCAATTAACAGAATAGATGATTGAAGTACACCCAAAAATAGTTTGCCTTTTAAACACTATGACAACCATATGAATCAGCAAAACTATTAGAATCACACAGGAAAGATATAACAACAAACCAGAATAGCTAAGCCATCAGAAAACAAATCAAGAAGATCAACATGAGTTCACAGGAAGTGGAAAACAGGCAAAGACTTAGCAGCAATACTGAACACAAAAAAGAAAGTACAAAGATTCAAGCAAATGAAGGAATTAAGTTTCTTACTGATAGATAAACAGATCGATACATTTTTTTTATAAAATCGTTGGGAGATTATCAAACTCCTGGATTGGCATTGCAAATCATACCCTGAGACAACGACCTTGAGCTCGTCGAATCGATTCCGAGGCACGAAGTCAGCCGAGCTGAGGAAACGGCCGAATGAAGGGGGAGAAGAGATTGAAGGGCTCCCAACGGAGCTAAAGACCTGAAATTAACAAAATTTCAAAATTTCTCAATAAATCGAAACGGAAATCACAAAATCGGGGCCAGAAACGAAGGAATGAGCAGAATTTGGATCTGGAGAAGAAGAAAAGGAGATGAGAGGGAGAAGGGAATGGCTTACCTGGGAAATGAAGGGGAAGAGGGAGAGATGCGGATTGAAGGGGAAATTTTCGGGGTGGATTTGGGGGAAATTGTGGATTTGAGAAGGTTGAAGGCGGGCTTTGAGAGAGATCGGTAGCGAGAAGCCATTGGAGCACGACGGAGATTCAAGCTGAGGGTTTTTGGATGGGAAGGCTTGAGGGTTTTAGGTCAATGGTTATACTTCTTTCTTTTTCAGTTTTTACCCTAAATTCCTAATCTCTTACTTTTTCATTTTTTAAAAATAAATATTTATAATGGCTTTTCTATCCCAAATTCCCAATTAAAAGACAGATTTGCAAAATAATGCTCAAAATTAGATTAGATAAATCCTTTGAAATTCTGTAAAATACGAAATTAAAATGTAAAGAGTAGTTAGAAGGAATTTGATGGATACTGATTTTATAAAATTAATTTAGCAAAAAAATATAACAAATTTAACATGCTATTAGAATTAGAAGTAGTGTTTAACATTTTAGTTCTTTCGGCTCACAATAGCTGAGTGGAGTTACTAAGACCATGTGCATTGGTGAACCCGTGAAACCCATGAAACTCAAAAAATACCCACCTTTTTCATTTCTCTCTCATCCACATCATTTTAAACTCTCCCAATTCTATTTCATGAAAGTCACTCAAATATCAATGAAACTCTTGAAACCCACTTTTTTACTTTTCTACTTTTCTCATTTCCCAACAACCATTTATTTATCTATACACAATTACAACTATACCCTTCATTTATTAATTTTAAATATTTCTTAAGCTAATTAAACAAATAACAATTTGGCTAATTTTATTATATTTTTGAGTTTTGAGTTTATAAAAATTGATATAGGTATTTGTATATATATATTGCACCAATTTTTAACTTAATATATATATAATTGATGAAAAATAAATTAGATAAAAATTTATGAATCTAAATATAATTTTTATAAGTTAAAACCATGAGTTATTTTAAAAAGTGATTAATATGTGTTTGTTTACCCATAATCAACCCAAAAAAATAATTAATTTTAAAAGTGAATCAAATATATACAAAATTGATATCTATGGATAGATAAAAAAAATCAATACTTATAGTATAATTTATTTTTATTATTATTAATTAAAATAACTAAATACTAACCTACACAAATTAGCCAAAAGGGAGTGCCACTTGGCACTCCTCTATCGGCTCTTTATATGGGGTGGCTGACAATGAAACCCATAAATTGGGTTTCATCTGCCGAAACTCCAGAGCAAAGTTTCACCCATTTGTTTTTTTCTTTTAATCAAAAATTGGGTGAAACTCTGGTGAAACCAATTTTGGTTTCGCCAATGCCCATGCTCTAAGAACTCAATCCCTTAACCAGAGATTTCGGTTTCGGTATTTTAGTTCTTTCGGCTCACAATAGCCGAGTGGAGTTACTAATGAATTCACTCCCTTAACCAGAGATTTCGGTTTCAGTTTCGAGTTTGATACACTAAACTCTGTGTAGTTGAGTGGAATTAATAAGAAACTCACTCCCTTAATAGTTATTGTCACTGCGATAAAAGGAGGTATACGTATTAATAGTCATACTCCAGAGTCCGAACTCCGAACAAGTTAAGAGAATGTTTTCGATGAACACAAGTAGTGATTTAACTATTTAAGTGCTACTAAAAATTAAAAGCTATAATTGCGACTAGTTACCAAACAATGATCCCCAAAAATTTAATGCATTATTTTGCATTAAATCTCGAATTTAATGCATTATCTAGTAAACAACATCCATTTTTTTAGCATGCCAAATAGGCACATATGTCTAGGCCACTTGTTACTGGTCGAGATGTGTAGCATTTCTCCTTAATTTATCCAACTTATTTCAATTTACCACGTCATCCTCCCATGTACCATCTTCATCTTCCTCCCCAAGTACATCAGTACATGGAATTGCAGAGGAGTCAGTGAGATTCCATCATCAAGAACACAAGTACATTATTTCCTCATTTTCACTTCCTATGACACTTGCTACAAATGTCTCATTTTGCCTTATCCAGTTAACCACACCAGCAACAAAAATGCTGCCATTGCAGAAATTTTGGGTCCATCTTCTAATGCTCAGATTTCAGAACTCATACATAATTCCAAAACTCAGCAACCAACAATGAAAGAAGAAGAAAAAAAGACCAAATCTTTATTGCCATTTGAACAGCAACGAACACTGCAGATTTTCAACAAGTTTATGTACAAATTACACCCAACCCCAGCAATACAACAATGTCTTCTTCCCTCCAGATCCTCCGATTTCATCCAGCAAGCACAATTTATCGCCTGCAGAAATCAAATCCGAACCGACTTCAAAGACGAGCATTCCGAGACCAATTGCTTCACGCAATCCATCGAAACCCCATCGCAAGCCGCCATTGAAAAGACCTCGAGGGACTTGTGCGCCCCGAATGCGCTCACGCCCTGGCCCGAGATGTTACGGCAGCCATCGATCACCACCTCGATCAAGCTCACGCAGCCCTCGGCCACCAGAATTAGGGTCAGATCCGCGAGATTCAGCCTCGCCAGATCGAGCCTCTTGAGAGATCGGATCCTGGAGATGGAGAGCCCCCCGAGCTCGGTGATCCCATGGCCGCAATCCGCCAAGCTCAGCTCCTCCAAAGCCGACATTTTCGACAATGAAACGACGCCTAAATCCGTGATCCGGTCGCATCCGGAGAGCGCGAGCTTCTTGAGGTTTTTAGAGAGCGGCTCGAAGGAGAGCATCGCGAGGCCTTTATCGGTGATCAGCGAGCATCCTTCTAAGCTCAGGCTCTCAATGGATCCCATCAATCCGACGGCCAACAACGCCTGATCGGTGAGGGACGTGCATCCGGAGAGATCCAGGCTGTTGAGATTGCAGGAGAATCTCACGAGCGAGAAAACCCCAATATCCCCAATTTTCCTCCGATTCCGCACCGAGAGCGCCGAGAGGCTCCGGCACCACTTCGCGATCGCGTACAATCCGACGTCGGTGATGTCTTCGGACTCCGAAACGGCGTCGCTCTCTCCTTCTCCGCCTCCTACTCCTCCTTCGTCGTCGAAGTCGAGGATTAGGGTTTCGATTTTGGGGCAGAAGCTGGCGAGGCAAAGAGCCTGGGAATCGTCGATCGGCGCCGGGGAATCGAAGGCGGTGAGGTTGGGGAAGCGCGGGAGGAAGGCGGAGAGGAGATCGGGGGAGAGCGCGCGGACGGAGGATCGGGTGAGGCCTTCAACCCTAAGCCATTGCTTGGAGACGAGGGAGATGGAGGTGCGGTCCTTGGGGTCCGTTATGGACCGGAAAATCACCCCAAGCTCATCGTCGCTGAGATCCACCATGGCCGGCGCCGGAAGAGGGTTGCGACGGCGGGGACGACGACGGCTTGGATTGAATTTGGATGGGATTGTGAGGAGGGAGATGGAGAGGGGATTGGATTTTAGATGGGGAGTTTGTTGGGTAGTTGTGGCCTGTCAAAATGAGTAGGGTTTACTGGATAACCAACCAGCGTGGATCGCACGTGAAGGCCACGTGACTGCCCAAATTTGGGGTAATTTTTTTTTCTCCTTTTTTAATTTTTTCATGGAATTTTGGTGTGAGTTGTAAAGTTAAAATTTGGGTACTATGATCTGTTTTTGACAGCATTGGAGATGGCCTATGCAGGTAAATGCTTGGCAAATTGGCAATTGGCTAGATAAGGTGTCATTTGGTTGTTTTTACTGAAAAAAATGTTGACAATGGGATTGTAATGGAATCATCACGCCTTCCAAGTCGGATTTTTGTTGTCCTGCACTTCGGCGACCTTATACGCTTATATTAGTCTTCTACTGATCCGTGAAAGTGCCTTTCTCCTACTTGGACCCAAATCTCTTCGAATTTCTTGCTTCTTGTTTGTTGCTTAATTGTTTACCATGTTCTTTTTTTGTTGTAGCTTTTGTTATTGTCGTTCGTTTGTCTAGTTACCGAATTTTTGCTATTATCTGTTTTTGACAGCATTGGGGATGGCTTATACAGGTAAATGCTTGCATTGGCAAATTGGCAATGGGATTGTAATGAGAAATGCTAGATAAGGTGTCATTTGGTTGTTTTTACTGAAAAGTGAAGTGCTATATGTTATTGTAATGCAAATTTAATTGAGTAATATATGTTTGCATTCCAAACTCAATACCTTCGGTTGTAGTTCGTGATTTGTTTCGTGGTTCGAGATGATGTTCGGTGTTGTCCGGATGTGTGTTTTCTGTGCTTTTACAGGCGAATCGTCACACCTTCCAAGTTGGCTTCTTGTTGTCTTGCGCTTCGGCAACCCTATACGCTTGTATTAGTCCTCTACAGAAGTGTCTTTCTCCTACCTGGACTCAAGTCTCTTCGAATTTCTTACTTGTTGTTTGTTGCTTGTTTACCTTGTTCTTTTCTTCTTTTTTTGTTGTAGTTTTTGCTATTGTAGTTCGTTTGTCTGGTTACCGATCGAGTTTTATCTCGGTCTCTAAATTTTCGATTTTGTCTTAGAGGTTTCAAGTTTGAGCTATGAAAAATAGAATAATTTTAAAACTTGTGAAGTAGTGATAATTTTATTGGATAGAATTCGGTTAATCTCTTTGGGTGGTGATCATGTTAGGTTAAGATTTGGATATAAAGTTTGAAATGATTTTTTTGAAAGTAAGATAGATTATGGTTGTAGTATATTTACTTAAATCTCTTTGAAAGGATTCAATTCGAGTGGAGTTGAAAATTAAAAAATATCGTAAATTTGATAAACTTTAAAAAAAAAGGATTTACCTGTACAATATAAAAATTTATTTATAAAGTTTCAATCAAACATATTGCTAGCATTGGAAGATTTGGAGTTGTAAATGAAAAAAAAAAAATCACTTGTACAAAAATGAAGTGAAGAAATCCACAACTTTCATATTTAATGAAGTGGACTTAGTGAGTTCTAAAAAAATTATAAATTGGCCGACCGGAAACATTCATCTTTATTTTTTATTACATTTGTGGACTGGTTATGCTACATAATTTATTTTTGTGGGTCAAATATGGTGCATAAGTGTGGCGTGATAAATAGAAGAAGTATATTATAATTTTTGTTATCTGAAATCTTGATTAATCAAACATATAATATATTTTCAAAGTCAAAATTACGGTTAAGCGTCCGTTTGGATGTCTTTATAGCGGGAGCTTAATAGTGGATAACGCTAGCAGAAATTGAAGACCCTTAGGTGTAGGAGCTTCTTCAAAAAGCTCAAAATTTCGCTACCGCTAGCGGAAGACGCTCCTATTTCCGCTACATCTGAACGGACGCTAAGTGGTTAAGGGCCGATTTTGAACAGGCATGACATTACTATTATTGCTTACTCAAGTATTACTTGTGCAATGTTTTCTCTTTTTTTTTTGGTAGAAGGAGAGACGGTACTCTCCGGCCCCTCAAGGGGGCGTTTTATTAATAATAAGAAATGGGCTAAGTAGTCATCACGCGGGGGATAGCCCGACCCCTAACATCATTATAGAGCAGTAAATTAATCTCCTCAGGCGGGGCAAGCAATACATGCATACCTAACGAGTACGAAAACGCTAAATTCGCAAGGTAATCCGCAACCGAATTAGCCTCACGAAAAACATGACGGAATTGGATAGTCCAATCCCTACTAATAAAGCCTTGGCATTGAACAACCAGGCTGTACAACGGATGACTTTTATTCACCCTAGAGTTCAACAAATTAATAACAAGTTGGGAATCCGACTCCAAGAGAACACGACGACAACCTTTATTCCAAGCCAACTTGAGACCACCAAGAACACCCCAAAGCTCCGCCATAGGCACCGTGCACGAACCGATGCGATGAACAAAACCACCAATCCATTGACCATGATCGTCTCTAATAATACCACCAGCTCCCGCATTACTTCCTTCCTTCACCGCTCCGTCCGTATTAATTTTGACCCAGCCTTCATCCGGCCAAGTCCAACAGATGTCCTGCAAACGAGTGCTAGATTTACTAGAAATGAAAGAAAACTTACATGCAGCAGTAACGTACTCCCTCGCCATGGCTATGATATAGGAAAGCTTATCCCCTTTCATGACCTCTTCCTTGAAAACTTTAGCATTCCGCCATTTCCAAATCCACCAAAGCGCAAACGCAAAAAGATCGCTCCATTCCATCCCATCCATTCGAGCTTTAACCATGATGTTGCTTCTAATCCACTCAGCAAAATCCATCTGGAAAAATAATGGAACAATATTAGTAACCTGTAATCTTAACCAAATGGGACTAACCTCATCACAATCTCTGAATAGATGCTCGTGGGTTTCCTCCGATCTTGAGCTGCAAGTAACGCAGTCTGCATCCCCCGTTATATGACGTCGGCGTCTCTCAACATTTGAAAGTATTCAACCTCTGCAGGCCATCCAAACAAAGCAGCGCACCCGCTCAGGAACCTGCAGCTTCCAAATCCTTTTAAACACCACTGAATCAATCTCATTTCTATTAAAGTTGCCTTGCAGAAGGTTGAAACCAGACGCAACAGAGTAATTCCCGTCACTGGTGTGAATCCAACAGAGTTCATCATCATTCCCAATTAGATCTGGCAGCACAGCACACGCAGAAATCTTCAATAGCACAGTAGCAGGTAGTCGGTTCGAGATATAAGCCCAATTCCAGCCCATCTCATCATCCCATAAATCACGGACGACAATATTCATCTGATTTTCTTCAATCAACCCAACAACAACTTCCATCAGCGGCACATCCAGCAGCCAAACATCAGTCCAGAAATGGATTAATTTCCCGCTCCTTAAAATCCATCTAGCCCCGTTTCTAATCACATCAGACAAACCCAAGCGGATACTTTTCCAAACATGTGAAGTGCCAGCTGAATTACCAAGAGCACTATCCACATACTTATGCTTCAATACAGTGATCCAAATCCCATCCCCTTCCATTAAAAATCTCCAACCAAGTTTACCTACAAGAGCAACGTTCATATCACGCATGGATTTAATTCCTAAACCTCCACAACTTTTCGGTTTAGTCACCTCTTCCCAAGCGACCTTATAAATCCTTTTACGACCATTGTTGCACCCCCAAAGAAAAGACCGGTTCAATTTGTCAATTTTGTTACATATACTTGCAGGCAGCAACGCAGTTTGCATCGTATAAACCGGAAGAGATGACATAACTGATTTAACAAGAGTGACCCGCCCAGCAAAGCTAAGCGAATTAGCCTTCCAACCCGATAACTTAGAATTGAAATTATCCATCAGTTTAGAGAAGGTATCTTTGTTTACCTGCTTGTGTAAAATAGGCATTCCAAGATAATTGCCCAAGTCATTCGTCACCCCAAAACCACTGATGTTTCTGAGATTTCTAATGACACCCCGCTGCACATTCTTAGATACGAACATTTTCGATTTATGGGCACTAACTTTCTGACCAGAAGCCGCACAAAACACATCAAGGCATTTCTTAATGATCCTAATTTGTTCCACGGAGGCTTCTGCAAACAACAATATGTCATCCGCAAAAAACATGTGCGATAGACACGGACCATTCCTCGTAAGCCGAATAGGCTTCCACTCTCCACGATCAACCGACTCCCAAATAATATGGCTAAGCCTCTCGATGCAAAGAATAAAGAGGTATGGCGATATTGGATCACCTTGTCGAACCCCTCTCGATGCCGGAAAGTGATTAGTAACCTCTCCATTCCACAAAAGTTGCATCCTAGGAGACGAAACACACGCCATCACCCATCTAACCAACTGATCCGGAAAACCCGCCTCAACCAAAGTGACCTCAATAAAACCCCATCTCAACCTATCATACGCTTTTTCAAGATCCAACTTGAGCACCATCCATCCCATTTTTACCTTTTTTCGTCTCATGGAATGGACAACCTCTTGTGCCACTACAATGTTGTCCGTAATCATCCGTCCCGGCAAGAAACTCCCTTGAGTAGGACCCACAACCCGGCTAAGAATAGGTTGAAGGCGATTAGCAATAATCTTAGTAATCACCTTATATAACACGTTACATAAGCTAATAGGCCGAAATTGACTAAGAAATTCCGGCTTATCCACCTTTGGTAACAACACCACAAGAGTATCATTAATGCTTTCCGGAAGAATAGCGGACCTGAAAAAATCCTTCACAAAAGAGACCACGGACTGACCTACAATATCCCAGCACTTTTGATAGAACCCGGGTTGGAAGCCATCAATCCCTGGAGATTTAAGAGCACCCATGCATTTGATCGATTTCCAAATCTCCTCTTGAGCAATCGGCGATGTCAAACCATGCATCAAACTCGAATCAATATGAGGAAAACCCTGATTCAAAGTGGGGAACTCCCCCACCATTTCAGCAGTATCCAGATTGTAAAGTTTGGTAAAAAATTGCACCGCCATGGATTCTAACTCACTAGCATTATCGATCCACACACCCTCGTGATTACGGAGGCCATCAACCCTATTGTGTTTACGTCTAATAATCGTAGAGGTATGGAAAAAGGAAGTATTCCTATCCCCATGCTTAAGCCATTGCACTCTTGATTTCTGCATCCAAAACACCTCTTCCTGTTCCAAGACCCTATCCAGCTCACACTGCAGTTCTGATTCTTTATTCAACAAGGCCAAGGAATTAATCCTATTAGGATTGCTTTGAACACGGGCAAGTTGTTCCACCAACAACTTCTTCTAGCTATGAATATTCCCAAAAACTTGTTTGTTCCATTTCAGAAGTGATTTCTTGAGTACCGACAGTGCACTAGGAGTATCAAGATCCGGGCTCCAGTTTTGTTTCACCATAAAACGGAACGGCCTCCTGCGCTTATTACAACCAATATCCGGGCAGAACGAAAGCAACAACGGATTATGGTTCGAAGAGAATCTTGGTAAATGCCTTACACAAGCATCCGACCACCGATTCCTACCCCACACATCCATGAAGACACGATCCAATCTTTTGGAAACAACCGACGAAGGCGATAGTCTCCTACTCCACGTGAACCTAGGACCCATAAATTCAAGATCAATAAGCCCAAGATTATTCTTCCAAGTGTTGAACGTGAAAGAATCTGAATGAAGGCCACCTGATCCACCTTCCCGCTCCGAATTTGCCAAAATGCAGTTAAAATCACCCCCCACCACCACCGGTCCTGAACATCTTTTGATGGCTGCCTCGAGATCCTTCCAAAAATTCACCCGACGACCGTGTGACGGAGGCCCATAGACAGTAAATAGATTCACCGTACAGTCCCCGTCGGAAAATGACGAATGAATAAAATTGTTGCTTTTATAATTGACATCCATCTTAACCTTATTCTCATTCCAAAAAATCCACACCCCACCAGCAAAACCTGAAGCTTCCACTCTCTCAAAATTAGTGAAATCCTTCTTGATCATCTTATTACAGATATGATCCGCTCTCTCACCCGACACCCGAGTTTCGAACAAAGCTAAAATATCAGCCTTATGACTCCGGCACATATAGCGAATAGCTCTTCTAAAACCTGGCTTACCTGCACCAAAGCAATTCCAAAGTAAGATATTCATAAGAACAAATAAAAGAGGAGAAAAGGAAACAAGAGAAGAAATCAATTTGGCCCTTGAGCCAACTCGCTCTCCGCCATTGCGGTATCGTTGTGTCCAATCTCTGGCAACTGTTCTTGATTTATCTCGTTCTCCATAATCGGAGACGACATGCTCTCCTCAGAATACGGAAGACTTCCCTCAAACTGATTATCATGATTCAACATCGAACCATGTCTCTGCCTTTCAGAGGCAGAATTCACCACAACATTGACATGGTCTGAAATTCTCAGATCATCTGAAGGGCGAGGTCTTTTGTCCAAAACTCCATCCGGCCCCTTCTTAGGCCCAATCTGTTCAACTTTCTCCCTGTTAGTAGGGCTAAAAATACCTTGCTTGCGGCCCAATTTAATGTTCCTCTTATTCTTATGCTGAAACAACCCATTATTAAACACCAAAACGGGCCCTTCTTGGTTCACGGCATTCTCAATCCCACTAGCGGGCTCCTTCTCTTCCTTATCAACATGGGCCGCTTCACCAACATTAACGTTAAAAATTTGAAATCTTGTTAGGCACCCCCTTCTTTTCCGCTCTCTGCTTAACAACTTGCTCATCGATATCTTTTCCGCGAGATTCAAATATCTCCTTCACCGAATCAGTAACCATATTACTAGCATCTTTCTCCACAATTCTCAACGCCCCAAATCTATTAATTTGAGGAAATAACTGGCCACCTTCCGGACTCAACTTATTCTTTCCTTTCTCTAGGATTTTTTTCCCTTCCATAGCCGAATCCTTCCTAATAATATTCTGTTTCTGATTTGATTGATGACCCTTAGCACCAGCTTTCCTTTTTTCCACCTTCATCCAATTTCCATACAATTCTTTACCCTCGCCGGTGGTCGAACTGTTACCGTCCGACGTACTGGCTACCCCAGACCCGCTGGATTGCCCGTTTTCCTTTGATGAAGTACTCAGGTTACTACCACTAGCAAGAACACCCTTCGATTGAACCACCGCCTTTGCATGCTGGTCCCCAACTCTATTAGGATTTTGGCCACTCGACTCCGCCTGTCGGAAGGGACAATGTGTCTTAACATGCCCAAAACGATCACAACTAAAACAAATATGTGGAAGACCTTCATACTCGATCAGAAATCTATCCCCATTGATACACAACGATCCTTTCAGTGGCTTCTCAAGATCAATTTCTACACAAATCCTAGCAAATCTGCCTCGGTTGGTATACATTGTCTTTTGATCGACCTTAATAGGACGTCCCACTGCCGCTGCAATTTTCATAAGGATCTTTTCCTCATAAAGGGTAACTGGAAGATCAGAAATTCTAATCCAAGTCGGAGCGGTTCTAACAGGTTCCGAAGTACGAAAATTCGGGGACCAACTACGAACAATCAAGCATCTCCCAAATATCGTCCATGGACCATTCATGAGGGCCGACATGTATTCCTCCTCTCTACTGAAACGCACCAGGTAGCAACCATTCGTGAGATCCAAAATTTGGTACCTTAAATTAGATCTCCACATTTCTCTGATCTTCTTCTCCATGATTTGGAACGCTATCAGATTACCAAGAAGTTTTACAACCACCGACCATTTCCAAACCGAGGCAAGAGCATCCATCACGTCGTCCGCAATGGAAATAGCTGGTTCCCCCTCTTCCCCATCCGGAAAGTAGATTTGAACTTTACCTTCAAGGAACTCTTCATCCACGATCGTTTTTTGTTGTGTTGCACTACCCACCACAACATCTTTCCACGATCCCAAACGGTCCGGCGGATCACCCGAGGGGCGTTCTCTGTTAGTCTCTTCCATCATTGATTCACTATCATTCATCACTGGCGGCATGGCCGGCCGAGGATTTTGAGACATTGACATTGACCCTGTGCAATGTTTTCTCAAGCTATACTGGATTATAGTTTTGGAGAATCAAGTTTTAACACTCATTTAAACATAATGCTCTATTACTTTGTAATCTTGCGTTATTAAGGGTAAGTTTTGGGATTGTGTTGTCACCAAATTGATGACATGTAACAATTTTTTTGTTGTGAGCAGGTGAATGATGAGGCTGCTTGAACTAGATGAGGTTGATTTTGAGTAAGAGACATGCATTTCTTAGGGCTTGTTAGGATCGAGTTGCGTTATAATACACGATCCAAACAGATCTTTATATATTCTTTACTTCCTAGTAGAGTTGTCAAAAGCTGACCGAATCCGCTAACCGGACCTGACCAACCTGATAATTTTAGGGTCGAGACCCGAAAATTTGAACTGAAACCCGAAATCAACCGAACCCGATAGAACTCGAAATCCGTTGGGTCGAAACCCGAACCCGTTGGGTTGACCGATTTAGCATATTTATAAAATTTATTTTAAAATATAATATATTTTATTATTAAAATACATAAAAAAATAATATATAATAATTAAATATTATTATTTAATTAAAAATTTATTTTAATAATCATAAAAAATTCTATGTTTTTGACCCGCTGGTCAACTCGACCCGCCTGAAAACCCGCATCGACCCGACCCGGTTTAACTCGTAACCCGTAGCGACCCGAACCCGACTCAACCCGAACCCGAAATGAACGAACCCGAACTCGCACGACCCGACCCGATTGACATGTCTACTTCCTACGGTAGAGTAGCAATTGAATTTATATGCAATATAGTAAGAACTACTCAAAAACCATTGCTTCATGGCATAAGTGACTTTTATGTGTAAGTATTGCCAAAAGGTATGAGTTTGAGTCTTCTTTGTGATCTTTACTGAGTATTCACTTTTGGGCACTTCTGTGCAAAACTGCAAATGAAAATGTATTTTCATATACATGGTTAGTAAGCTCTGTCGATGTGAGATCAGGGGTCCATGAAATCGGTGCTCGATGCTCATGAAAATACTAAAGTGTCTCTTGTTATTGCCCCATATTTAGGGTAATTCCAGTTGATATCCTAAATTTAATATTTTCCTATGTGATTTTAATAAGTTTCACGGCCACGTAGAGCTGTTAAAAGTTGACCCGACCTGAACCACCCGAAAATTTGAACCTGAAATTCAAAATAAACTGAACCTGATAGACCCGAAACCCGTTGGGTTCAAACCCAAAACCAAATTGGGTAGACCAGATTTTTTATATTTTTAGAATATAAATAATATATTTTGAAAATTATAATATATTTTATTATTAAAATATATAAAAACAATAGATTATAATTAAATATCATTTTTTAAATAAAATAATATTTTAATAATTGTAAGAAATTTGATTTTCTTGACTTGTCGGGTCACCCGACCAGCACGAAAACCCGCAATGACCCGACCCGATTTGACCGATGACCCGTTACGACCCGAACCCGATCGACCCGTTTGACAGCTCTAGTTCCACGTACTTCGTGTCCATAAGAGAAATAATGGCCGCCATATCACCTCGAGTCGTGGCCAATGTTCTAAAAAATGCTAGGCGGACCCTGGATAGAGAAGGACCGCCTAGCGCCTAGGCGACCTAAACAGGCGCCTGGATGGGCTGGAAGGCTAGGCGTGCTAGCACTTTCAAGCGTTTAGGCAGTACCTAGACGAATCTAGGAGGGGATTCTTAGAACAGTGGTCGTGGCATTTGTTTATTCTTTTTGTGAGAAGTTCTAGCCACACATAGAGGTGTCCATAAAAAACCGAAACGAAAACGGTTATTGTTAGGTTACCCAAAACGTTTTTTTTAATTTCGGTTTGGTTAACCAAACCGAAATATTTTCGATTTATCGGTTCAGTTTCGGTTCATGACTTTACATATAATGGTTAACCTTAAAACCGAAAATATATTAATATTTTTTCCAAACATTAGTTATCTTTGCTTTATTTAATTGTTAAACTCTATGATCTTCAAGGTGTTCATATAGTTTGAGTCTTTCCTTCTCCAATTTTAACAATTTACACATTATTTTCCCACTTCTCATTGATATAAGATTTGCTTATTAAATTTGATGAGATAAAAAAATAATACACACAATGTTTGATTTCGCACAATATATTATATACCCTTGATATTTGTTTACAACAACCAAAACGATATGGTATAAGTACGTATTTAAAATAAAAGTCTTACTTGATCACTTTTTTATTCAAATTTTATTATTTTAGTTTTAATTGTTTAAGGTAAAATTACATAAATGGTTATCAGTTAACCGAGAAAAACAAACCGAAAAATTGGTTAACCGAACTACAATTAACCGGGATTTACGGTTCGGTTACCATTCATGATTTTAACTAATCGAAATCATGGTTAACCGAGATTGGACACCCCTAGTCATACATATAATATAGGGTCAAAAATCGAAAAATACCCGTAAGATAGGGGTATTTACCGCAAACCACCCCTCACAAGGCGTTCCGTCAGCCAAACACCACTCACAATACTATTCCGTCAAAAAATCCGTTAATTGTGTGTGCAATTACAAATTTCCATTGGCAGAGGACATATGAGACCTTGTAACAATCATCTTTTTTTCTTGGTGATTGCCTAATATGATAGAGTTTCTTTGGCACACTTGTCTTTGATTTCGATGACTTAGAAGGGCTGATAATGTTATTTGAAGACATGTTGGCTATAGAATTTTCAACCTAAATTATCATAATAGAATGATCTAAAATTCAACCAACAAAAATCTAGAATAGCATAAATAAATGTCATGGAATTAAAAATCCCACATACCATCATAGAAATTGGGTGATCAAGTGGAGTGACATCAAAATCATGAGCAACTATGGCAACAAAGGACTGAGTTGGGAAAGGGGTACATTATAAAATAACCTAAGCGGGAAGAGACAAACTCGGCCGACCAATTAGGTTATTTTGGGACAACCTTCAACCTTGCGCCACTCATTATTATTCTTCTCTTCTGCAACTTCTCTTTTTCAAAAGTTCTTCCACCACAAAAATATTTTGTCTTTCCAAAATTTTCTCATCGTCCAGATTTGTTGCACGAACATTCTCTATTCCAACTGCTTCACCGAAGAAGGTTGGCCCCTCACCTTGCCCACTCCTAGTGGAGAGGCTCAAGGCGCATGGTGTGCCTCCTACCAAGGTGAAAATGCTCACCCAATTCATCATGGAGACATCTACGGGTTCCATGAAATCCGAATTGAATCTATTGCGAACCAAGTTTAAATTTGTATATTTTTTTCTTGTTTTTGAATTGAACATAACCTGGTTTTATTTCATAAGCATGGTTGGTGGAGAACAAGCCCAACGGAATGTTGAAAAGTGTGCAACTTGCACCGTACTCCACAGTGAGTGCAATGAAGAATGTTTTTGGGGGCCAATCTATCCTCCACACCAGGAAGAAAGATTCAACCTCGTACACAAGACGTATGGCTTATCGAATCTCAGGTGTAAGCTCCAACAAATAGATGAACTAGATGGGATGGTTGTGTGGTCTCATATTCTTTATTGGATAGTTGCGTCCTTGGCGGGAGTCCCTAGTCTCATATTTTATTCTTCTATGATTAATTTTGTATTTAATTTTATTCCCCAATTTTAATGACTATGTAAATATTTTCAAATATTTCCTAGTAATGTTGTTTTCCCTAACTTTATTGCTTCCAACAACTATGGAATTTCTCCCATGTTTGCAATTTCTTCCAAAAAAAATTAGTTATTATACAATAAGTTCCAATATTAAGTTTTTTAATGTCTCATTTGGACTTGATTTGGTTAAAATTGGATTTTTATGTTTGTTTTTTGGTTTAAGAGATTTTTATGTTTGTTCTTACGTGGTTTGTAAACTTAAATATGTGATTCTCAAGTATGTGTTTGTTTTTATTGCTTGCAATAGAGCTAAAACTAGTAACATTCCGGTTAGGGATATATCCGAAGTACAATATGGGTCATAAAGTCACAATATATGCTTGAGTTTTGAGAAGAATTCCTTAATAATCCCATTTTGATTAATCTTTTCTTTTAATGTATCCTTAACTTAATTGTTGATGGCGTACTAGTTCCTTAATAATCCCATTTTAAATACATTTACCCTTCTACCATGCTCTTTCTTTACTGTTGATAGTGATGGTGCGCGAATTAATCGATGTATGCTTAAGGACAATGTCATAAACATAAGAGTAAGTGTCGTGTGGTACACACACGTCGAGTTATATACATGTATGATTTTGGATAAATTGCTATGCCTTGGCTCAGTACATGAATGGAATTCGTCCGGCCCAAATAGCGGCCCACAAATCCAATGGGTGGTAGGAAAAGCCAACAAAATCAAGTGCCAGTCATGGGCATTCACGTAGAAATGCATGTGTGTATTGCCTTAAATGGCTAAATAAGTTTACAAAGGCAAAAGTTGTCTATCCCACATCGAGCGTGAATGAGATAGCAAGCAGCTCACAATTATTATATATTAGGAGAAGAGTGTGAGTTAAGTGGAAGTTATATACTAGAGAACACAACACTAAAAGTCCAAAATAGCCTGAACTACTTCACATGGAGAGAGATCGAGGGTGGAGAGAATTCGGCCGGTAATGTTGCCGAATTTAGTTGAACCGAACAAAACAAATAAAACGTGGGTAGGTGGTATCCCCACGCACGCATATCGTATGACCAAACAATCAACAATATAAAAAGTGCTTAATCCGAACGATTGTTAATCCAAAATATAGGTGCTAGACTTTCGACCAAAAAAATATAGCTGATAGACAGAAAATTATAAATCCTACTTCAACCAAGAAAAGATTATTAATCCCATATCTCCTTTTGTGGGCCTTCAAAAATGGATCGCATCAACCATATGTTGGAGAATGTATTTCTTTAGTTGTATTGCTAGGGTTTTTCAATTTGTCGTTGTTGGGGTTTTTGTTGGATGGTTTTGAGTTTGATTACACCTTGTTAATCTTTAGCATGCGGCCATGACTGAAAAAGCCGGCCGTCAATCACTTCGAGCCGCTAATAGGTGCAACATAGGCGGAGGAAACCCCAAGATTGCTAACGAGGCGTTTGAGGCAGGCAAAGGTGTTGTGTCTGTTGCAGAAGACCTGGTCAGGGCTGCGAATGATGGTGATGGCGAAGAGGCGTATGCCTTAGCCAGGGTGGCTGAAAGGGCCAAGGTCGTCGCGAAAAGAAGCGGTTTCAGGGCGCGCAAGGCCTTTAGAAGGGTTCGCGCTGTAATATCTGCGGTTTTTATGGATATTTTTGAATTTTTTCGGATATCCTTTTAACCTTTTTGAACGTTTTAACGCTAAATCCAATATTTTTGTTGGAGATTAAATCCTAGGAAATTGTTGGTGACATCCTAAAATCACAAAGAAATGATTTTAAGGATCGGTGTGAATTCTAGGATTTTTCAGTGGAAAAAGGAATATTTATTGGATAAGCCGTCTTTTTAATTATGTACTGTAAAGGATTGAAAATACGAAACGGAAGCCTTAAAAATTGAAGGTAGCGTTATAAAATCATGGAAAATTGATTTTATTGGTCTACATAATTTACGGGACGTTTTTCGTTTAGTGAGTTTTTCCACCCGAGGTACATAATTTTACCGCTTTAACGCGAGTCCCGTTCCGAGACGGGTTTTGGATTTTAAAACCTATCTCTTAAATTCTTAGTAAGGAAGGAAGTGCAGAGATTGATTCAAAATGGGGGCCCCGCAATTGCTCCAAAAATGAAACAGGGGAGTTCGAGACTTTTGGGATAAGAATGACCGGCTCGGGCGAAAGAATTCTCGTCACCGTCGGCTGGTTTCTCCGCCCCGTCCACCTCCTCACCTCCTCCTCTACCTCATCTCATCTTTTTCTTCTTCTTCTTCATCTTGTTGCTGCTGCTGTAATGGTGAATCGAGAGGAACGACGGACTTCGGGAGGAAAGAATTCACATCGCCGGTAATTCCTCTGCCTCGCCTCTGGTTCGGACAGCAGCCGCCGGCTTCTCCCTGGCCACCCCTGGAACTCCGACCACCAGGCGGCACCACCAGCCACCACGCTGCCCTGTTCGAGAGGGAGGAGCTGGGCGGAATGACAAATCGGGAGAAAGGAGATCATCACCGCCGGCTAACTTCTTTGCCTCGCCGTTTGTGACGTCGCCGGCGATCGGTAGCTTGTCCGACCACCACCCACAGTGAGGGCTGCCTACGGACAACGCTCATCCACCCTCGGGCTCGAGGATCGAGCCATGATCGAGCCACACGAGCCATGGGCTCGAGTGAAGGTATATACGATCGAAATTAATTAGCGGTTTGATTGCGGAGCCACCGCAAGGGCCTTTCGGTGCCGCTTTGCTAATTAAACTTATGATTTTTATGATCTTGACGTTATTACGGTTCTACAGGTCCGAACCGCTCGTGAAACGGACGTCCGGATCTTCCGTTATAGCGAAGACAAGTTTTGGATACCGATTGTCAGGTAAAGGACTTCGGATAATTACTTGGGATTCGTCGTTAATCCGTTTGAGCTGAAATTTGGTAATCCTTTAGAATTGTTGCTGATGAACAATTTTTATTTAGAAAATTGTTTCAAAAGAGAAGCGGATAATTAGTTATAATTCCGCCAAGATGGCTCCTTGAAGCATGATAACTAAGGATTTATTATATATCGATATTCGGAAATTAAATCGTTTATCGATTAGGAAGTTGTGGGAGTTGAGAATACAACTAAGAAGTATTTCTGTGAGCTCGTTGCTGAGAAATCCTTTGGTTATATTTGTCAGAAGGATGATACAGATTACTGTTGGAATTGCTAAGGACGTCGAGCACGCCTTATAAGGCAAGTGGACGATTCTCTCTTGCGTTATTGTTATTAAATGAGGAATTGGATCTCATTTAATATTTTGCGTTGGGAACAACTTGTATGATTAATAAAATATGATAGGTTGTTATATTTGTTAGAAATAATGACCATGTTGTTATTCAGTTTTGCGCTAGAACTGGATTTAGGTCCGTTATGGGTGACCTTGTATGCTGTCTCACGCTGAGACATTGATGTGATGAAGATAGTTCAGGGAGTGGTTTTAGATCCTCTATTTAAAACAAATTACATTAGGAGGGGCCTAATCCTAATGGTGAGTCATGACTCTTTTCCCCTACTCTTCGTGTGAGAGGGTTGATAGGCACTCTAGCTAAGTGCAGGTTCAGCACGGTGTAGTGTAGACGACATGGTAATAGGCCTCTGTGATCTCTACCTCACCATATGCAAATGAAAGATCAAGAATAGCTTAAGTCTTATGATCTTGGTGTTGAGATGATTATGGATGAAACAGGCCCTCTAATCTCTACAACATCGGGACTCGTGCTATTCGGGTTGTTCAAGGATGAAATAAGCCCTCTGACCTCGGTAGCATTGTGTTCCTTCGGCAGTAGTTCGGGCCGATTAAAAGCCACCAACTTGTTGTGAAAAGTTTCGAAAGTAATATAAGATAAGTGCGTTAGGCACATTAATATACCTGAATGGTTCGTCCAGTCGGAAAGCCATTCTTACACCTGGTTATGAATGATTCTTAATCAAACTTTGATTAAGTCAATCTGATTAGTCGACGGAGGCTTTTTAAAATGTGATGTGATTAATATGAGTTCCCAACAATTATTTATGCTTCTTAAAGAAACCACAAGCGGTGGTGTTCTCTCTCTTGATTATGCGAGTATCCTTCTTATTCTCTATAAGACTGCTAACTGTTGGATCAAATCCGAGTCTATTCGGATTTGGATGCCAATATGTTTAGTTACAACCATAAGAACCAAGTTAGATTCTCCGCTTGCTAGTCTATCATTAGACTAACCCGTCCATTTTCTTTTCTTTTATATTGTCGACTGGTGTCCACCGTTGTATACGATACATCAGGTTCTTCTTAGAAGTTGATTCAAGAGGTGGATTCAGATGTTTGAAGTTCCAAAAGTTGAAGAAAGGTTTTCAATGGCTATACTTGAGTGAAGATCATTGAACTACTTCAAAGTGAAGCTGAGTTTCAGAAATAAGAACTCAAGGAAGACTTGATGAAGATTTCATTTAAATAGAAGGTTGTTCTATTTATTAATTTCTTTTTGAGTTAAGGTTTGTATAAGACCAATTGTATTTATTCCGCTGTAATGTTTTTAGTTTGTTCAGTCAGTTTAAAGCCTTGGGTAGCTTCGGTTTAGTCTTAATCGGGGTTACTGGCGGTAATACCTCCAGGGTAGGAAGGGGGTGTTACAGAAGTGGCATCAGAGCTAAAAGTTCCTAAGTCTTGCTTAAGACTTTCATCCTTCCATATAAAATTGTGGAGAATTCTATATTGGTGTTGTCTTAGAACCATTTATGGAAAGTGGTTAAGATTGGAGGTCAGACTCGTGAAGAGATAGAAAGAGGAAAGGGAATTGGAGAACATGAGGTAATAAGTTTGTAATGGCTTTTGTGAAAAAGGTCCTATGGTGGACATTTGATTCCTTGGAGATGGGAATGGATTCCGAGAAGGATCCAGAGTAAGATCAGGTGAAGATTCCTGAAGTTGAACCAGTTCTTGACCAAGTTCTCAATGAATTCCTATTCTCTCTTGAGAGTCTGAATTGTGTGTGCCCTCGTCGCTTCTTCCATATTAGGAAACTTCTTGTGAGACTTTGAAGTTAAGTATTATACTTCATAAAGACTTTTTAGTTTGAAGGTTTCCTATTTTAAGCTCGTGTGATGGAAGATTTCAAGTTATGAATTTTTGTTAAAAAGTTCATGATTCAAAGATATGTGAAAGTTCAAGTGTTGTCTTTAAAAAGGAAATTTTTAAAGTAAGTTTCTTGGAAGAGTAAGAGTTTTCCCGAGAATATTTTCTTAGGAATTTCTGAATTTGGTTGAAATTCGATTATCAGTAGAAGTTTGGAGTTGGAACCTCTACTTCTCAATGGTAAGATTTGGAGAATCTTATGAGCCTTGAGTGATTCTAAAGGGATCAGTATGGATCATGAAGGGATGTAAAAGAATCCTGAAAAGAAAAGGATTGCCTTTGGAAACTTTCTTCAACAACTATGTTTGTGAATCTATAGTATAGAATCATGGGCATTCTGTACTTTTCCTTGTCAGTTGGAAGTTAAAGAGCTTTGAAGTGCTCAAGTGTTGGATCACTTGAATTGTTAATCTATTGGAAAATGCAGTTTAATTTTAAATCTGATAGTGTTCAAACTCGGATGTTCATATATGTTGTTATCATTTGAGTTAAGAGGATTGAGATTCCTAAATGGAATGCGGATTTCTTATATTTATAATAAGAAAGAAAGGAAGAATGTTGGTTCAGTTTAAGTTGTGAACAAGTGGTTAATCATCAAGGTTGTTGTGAATAAGGTTGATTGGTCAAAATGGATTGAACAGGTAAAAGTTCATCAGTAATGTGTTTATGTTCAATTAACTACTTAGCGCAAGTGTTAATTGATTACATGAGTTGTTGATATCTAGATGACTAACCTATGTGACAACGTTATTGGAGTTTCGTTGTATAATACCCAACTCGGGATAATGAGAAAAGACATGAGGTCTATAATGGACTAGTAATGGAATCAACATTGAGATGTTCTAATTTGCCAATGATATTAATTTATGTTTTTTCAAGGATGGAAATGATAAAGTTCAGTTTTGAGAAGAACATTCAAGGAATGATTTTGGCATGGTTGCCTTTGATATTTTAATTGGTTGGGAGAAAAATATCAATCATTCAATACTATGGTCAATAAAGCTTAGACCTTATCCTTGGAAAAATAATTCCAGGTGGGTCTGATTTTGAAGATAGCTATTGCAAGCAGATTTGATGCTTGTAATGGTAAAAGAGAAACTGTTGGATTATTTTAAGTTTTCTCGGAGTGAACAATTCATTAAGGAATATGATTTGCATAGTAAATGATGAGGACATTTGGTTTGATTACCAATGTTGAATTGAGAAAGGTTTAAGAATACCTTGTTTGGCCATGTGCATTATGTTGTTAAAGAGATTAGAAATTAAAGGAATTTCCTTATATGTAGAGAGATATAAGGATTGGATGTTTTGAACTAGATGCAAAGTTTGAAGGTTCATTTTTTTTTATATTGAGAAGATTAAGTTGTAAAAGGATGGAAAGTCCTTAAAACCGTCAAAAGAGTTTAATAGTCACTCTTGGATATCGGAATTTAAATGACTATTAACCTGCAGAAGGCTTGTTGTTTTGTGAATGGATGAACTCAAGTATTGAAATTTTGTCAATGGGTCATAGTTGCCTAACTTTAAAGTAGTATGTCAAGGAGGCATACAAGTTGAGAATGATCGAAGAAGAATCTTTGCTATGAGTATGAAGATGTCGGAATCACATTTTCCCTAAGGATTGCAAGTAAGTGGATTGGAGTGATCAACTCTTTTCTTGAACTTGTGAAGATAAGTTGGGCTAGGACTGAGTAAATCAGGTAGAGATTACTCAATACTATGGTTTATAGAAAAGTCTAGCAGTATGTCTAAGTGAGAAAAAGTCAAGGTATTGCATCAGGTTCTACCTTGAGAAGGGAATGAAGTGTCACATTCGAAAGGAAATGTGGGGCACAGAAGTGAATTGGATTATTTTAGCTCCTTTGAAACTTGGTTTTGATTCAAAACTTTTGCCAAGTTGGTAAGGCCAGCTAATGTGGAAGTATCATCATAGAATTAGAACAAAGTGTTAGTAGCATCATTAAGATAAGGTCAGCAATTTTAATGGATGCATTGGCTTGACGCGCCCAATTCTTCAAGAGAGTAGCTAATCTTTGTTTCAGCGACATTCAAAGTTAAAGCCTGTATGCTTGTAGACTATGTCGAGTTCCTGTCAAGCTGTTATGATTTAAGGAATAGTTGAAATTGTTTTGTGATTTTCTCTTTTGAGAAAAATCTTAGGACTTTGTAGAATTCAAGTATGAATTTCTAAAAGTAATGATAGTTTGTTATAAAGGATTTATGAATAAATTTTCTACGGTTTTCATAGTGGTGAGTAAGAATGTATTTTGTCTTCCATCTTGATCACATGGTAAGGCAAGATTACATGTCTTATTCCTATGAGTAAAGGATTATGTTTATTTTATCTCCCCATCCTGATCACATGGTGGAATAAGATCACATAATTCCTTGGGTCTTAAAGAATAGTTTCTAATATGAGTTGGTAATCATATAGGTTTCTCTCAAGTGAAGTTATTGAAATTCAAAGACGAGAGTTTTCTTGTATAGCAATTTCTATATCTAGTCTCTTGTAAAACTCTTTTGAGTTAGTATATCCTTGGTATCTTATACTATCTAAGGAGTATAGTCAAACTTCCCAAAGCAGTTCGATTATATGTAAAGAAATTTTGTAAGATTCTTTACAAATCTGTGTTGGTCTCTGAAGAGCATGGAGTAACTCTGTACTTCTCTAAAAGTTTGGGATTGTTTTCAGTCAATGATTATTGGAATTCTCTAAACAGTTTGCTAGTAGTTCATTTTGGTTGACGTCATGACCTAAGAAAGTCATTACCTTTTTAGCGGAATTGTCCTGGAAAGTACGTTGATATGGACTCTTGGATGGAACCCTTTCTAAGGAATGATATTACAGTAATCCTTTCTTTGGAATAAAGGATGTACTAATAATTTCTCCATTAGTTGTTATTTGTTTTCATGTTGTCTTGAAAACTTATATCTCTTTGAGATAAGATAGTCAAGTGAGGGGACTTTAAGCAGAACTCCAATGGGTTTGGAATTTGGACATGTAAATTAGTATTGATTTTCAATCTCAGCCTGATAAGTTATTGGATATAGAGAGTGGACATGTGAGGATATGTTTTAATCCTAAGAGTTAGGTTGCTCAACAAGTCAGAATGTTAAGTGAAGCCTAAATAGTTCTTTGATGAAAAAGACTGAAAATTGTCAATGGAGACAATTTTGTTGGAAATTATTGGACTAAAGGTATTATTGTCCAATATGTTGGTATAGTAATGCATAAGAGTTTAGTTTGAAGTGGTTGAGTAAGATAACTACTTTTGAATGTCAATATGCCCAAGTCGAGTTTGGTTGAGAAAAGGATTGACAAGATGTGTTGGATAAATTTCATATTCTTGGTTAAGGTAATACTGAGATTTTATCCCAAGAAAGGAAATTGAGTAAGGATTCTAAGTAATCCTTGTAAAGAAACTAATTTGAGAAGAACTAAAGGTTTAGTTGGGATGACAACAAGGTTGTGTAAATTCCCTAGGATTTTATTCAAAATCTGTTGACCCAGATCAAAGAAAAGTAGTATGGGAAAAGTAATATTGTTTAAGATCAATGGAAGAAATCAAGAAGGTAAGACACCTAGATTGGTTATTCAAGATTATGAATTGCTTAGGTTCAAAGCTGTTCATGAGTACCTGTTGTTGATGAACTTTGAAAGCTTAATTCAAAGGAAGCATATTTATTTGCTTAATTAGTTTATCCTGGAACAAGTAAACGTATAAGAATTTGAGATAATGATGGTCTGACATGAAGCGAAATGTCACAAAGTTCGTTTTGATATGTTTAGTTTATTTGGAAGTCCTGATTGAGTATAGAAGACCAGATAGAATGTTATAGTCTCTTCCTGTTTCAGAATGAAAGTGGGAAGATATTACACTGAATTCTTGTCATTAGTCATTCAAGACTTAATGGAAAAAAAAAGATGCAATATTGAGGTTGTTAAGAAACTCACATAGAGTGTTCTTTTTAATGCATTTAAGATGACTTAAAGAGTACAGAAGTTAGCTAAGGTGTTCATGCTTGAAGTTTTTGATCTTCATAAAACTCCAAAGACTATTATCTCTGATTGAGATGGATGGTTCATGCCAAAGTTTGAAAGTGAATTAAATTGAATTTTAGTGTTGGTTTCCCTCATTAAAGTGATGAACAATGCAAGGAAACAAATTCAAACTTCTGAGGACATGTATTCTGGATTCCACACGAGTTGGAATGGTAGTTTGAGTTTGAGTGACTTCACATACAAGAATTTTGAGTTCACGATAAAGAAATGACTCTTTTTGAGGCTTTGTAAGGCTGGAAGTGTTGGTTGTCAATTTGTTAGAATGACAATGCTGACAAGGTTCTTCATGGGCCAGACTTGGCCAAGAGAACAACTGTTGATATCGCACTAACACGTTCAAGGGTGCTAACTGCTCAAGGGTGACAACAGTCGTGTGTTGTTTTAAGCGAGAGCATGTTGAGTTATTGTAGAAAACGACGTTTTTGTTCTAGTATCCGCCTTGAAAGGCATATTCCGATGGAAAATGCGAGACAATGTAAATGCTCGCTATGTTGGATCTTTTGAGATACTGAAAAGAACTGGTAAGCTTGTTTATCGGTTGGCATTGCCACCTTTAGTGCATTCTATCCGTAATGCCTTCCTTTGATTAGGTTATCTTGACCTAAAAATGAAAGTGAAGAAAAGACTTGAGAAATTAGACAGGAAATACTGAGCCATTTTCCAAAGTTAATGAATGTTGTAAAGAAGAAGTTTGGTAACTAAGCAATGGTTGATTGTGCTTGGTGCAGAAATAAGAGTATGTTTTTTTTAAGGGGGTACTACAAACTTCTGTATAGGTTTGTAGTGGTTGTAAGTATGTATGCTTATGCTATCCTTCCTTATGATCTGAGTTCTCCTTGGTTTCGAGGACGAAACCATTTTTAAGGGGGTACTAATGTAATATCTGCGGTTTTTATGGATATTTTTGAATTTTTTCGGATATCCTTTTAACCTTTTTGAACGTTTTAACGCTAAATCCAATATTTTTGTTGGAGATTAAATCCTAGGAAATTGTTGGTGACATCCTAAAATCACAAAGAAATGATTTTAAGGATCGGTGTGAATTCTAGGATTTTTCAGTGGAAAAAGGAATATTTATTGGATAAGCCGTCTTTTTAATTATGTACTGTAAAGGATTGAAAATACGAAACGGAAGCCTTAAAAATTTAAGGTAGCGTTATAAAATCATGGAAAATTGATTTTATTGGTCTACATAATTTACGGGACGTTTTTCGTTTAGTGAGTTTTTCCACCCGAGGTACATAATTTTACCGCTTTAACGCGAGTCCCGTTCCGAGACGGGTTTTGGATTTTAAAACCTATCTCTTAAATTCTTAGTAAGGAAGGAAGTGCAGAGATTGATTCAAAATGGGGGCCCCGCAATTGCTCCAAAAATGAAACAGGGGAGTTCGAGACTTTTGGGATAAGAATGACCGGCTCGGGCGAAAGAATTCTCGTCACCGTCGGCTGGTTTCTCCGCCCCGTCCACCTCCTCACCTCCTCCTCTACCTCATCTCATCTTTTTCTTCTTCTTCTTCATCTTGTTGCTGCTGCTGTAATGGTGAATCGAGAGGAACGACGGACTTCGGGAGGAAAGAATTCACATCGCCGGTAATTCCTCTGCCTCGCCTCTGGTTCGGACAGCAGCCGCCGGCTTCTCCCTGGCCACCCCTGGAACTCCGACCACCAGGCGGCACCACCAGCCACCACGCTGCCCTGTTCGAGAGGGAGGAGCTGGGCGGAATGACAAATCGGGAGAAAGGAGATCATCACCGCCGGCTAACTTCTTTGCCTCGCCGTTTGTGACGTCGCCGGCGATCGGTAGCTTGTCCGACCACCACCCACAGCGAGGGCTGCCTACGGACAACGCTCATCCACCCTCGGGCTCGAGGATCGAGCCATGATCGATCCACACGAGCCATGGGCTCGAGTGAAGGTATATACGATCGAAATTAATTAGCGGTTTGATTGCGGAGCCACCGCAAGGGCCTTTCGGTGCCGCTTTGCTAATTAAACTTATGATTTTTATGATCTTGACGTTATTACGGTTCTACAGGTCCGAACCGCTCGTGAAACGGACGTCCGGATCTTCCGTTATAGCGAAGACAAGTTTTGGATACCGATTGTCAGGTAAAGGACTTCGGATAATTACTTGGGATTCGTCGTTAATCCGTTTGAGCTGAAATTTGGTAATCCTTTAGAATTGTTGCTGATGAACAATTTTTATTTAGAAAATTGTTTCAAAAGAGAAGCGGATAATTAGTTATAATTCCGCCAAGATGGCTCCTTGAAGCATGATAACTAAGGATTTATTATATATCGATATTCGGAAATTAAATCGTTTATCGATTAGGAAGTTGTGGGAGTTGAGAATACAACTAAGAAGTATTTCTGTGAGCTCGTTGCTGAGAAATCCTTTGGTTATATTTGTCAGAAGGATGATACAGATTACTGTTGGAATTGCTAAGGACGTCGAGCACGCCTTATAAGGCAAGTGGACGATTCTCTCTTGCGTTATTGTTATTAAATGAGGAATTGGATCTCATTTAATATTTTGCGTTGGGAACAACTTGTATGATTAATAAAATATGATAGGTTGTTATATTTGTTAGAAATAATGACCATGTTGTTATTCAGTTTTGCGCTAGAACTGGATTTAGGTCCGTTATGGGTGACCTTGTATGCTGTCTCACGCTGAGACATTGATGTGATGAAGATAGTTCAGGGAGTGGTTTTAGATCCTCTATTTAAAACAAATTACATTAGGAGGGGCCTAATCCTAATGGTGAGTCATGACTCTTTTCCCCTACTCTTCGTGTGAGAGGGTTGATAGGCACTCTAGCTAAGTGCAGGTTCAGCACGGTGTAGTGTAGACGACATGGTAATAGGCCTCTGTGATCTCTACCTCACCATATGCAAATGAAAGATCAAGAATAGCTTAAGTCTTATGATCTTGGTGTTGAGATGATTATGGATGAAACAGGCCCTCTAATCTCTACAACATCGGGACTCGTGCTATTCGGGTTGTTCAAGGATGAAATAAGCCCTCTGACCTCGGTAGCATTGTGTTCCTTCGGCAGTAGTTCGGGCCGATTAAAAGCCACCAACTTGTTGTGAAAAGTTTCGAAAGTAATATAAGATAAGTGCGTTAGGCACATTAATATACCTGAATGGTTCGTCCAGTCGGAAAGCCATTCTTACACCTGGTTATGAATGATTCTTAATCAAACTTTGATTAAGTCAATCTGATTAGTCGACGGAGGCTTTTTAAAATGTGATGTGATTAATATGAGTTCCCAACAATTATTTATGCTTCTTAAAGAAACCACAAGCGGTGGTGTTCTCTCTCTTGATTATGCGAGTATCCTTCTTATTCTCTATAAGACTGCTAACTGTTGGATCAAATCCGAGTCTATTCGGATTTGGATGCCAATATGTTTAGTTACAACCATAAGAACCAAGTTAGATTCTCCGCTTGCTAGTCTATCATTAGACTAACCCGTCCATTTTCTTTTCTTTTATATTGTCGACTGGTGTCCACCGTTGTATACGATACATCAGGTTCTTCTTAGAAGTTGATTCAAGAGGTGGATTCAGATGTTTGAAGTTCCAAAAGTTGAAGAAAGGTTTTCAATGGCTATACTTGAGTGAAGATCATTGAACTACTTCAAAGTGAAGCTGAGTTTCAGAAATAAGAACTCAAGGAAGACTTGATGAAGATTTCATTTAAATAGAAGGTTGTTCTATTTATTAATTTCTTTTTGAGTTAAGGTTTGTATAAGACCAATTGTATTTATTCCGCTGTAATGTTTTTAGTTTGTTCAGTCAGTTTAAAGCCTTGGGTAGCTTCGGTTTAGTCTTAATCGGGGTTACTGGCGGTAATTCCTCCAGGGTAGGAAGGGGGTGTTACACGCGCAAGGCGTCAGAATGGTTCGCCTAAGGCGTCACCCTAGTAAGTGATGATATTGATTAGGTTTTGATTCATTCAGGATTCATTCAGTGGCTTGTGGTTTAGACTAAGTATCATCATATCTTTTTGGGAACTATCAGTGGCTTATGGCTTAAAGTAAGTATGTGGTTTTGAGTATTCAGTGGCTTATGGTTTTGTATCGGGTCACTAGGTGGATTCTGTTGCAAAAAGCAATGTATGTTTTTCTCAATTTGTGGATTTAGATCAGTAATAGATTGAAACATTATATGCAAAAGTAAAGCAACAAGAGTATAGTAGTGATGTAGATTGTCTTGATATTAGCTAAATAAAAAATCACTTATATCTCATATGACTACGTATGAATAGCAATGTAGATTCCAAGGGTTCTCAACAATAGATCAAATGAAAAAGCAAAACCTTCAAGGCATGAAAATTGAAAATAGAGAGCAAATGGAGTTAATGCCTCATTAGCAATTTCGATAAGAAAATAGTTAAAACCAACGACATTATGAATGCACTTGAGTTTTCGCTCATACAATAATGAGAAAATCATTAATAGAAAGAAGTGCTAAAAAACAACAACACTCCATCACCTCTTATTGAGATCGTACTCAATCTTTGGCATGTAGTCTCTAATGGTGGCTCTATATTTTCCTTTTTGGCCGTTGATGCCTCATCCCAAATCAAAAGCAATGCAGCTCGCAACAAAAACATAAATATCATTTTTCCTAGCTAGACCTTGTGAATTGACACTGATTTCATTGTAATCTGCATGCCAAGAAAGCATGAGTGAATGGATTGAGGACCCCTCGTATATTGTCTGACATCCAAATTCAAACTGATGCTTTTAAGGGTGGTTCAAGGTATTCATAGCTGTTCTCAAAACTTTACTTAATTGGGACAAATCTCTATTGTCTTCCTTTCGATCACTTCTCTTCTTTAAGTCATGTTAGTAGGAAAGGAAACAATGCTGATCACTACATTGTTCATTTAGTTCCCAACTAGTTCGGGTGTTGAACAATTATTTGATGTCCATATTCTTTCTGATCTGTAACAGCTTTGGCGGAGCTATGATATAAAATCAACACAATGACTAAATAGAAAAATGTCTAAAAATTCAAACACGTATTAATTACCAAGATTAGCCAGGCATATTATGTTATTACAATCATTATCTTTATACGGTGGTTTGTCTAAGTTGGGTAATCTTGAAGCGGGACAATCGATTGCAAACAAACGTACACAATCAAAATTGAAAAGTTAAATTAAGAGAGATCGATAGTCTTCGAATGTCCATAAAATCGTCTAGCAAATTAAAACTCATTTAATTCATATGTGTTCGTGTCAATGGTGGATCCAGGATCATTTGTATGGGGGCAAGTATTCACTGTGTGGGGGAATTAAAATTATTGCACTGTTGCACTGTTGTTGGGGGGAATTTCAAAATTTTAAAAATTTAAAACCGGAGTTGTTGCACTTTAATTTCATTTTTGATTGCATTACGTAGATTCTTAGTTTACTTTTGAATTTTAAGGAAGAATTTAATCTACTCTAGTACAATTATAAAACAAAACTATATTTTTTTTTTGTTTTTAGTCTTTGCCACATAGATTTTTTTATTTATTTATTGAGTTGATACAAAAATGAGTCATTAAAAATATTAATTTAGGACCTTTTTGTAAGCTAGGATCACAACAACGAATTATTATTTGTTACTTTAGTTTTTAAGTTTTTTTTAATTATTCAATTAATTGACAACCACGTTCAAAAATTGTCACAAATTATTTGTTATATTTTATTTAAAGAAAATTCAATGCTACTCCTCTCTAAAGATTCTTCTATACCACTTTCTCCACTTCTTACATAATTTTCTGTCCCTCAAAATTCCTCAAATTTATATGTGAGCTCAAAAAACAATGACTCACTTACTATCATCAATTCTCCCTCAAATTCTCACTTTCTCAATATCAAAAGGTATAATTTTATAGTTTTATAAATTATCTTTGTTATTTGTTGTTTTATTATGCTTCCAAATATGCTTATGTTTGTATGTTTTTGTGACGTAGAAAACCATGGTCCCTTCTCCCATTCTTCACAATGGCTTTCATGTAAGTTGTGGAAATTATTCTGTACATGTGGCAGCTACATATAATCTTAATCTTCAAAGTACCATAAAAATTACATATTATGAAATATCAGATACTGATATTGTTGAGCTCATGTCATCTTCTCCATGGACCGGAATCCCCATAACACATGAAGAAGTGCGTGACCTTTTGAATGATGCTATGGTGCCTACTTGTGTTCAAATTTTTTGTGCAATCAGTTGTATTCATGACTACATAGTTGTAGAACATTTATTAGACATGAGAGGGACAACTTTTATAGTTGTAGAGATTTTTGCTTCGAATTGGGTCTTCAATCGGTGTTTAAATTGCTCTTACATTACGAATATTGGTATTATACTTCTGAACTTGGAGGTTTGTCACTCAGTATTCAGGCTAAGCTTGTGCTTGATATGTACAATAATTCAATCATAGGGGAGGGAGAGAAAAAACAGAGATCAGTCTATGACATTGCTTGCAAAAATCAAACTTGTGTGGTTTATAGCATATCATGGGTGCAAGCAGGCAGAGTGGTTTAACTGTATCTTACCCGTTTCGAGGAAGGGAAAGGAAGCTACAAAATCTGCGTAGACGATTAAGAAGCCTTAAACCACACATCCTGGTATTGAACAAAGTGATTGCTACAGAATCTGACTTAGTTTTATGATTTATTTTCCCCTCTAAAATGGATGCATATTTGATATAATGACTCTTACAACTTTATGAAATGAGTCGTATTTATGACGTGATAGTGCAATTGCATAACCGTGTTATATGTAGACATATTTGTATCATTATTTTGTTATTGCATTGGCCCTCCGCCAACTGTTAGCCTGAATTGATCTTCAAGGAATCGTGTGCATGTGATCGGTGCCTGTATTTGATAATGTGTATGTGCAGTTTCTCCTTCACATCTGTCACGTATTTGCCTATGTGCTCCATATAGTTATTTTTTTTTGTTAATGTCTATGCAGGTCTACGAAGCCTTGTCAACGGTTGTTTTGAAAATTTTCATAATCTTAAGAAATAAGGACAACCCATCCCGACATGGGCTTTCATTGAATTGGACAGAATAATCGGGCTCAACCCATCCCGACGCAAAGTGGAGGGTTTAAGCGTTTAGCAGCTCCCTCCCTGCAAAAAGTACTTTCACTAAGGTTCACTTCTAGCGTTAAAGCATAGCATTTTTCTGTGTATTTGATGCCGAGGTGGGTTCAACTTCAATCACTGTTGTGTTTCTAGGTCCATGAGGGTTTCAGCAATAAGGTCAGTTGTCGATTAAAGTTGGCCAGATTACCGAATTTCATTCGTCCAAACTCGAATTTAGCGCTTGCATATTTGAATTCGGCTTCCTCCGATTCGAGTTGCGATGAACAGATCCTGCCTTGCTTACCAAAAACTCACTCTGATTTGGGAGATTTTAGGGTAGGGTGGGACACCCGTGAGGTGGCCGATTCTAGTTGCGATGAACAGGTCCATGAATTTTAAAATTCCAATCTCGGTCTGAACCGATTTTTTTAAAGATGAAAATAAAAATAAAAATTTGTATACATAAATAATATTTTTTATTTTTTATTATTTAAGTTTTATTTTATGTATACACTTCATAACCTTATATATTTTCATAAATAATACATAAATTTTCTCAATAAAAACATAACTTTTCAATAAAAAATATTAATTTAAAAAAATAATAATATTCCGGTCTGAAAGTGGACATGACCGGATCAGCAAATTCCGATACGGTCCTCAGTCCAAAGATTTAGAAAACTCAACCCAGGTCGGATCCGGTCCGGTCTGATTTTAGACCGTTACCCACCCCTACAATGAAGTAGAAAAATAGCCCAAATAAAAATATAAATGGGCTGAATTAGAAAATGGGCTTAGTTTAGGACTAGATTTTAAAAAATTAAAAATGGGCAGAGAATTAAAAGAACAGTTTTTTTTTTTTTTAAAGTTTTACATTCACATTCATTAAAAGAACTGTTCTTTCTTCTTCCTTCATCGTCGTCATTTAGGTCAGCCGCCGCCACCCACCAGTCACCTCCGACAGCCCGGCTACAATCTCCGGCATACGCCAGTCCGGCCTCCTTCCCCGACGCTCCGCCTCCACACTGCCCTAAACGGTTGCCCCTCAAGCACGAACTTCGGCCTCGTCCCGCCCACCCATGCCCCCCTTGAGACCCCTGGATCCGCCGCTGGATTTGGCCCTCCGCCAATTTTTAGCCTGAATTGATCTCCAAGGAATTGTGTGCATATGATTGATGCCTGTATTTGATAATGTGTATGTGCAATTTTTCCTTAACATTTGGCACGTATTTGCCTGTTCCATATACTTGAATGACTTTTTTTTAATGTCTATGCAGGTTTAGGAAGCCTTGTCAGCGGTCATTTTGAAATTTTTCAAAATCTTAACAAATAAGGACTACCCGACATGAGCTTTCATTGAACTGGACAGAACAATCGGGCTCAACTTCAATCACTGTTCATGAGGGTTTCAGCAATAAGGTCAGTCTGTCGATTTCAGTTGGCCATATTATCGAATTTCATTCGTCCAAACTCGAATTTAGCTCTTGCATATTTGAATTCGGCCTCCTCCGATTCTAGTTGCGATGAACAGACCCTGCCTTGCTTACCAGAAACTCACTCTGATTTGGGAGATCTTATGATAGGGTGGGACACGCGGGAGGTGGCTGATGTTCTGTACAGCTTTAGAAGGGATCCCAAACAGGCTCTTACTTTGTTTAACGATCTCAAAGTACGGGGATTTCAGCATAATGTCGAAACCTACGTCGGAATCATTAGAATAGTTTGTGAGCATGGCATGGGGAGTAGGTTGGAAGCTTTGTTGTTAGAGATTATGAAGGTTAGTGAAATTGAATCTGGTTTTGGAATCAACGAGCTGATTGAAGCACTTGTCGATAGGCTTGAGAGTGAAGAAGATTCAAGTATGTTGGTTCAGGTGCTTGGTGTGTTGGTGAAGGCTTTTGCTGGTTTACGCATGTATGAGGAGGCTGTTGATGTGTTATTCCAGACAAGGAGGAAGGGCTTTGCACCTTGTATATTGTCATGTAATTTTCTGCTGAAACGGTTAATAGAAGATGGTCAGGTGGATATGGCAATGGCTGTGTATCTGCAGCTAAAGCGGTTGGGGCTGGCCCCTAATGTATATACCTACAATTTTCTTATAAAGGCTTACTGTAAGAAAGGTAGTTTTAAAGAAGCAAGCGCACTTTTAAGTGAGATGGAACAGGCTGGAGTTCATCTTAATGAATTTACTTACAGAATGTTGATTGAAGGGTTTTGTTTACAAGGACAGGCAGATGCGGGATATAAATTGCTAAAAGATTTGCGGAAATCGGGGGTTCCTTTTGATAATTTTGCTTATGCTGTGGTTGTCCGTGGCTTTTGTGCTGAGATGAAGCTGGATAGAGCAGAGGAAGTTTTAAGTGATATTGAAACCCAAGGTTTGATCCCTGATAATTATTGTTTCAGTGCTCTGATTCAAGCCTATTACAAGTGTGGAAACTTTGAGAAAGTTTTGTGTCTTCATGAATCAATGGTGGTCAAAGGAGTGAAGACTGATTGCTTTCTTGTCAGTTCAGTTATTCAGAGTTTATGCTCTATGGGGATGGCTTCAGAAGCTATTGCTTTTTTTAAATTTTTTAAGAGGTCGGGTCTTTATTTTGATAAAATAGCATACAATGTTGTGATGGATGCTTTCTGTAAAATTGGTCACACGGATGAAGCTGAAAAGTTGTTAAACCAGATGCGAAGTACAAGGGTGGTTCCAGATGTCATTCACTACTCAACTCTGATCAATGGATATTGTTTGGCTGGAAATCTTTCCGATGCTTACAGAAGTTTTGATGAAATTGGAATTAAGGGATTGGAGCCTGATTCCGTTACATATAATATACTTGTTGGGGCTTTGTGTAGACATGGCCATTTAAAGAAAGCTTTAAGTCTTGTCCAGCTTATGCAAGAACAGGGTTTGGAGCCGGATGCTGGGATGTACAAAGTGATGATTGAAGGCTTATGTGTTAGCGGGAACGTTAAAAAGGCTGAGGCTATTTTTAAGGGAGTCGAACCTAAAAGCTTGGATATTTATTCCGCCATGCTTAATGGGTACAGTGAGGCGAACCATATCTCAGAGGCTTTCAATTTTTTTGTCAACCTATCTAACCAAGGTCTTAATGTGAGTAAGAAATGTTGCTTGAAGCTATTGAACAGTCTTTTGAATGAAGGTGAGTGTGAAAAAGCAGCTTTGTTGTTTAGAAATTCAGTTTTGGATATAAGTCCTTGCTTGAAGACGCGTTCCAAGCTCATGTCTTCACTTTGTGAGGCTGGAGATGTGAGAACTGCAAGAAAGATATTTGATGACTGCGTTCAGAGAGGATTGGAGCCTGATGTCATCATGTACACAATCATGATAAATGGATATTGCAAGGCGAATCGTATGACAGAGGCCTATCATCTCTTTGATGTCATGAAGCTTAGAGGAATCAACCCGGATATCATCACTTATACAGTTGTTCTTGATGGCCGTTTGAACTCGACTGGTGCCCAAAGCAGTGAGTTAATGAACAATGCGTCGCCTTTATTGAGAGAGATGAAGGATTTGAATATCCGCCGTGACGTTGTTTTCTACACCGTCTTGATTGATAACTATTGCAAATTAGACAACATTCAGGATGCTCATTATCTGTTTAGGGAAATGATGGAAAGGGGATTGGAACCCGACAACGTGGCTTACTCTGCTCTTCTTTCAGGCTATTGCAAGAGTGGGAATATAGATGGAGCTGTGACCCTTATTGGTGATATGTCACATCAGGGCGTTCGTCGCGATGACATCACTATGTCATTGGAGCATGCTATATTGAAGGCTGAGAAAATCAGGATAAAAGGCTGAGAATGCTATATTGATGTTTGCTGTTTTTTCAGCCATGGATCAATTCAGATAAATTCTTCCTGATTGATTGCTATCCCTTATGGTAACGTGTATAAAACTATAAATCTTCTGCCCTCTTTGAATACCATTCCTGATAGAACTTTTATTTGCAGTACTGTTTCGAATTAAAATACAAATATGGGTTTATTAACTTTCATGTTCTATAATAGGTTGATTGTTTCTGTGGCTTGGATTGCTGACATTGTGATATATCAGTTGGTCAAGCCTCCTCTTTCACCTTTCTTGAACTGGGTCTTCATCAAGCTGGATGATGTTTGGGGTACGCAAGTATTTTTTTTCTCCCTGTTATTTTGCTTCATTCTTTATGCAGAATGTAACATGTATGGCATGATTGGAATATTTTCAGGTCTTCTGGCCTTCTGGGAACTGCAGCAAGCATTCTTCTGCTTTTATCTTTTGGTGGTTGTTGTGGCTGGTGCAATGCTGATTGGCTCGAGATTAGTTTTTGTGACAATCCACCCAATGAAGTAATAATGGAATAATGGACCTATTAAATTTAGCTATATTCTGAATAAATAATGTTTATTCTGTGATGCTATGTAATTGACTTGTGAATAGGTGGGGACGTACCCTCATGAACTCTCTTTTGTTCAATGTTGGTCTCATTCTTCTCTGCTCCATAAGGTTTGTTCTTTTCCTTGAATAGTAGTGTTATGTCAGCTCTGTTAAGTGTCAAGTGCGAATGGCTTGATAATGTGAAACATGTATATAAAATCAAATGAAAAACCCTTTATGATTTTGATGTTTTGGGAAATAACAATCTAGAAACTTAACTTTTACAGTTAATTAGTTATTTTTTGAACTTGTGTTTAACATATTTCTCAATCCAAAAGATACTTGATTTTTTCTGCCTTGTGAACATTGGGACTGAACATTAGAAACGCCTACAAAGATTTGATTGTCTTGCCTTGTGTATGAATTTATCCTGCAGGGTGATCACGTAGAAGAATTTCAACCCCTTGATGAGGTTTAGAGTGAAAAAGCAACCATTGAGTTTAGGAGTCGCTGCAAAGCACAAATAGCTCAAATTCTTCATGCTCCTAGCGATATTGTGAAGGTATTACCAAAAGGTTAATTAATACAATAATACTAAACTATGTTACAAGATTTGTACAACTCTTCTTTTTTCATGTGTATCTTCCCTGAGAATGAAGGTATTTAAAAGGCTAGAACATTTTTTTTTCAGCTTAATATCTTTGTATAACAACATTAATCCAGTGTTAACCTGCCTTAGGCGGGATCTGGGGGCCATGATGTACAGTTGTACACACCCTTGGCCCAATATAAAATCGAGAGGGTGTATGAAAAAGGCCCGTGTATTATCATTGCCCGGAAGACCCAAGGAAAACTAAAATTCAGCTATGTGACAATGATAACTGAATCTAGTTAGAATGCACCAAAATTGATTTAGGGGTTATATCCATCTCCAAGGCATTGTATAAAAGCCAATGAGCATGAGGATGCGTCCCATAAAAGTCTTGAAATATTCGGTTCTCTTAGAGTGTAAATTGGTAAGCTGAGAATATTTAAGATCCTCTGCTGCATGCTCTGATTTCAGTGTTTATACAGGTTGGAGAAACTCTCTTGAGAATTTCTGTTGAAGGATTTCAAGATCCATCAGATTCATCTGGTTGCTTGACTGAAGCTAATAGTCAGCCATCTATTCAAGATAACGATGCAACAAGTAATCAGAGTTTCCCTGTTGATGAAATCAAATAAAGCGGGGTAGTGAGTACACCTGCTGTTCGTCGAGAAAATCAGGATAAAAGGCTGAGAATGCTATATTGATGTTTGCTGATTTTTCAGCCATGGATCAATTCAGATAAATTCTTCCTGATTGATTGCTATCCCTGATGGTAATGTGTATAAAACTATAAATGTTCTGCCCTCTTTGAATACCATTTTTTATAGAGTAGCTTTACTTATTCCATGAATCTTTGCCTCTCTTTTTTTTAGGTGGATTGTGTATGAGCTTCTTTTGTGAAGCTTCACATTTCAGATGAATCAGATGGCCAAGCTTGGATTCTTTGTTTGCCTTAATCTTTCTGATGAGAGACAGAGAGAGGTAAACAAACTCAGTTTCTGTTGTCATGTTTACATTGATTGACTGTCTTGTGGTTGTGGTAGAGATGCTCACGGGTCGGGTCGACCCATTTGACTAAGTCAATCGGGTCAAAAAATGATTATTTTACCTTAAAACATGTATTTTAAAAAAAACGTCGGGTTTTCGGGTCGACCCGTAAATCCAACGGTTTCTTATAAAAAAGTTTATATATTAATAAAAAAAATATATTTTAAAAAATTTTGCGACCCACGCTGATTTAACCCAACCCGCAAATTGCGGGTCGGGTCAGTTCGGGTTGCGGGCGACCCGACCCGTTGAACACCCCTACCTATGGGATATCAAGAATAACATGCTGATACATTATACTTACCAGGGTAGTACAAGGATGGCCCCTTCCTTTGAGTAAGAGTTGCTTATGTTCTTCCGAAGAACAAACGTGCATTGAAAAACAGCATTTTCTGATGGGGGGTCAAACATGGGTAATTAACGTCAATGAAATTATGTTAAAGAGCGTTAATGAAAGTGTATTATTAGTTTCAGTTTACTTGTATGGTGAAAAAGCAATTGCATATATATGTTCAAATTTTACAAGTAATAGAACCCCTTTTGTATACTAAAGAAACCTTTGATACTTCAGTAGTATGTATGTATGTAAGATGTGTGAAAAAAAGTTGGACAATGCTTGCAAGTTTTGTTCTTGCATGTACCTTATTTATGTTGTCTCGTGCTAATCCTTTAGCAAGTGCTTCTTGTTCTATTTTGGCTCCGTTCGTTAGAGTTGAAATGCGAGTTGAAATGAGTTTATCCAGTTGAAATGAAAAATATTTCAACTACATGAGTGTTCGGGTGTGATAGTTGAAATGTGTTTATATTAGGGAAAAATGACTCAAAATAATCTCAAGTATCAACTTTCAACCAAAAATAATCCGAAGTTTGAAAATCACCACCAACAATACGAACTATCGCAATATTAACCAAAAACGATTCGAACTCATTTTCCGACGAGTTTTCCGGATGAATCAATGATGTAGCGATCGAAAATCTGACATAACAACTTAATTCTTTACGCTTGTTTAAAATATATCTCATCAACACATCATTGATTCCTCCGAAAAACTCGTCGAAAAATGTGTTCAGATCGTTTTTAGTTAATATTGCAATAATTCGTATCGTTGGTGGTGATTTTCAAACTTCGGATTATTTTTGGTTGAAAGTTGGTACTTGGGATTATTTTGAGCCAATTTTCCTTATACTAGTTGATACTAGTTGCAATTTTGGGAAAAAAATAAGGTGAGGGGAAGGACCTTATGGAGTTGAAATGTGTTTATTTTAAGTAGTTGAAATTTAATTCAACCTTTTTACCTGCTTTTTCAACTCTCATAAATTACTATTTTCTCAAACACTATATAGCTTATACAAAAAATAAACATGTCATTTCAAATACTAATTTCAACACATGATTTCAGCATCGCTCCTATCTAATATAGGGATAAAGATTGGGATTAGGGGATCAAATTATCATTTGATACAACTCCGACTCTACACGCATCGATCACATGCACATGATTCCTTGAAGATCATTTCAGGCTAAAAGTTGGCGGAGGGCCAAAAGCAATTACAAATAATGATACAAATATGTCTACATATAGACATGGTTATGCAATTGCACTATCACGTCATAAATACTACTCGTTTCATAAAGTTGTAAGTCATTATATAAAATATGCATGCATTTTGGAGGGGAAAATAAATCAAAACACATGAGAACAAAATTTATGGACAACATATCAGGAAACAAGTTGAAACTGAGCAAGGACGAGAATGTACTCAACCTTTTGCTTCAACACTTAAATTCAAGCATCTAAAAGGGTCCCAAAGAAGATTGCCAAATCCTTAACTATGGACCAAAAAAACATTCAAACGAATCAAAGCAAGTGTTCATTACACTTGAAATGTATAAAAACACAAAAATCAAAATCCTTGAGATAAGTTTTATGTGGTGGACATCTAAGAACATAAGCAAGGGCCGGTGAAAAGCACGAGCCTGCGTACTTTCAACTAATTACTATGCCTATATAGCGAATAGGCAACATAATATTAAGCTAAACATGGATGAGAAGCTGAAAGGATCTAACAAAAAAAATTGAAAAACGGTTTTAAAAATGGAAGTGAACCTCAGGCAAGAACCCTGACAGGTGTTTTCAACATACTACTATCTCCATATTCGGAAGTGATGGGTCATGAATCAATAGTTCCACAAACTCCAACAACAACAGTTTGAATACTTTATAACAGAAATCCAACCACATAGATGTATTGAGGCCTAAAGAGAGAATGATGGAGGAAGGAACCACAAAGACAAATTATAGAAAGCATCAATCACTTCCCTTGTATCAAAATGTATAAAGTCCTAACATTTCAAGCTAGTATAAACGTATGCATTCCGTAGAAGTCATGCGCTTGTTTCCACTGAACACTCATTTGCCTTAGCATGTTATCAGCACCCAAATAGGCAAATTGGAAACCCATATGAACACCGAATACAAGCACACTGAATAGTGAGTGACAAAACCTACAAGTTTAGAACCTGAATACCAATATTCGTAATGAAAGAGTAATTTAAACACCGATTGAAGACCCAATTCGAAGGAATAACATTAAAAGCTGAATTTATTCATGGGGTCACCTTGATTAATTTCTCTCCCCAAATTGCTCTTTGCTTCTGCAAATAGCAAATATTCGTGTGGACGTTGACGAAATTGTAGACTTTGACGAGGTAGAAAGGATATGCCACCGGTGAAGAATTCGAATTCTTGCTCCCGAGTCCGTCGTTCCGCCCTGATACTCTCTCTCTGGTTTTGCTGCTGGTTTTCTTCCTAGGGCTGTTTAGCAGCTGAATGGGCTTGGGCTTGTTGACAGGCCCACTGGACCCAAAAAAAAAGCTCGTAATATTTTTTGAGCAATCTGGGAAGAAACTTTAAACAGACCCCTTAGTTTTGACCCCATAGTATAAGTACATGAATTATGCAGCTTAATGAAAGATTTTATCTTTTATTAACGATAGAATTAAAGTTGGAGAAAGGGTGAAATATTCCTTACTTGGACTTTAAGCAGTTGGCCGATAATATTTTCGGCCCCCTATTTCTCCCTCTTCCATTATAAATACACGTCTTCGCCGTGTAAGGAGAGACACATGTGCATATCGGCATATTCAGAAATCCTAGCTAGGCTAATATTCGCTTATCTCGACTGTTCAGCTGTGTCCATTGTTTTGCAGGTCAAGAGATCGAAGGCAGAGCGGAAGAGGAGGAGTTTTTAATTAGTGCATTGAAGACGTTTTTGTGCACTAACAACTACTGTCACAGTTATATGCCTTAACACCTTCTCAAGTCCTCGTATCTCAATCCTCTTTTCCTGGCAGCTTCTTCAATAGCTGCTCTTGCCAATCGCTTTGCAATTCCCTGGACTAGGCGATTTTAGTGTCTGTAATTATTAGTATTTTTGACATACATATGTGGTTAACAAAAATGTATACATAATCTTCAGATTAAAAAATAACATACAACATAACTCTTAGGCTTCAGTATACGATTTCAGTAGTTGTTTGAGCACTTAAATTCTCCCAAAGACTATCTGAATTGTTTGTAAAGTATGTTAAATTCTATGATGAAATACGTTATAGACATATTTCACAACAAAAACATATAGAAAAAACAAGAAAAATAAATACTTCCAACAAGAATCAAGCATCAAAAATAAGATTCCAATACTGCATATGCTTTAATACTTTCAATGATGAATACCATTATATTTCAAACATGTGAGTGGTTTGTTAAGATGCATAAGACGTGATTTATAATAGCCACAGACCATCAAATCGTCAAAATAATATGCAATTTGCACCTTTACCTTATTTAATAATTTTATATAATCGTACACATTATCTAATAATAAATTTTTTAACATTTGGTACAAGATTTCATCATCTACATGTTTAATAAATTTTTTTTTCAATTTTATAATATGTAATTCACTAACTCACCTTATTTAATATTTTTTTTATAAATTTGGTATGAGATTGGATAAATTATCTTTTACCCATATATCAATATGAAATTCATTAAATAATATAGATAAAAACTACATTTATATAATAGTTCTATCTATATGCCCCTGTGACTACGAATTTAAATTGAGTAGAAATTTAAATTTAAATTGAGTACAAATTTAAATTATTAAAATTTACGGGACAATTGAGTATGACCATTGTAGGTTTTTTTGCATAGCCAGGTTGATTAAACGGATCAAATAAGGACAAATTATTTAAGATTATTAAAATATTATATAATACTTTAAATTTTTATCTTAAGAAATTTTCAAGTTTATTTTCATTCTAATTTAAAATTTTATTTTTGTGTGATTTAAGTCAATAAGATTAGCTCATATTTTTTTATATATTCCTAATCAAATCCATAAATTACTTTATTCAAAAATCTTATATAACAGTCATTATAACGAACTTAATTTAGTTTATTTTTAATTTTATATCTAATAAGTAATGATCTACATATTATTTAAAATAATAGCTCAGTATTTATTTAAAAAAGTCCATGGCCAAGTGTCCAACACGCACGTCGTAAACTATGGTAAAAGTGAAAGAAGGCCAAGGGAGGAGGTAAAAAACTGAAAAAGAAAGAAGTATAACCATTGACCTAAAACCCTCTGCTTGAATCTCCATCGTGCTTCAATGGCTTCTCGCTACTTTTCTCTCTCAAAACCCGCCTTCAACCTTCTCAAATCCACAATTTCCCCTTCAATCCGCATCTCTCCTTCTTCCCCTTCATTTCCCAGGTAAGCTATTCCCTTGTCCTTCATCTTCTTTTCTTCTTCTCTAGTTCCAAATTCTGGACAATCATTCGTTTCTGGCCCCGATTTCGTGATTGTCGTTTGGATTCACTGAGAAATTTTGAAATTTTGCTAATTTCAGGTCTTTAGCTCCTTTGGGAGCCCTTCAATCTCTTCTCCCCCTTCATTCGGCTGTCTCATCAGCTCGGCTGACTTCGTGCCTCGGAATCGATTCGACGAGCTCAAGGTCGTTGTCTCAGGGTATGATTTGCAATGCCAATCCAGGAGTTTGAAAGATTTTATATAAAAAAAGTATCGATTTGTTTATCTGCCAGTAAGAAACTTGATTCTTTCATTTGCTTAGGTCTTTTTACTTTCTTTTTTGTTCATTCTTGCTGCTAAGTCTATGCCTGTTTTCCACTTCCTGTGAACTCATGCTAATACTCTTGATTTGTTTTCTGATGGCTTGTCTGTTCTGGTTTGTTGTTATATCTTTTCTGTGTGATTCTAATAGTTTTGCTGATTCATATGATTGTCATACTATCTGAAAGGCAAACTATTTATGGGTGTACTTCAATCATTTTGTCAGTTAAGTGGCCAAAAAGAATAATATTATGTTAATTGTTCCTTTTTAGCTTCTACAAGGATTGATGTGTGAAACTAACAGCACCTTGTTTATGAATGACCCAAGTAAATATCACCAAAATTGTATCAAGAGAGGATTAATGGTTACAGAGTTGGTTTGGTTTGGTTTATTTGATGATTGTGCCAAGAGATTGTTTTTGTGCATTGATTTATAAAGTTAGATACTACAAACTTGTACTAGAGCAATCACATTGTCTGTTTTCTGTTTCTCAATAGGCTGTCAAATTGTGTCAAGTTTCAGTGATATTTCATATAATTTAGACTTTTCCATGTAGTGTCAATGGTATTTAAAACATTGATTAGGTATCTTCTATTTTGGGATACTTCCTCAGTTTTAACGGCCTTAAACCTTAAGATTTCTAACATAGTTGATACTATAGAATGTTTTCATGCATTAGTGCATTACAAATAGGAACATCCCCACATTTGATGGGAATGACATAACAAAGTGCAAGATAGGGCACCATGAGGTATAAAAATAGAGGGTGCCATTTTAATGGCCTTTATTCTGCTAAAGCCACCAAAACTGTCATCCAACCCTTTGCTTGTTCTCGGTTATATTGGGTTAGAATGATTCTACTACTATGTTACAAGGGCACCATTTCAATCGTGTGAATGTAGGTTTTACTGATTATTCTTTTACATGTTTTCGAGAATTGTATCTAATATGAATTTTGTTGTGAATCTTGTGCATCAGTGCTAGGTCTCAGTGTGCCGCGGTCACACTGCCTAATATAGATGACGCTTATGAATCTGTTGTATTGTCATTGACCATATATATTCTCTAATTCACATTGCAGAATTGCGTACGAAGTTGCAGATCCCATGTCGTGGCAAGTATAGTTTGGTGACAAGACAGCCATTCATAAGGTAAAGAAGGAACATAAGGTTAACATTGCAGATTTTTAATAAAATTAGTGATTGAATATTTTGCTGCATGTGGTGGTGATTTAAATATCTATCTGCAGGAGTTTATTTCTAGTCCAAAAGTATTTAATGATGCATAAACATTTGTACTTTCTTGCCTATATTGCTATAGTTAGGTAGGATCTTATTAGTAGGATCTTAATGTGGTCAATAAAATTGATAGGATGATTTGTATGGTTCATATCTTTGATACACGATTCTGATGATTCAGATAAGTCGTTGATGTAGGTGGAGTTATGGTGGAACAATTTTGTTTTGGATTAATTATTAAATTGGTTATATCAGACTGTTAGTTATGACTTAAAGATAATGCACTTAGCAATTTGCATGTGTCCGACAAACTATCTTGATATCCTTATAGCTAGTAGTGTTTGGAATTTTGCTTTGTGATATTCTAGTTCTTTGATGTTATCACTAGATTTCTAGTGAAGTTCTAAATGATAGCATCACCCACTTGTGTGGATCCCTTTGATAAGGTCACCTTTATATTATTGGTTTAATTTCACTTATTTAAGTAACTATTGATTTTTGAATTAGATCCATATATTGTTTGTGAATGTATTTTTTTAGATCATTTTATGGGAGTGCACTACTGCTGGATAAAAGAAGTGACGAATCATTTGGGTTGAAGGCTGTGAAAAAAGAGAAATATGCAAAGAGAGATAATAAAAAACAGCCACCAGTTGAAGCTCCATATACTCCTCCTAAAGTGCAGACGAGCAAAAAGTCTTCATCTGATAGAACAATTGATATATTTGAAGGCATGACTGTAGTCGAGCTTTCTAAGCGTACTGGAAAGTCAATATCAACTCTCCAGGATATTTTGCTAAATGTGGGAGAGAAAGTTGGCTCAGAGTTTGATCCTCTAAGTCTTGATGTTGCTGAGCTGGTAGCAATGGTATGTTCTTTCTGTGAAGTCCTCCTATCCACATCTATGTATTTATGTACATAATGGTCTGCACCTTGATGAATGACACAACTTACTCCTTGGTTCTTCTGTATCTTCAGATTATATTATTTTCTTTTCTTTTTCTAAAGCACCTAAGAAAATCAGCTACTGTTTATTACTTTGCACTTTACTTGAATGGGAAGTGACATCGACTATGTCCAATTTGTACAGGAAGTTGGTTCAAGTGTCAGGAGACTGCACACAAATGTAGGTGCTGAAGTTCTACCACGGCCTCCTGTTGTAACAGTCATGGGTCATGTTGATCACGGTAAAACCTCTCTCTTGGATGCTTTACGTCAGACATCCTTGGCAGCTAGAGAAGCAGGTGGTATAACTCAACATCTTGGTGCATTCGTTGTCAGCATGCAATCTGGGGCGTACATCACATTCCTTGACACTCCAGGTCATGCTGCTTTTAGTGCAATGCGAGCAAGAGGAGCTGCTGTGACTGATATTGTGGTTTTAGTGGTAGCAGCAGATGATGGAGTAATGCCTCAAACCCTAGAAGCCATGGCACATGCCAAAGCGGCTAAAGTACCTATAGTTGTTGCCATAAACAAATGTGATAAACCTGGTGCTAACCCTGAAAGGGTGAAAGTTCAACTTGCTTCAGAGGGTTTGCCATTGGAGGAGATGGGTGGAGATGTACAGGTAATTGAAGTTTCAGCAACTCAAAAAACTGGTTTAGATACTTTGGAGGAGGCTTTACTTCTTCAGGCTGAGTTAATGGAGCTCAAGGCACGTATTGATGGGCCTGCACAAGCGTATGTGGTGGAAGCAAGGCTAGATAAAGGACGGGGCCCTTTGGCAACTGCTATTGTTAACGCAGGTACATTGTGCTGTGGGCAGCACGTAGTCGTTGGGGCTGAGTGGGGTCGGATAAGGGCTATAAGAGATGTGTTGGGAAAGTCAACCGACAAAGCGGGACCTGCAATACCTGTGGAGATTGAGGGGCTAAGAGGGCTTCCAATGGCGGGGGATGACATTATTGTTGTGGAGTCAGAGGAGAGAGCTAGAATGCTCAGTGCTGGTAGGAAGAAGAAGTTTGAGAGAGACAGACTTCAAAAGATTGAAGAGGAAAGGTTTGATATTAAAGAGCCATGTGATGAAGCATTTGAAAGGGTTGAAATGCCAATTATTGTAAAGGCGGATGTGCAGGGAACTGTTCAAGCAGTAACAGATGCCTTGAGGAGTTTAAATAGTCCCCAGGTATAATTCTCTGTGGGTAATTGGGGGAAATCATTTGCAGGATAAGATGAGTTTATTACAAGGATGTCATCTATTAGTTTACTAATTTCATCTGATGTAATTGCTTCCAGGTCTTGGTGAAAGTAATCCACGTTGGAGTTGGTCCTATACATGAGTCTGATGTTGGCTTGGCACAAGCCTGTGGTGCTTGTATTGTTGGATTCAATGTGCGAAGTCCTCCAAGCTCTGTCAGCAATGCAGCTGCTCGTGTCGGCATAAAGGTAAATTTCTATAATCCAAAATTTACATTTTCTGGGACGGTAAATGTAAATTTTTCTCTTCCTAGGTTATAGTCACTTCCCATTTCCCTTATCTTTCTCTATTATTTGAATTTCAATTCTCTCTCTATTATAAAAGGAAGAGACCAGCTTTGAATTATGGAAACTTGGATTCTATCCTTTTTTATTTTCATTCTTCGGGGCTCTTAACATTTTTGACATTTTCGATGTACAAGATAATGCTGCACCGAGTCATCTATCGTCTCCTAGAGGACATAGGCAACCTGATTGTAGAGAAAGCACCTGGAACGCCCGAGACCCAAGTTGCAGGGGAGGCTCAAGTCCTCGGCATCTTTGAGCTCAAGGGAAGAAGCAAAGCCAAAGGTGACGACGTAAAGATTGCTGGGTGCAGAGTGTTAGACGGGCGGGTTTTCAAGTCGTCCACCATGAGATTGCTGAGGAGTGGAGAAGTTGTGTTTGAGGGCTCGTGTGTTTCGCTTAAGCAAGAGAAGCATGACGTGGACACGGTTGGGAAGGGGAAGGAGTGCGGGCTTGTGCTTCAGGATTACTTTGATATTCAAATTGGCGATGTGATTCAGTGTTTGGAGCAAGTGAAGAGGAAGCCTAAGTTCATATCATCCGACAATGGGGCCGTTCGAATCGAGTGCTGATCAGTTGGGGATAAGGGTATGGGTTTTAATTGTGAATTGAGTTAGCTATTTAGTTGTATTTTTTGGGGACAAGGAGCCAAGATCCATGGTTACACAATTTTGGGTGTTTTTTGACATCTTTTAATGCGGTTTTACTTGTGTCATCTACTTCTCAGCAATGGAAGTTTTAGTAGTAAGGTGGAAAGAAGGAAAGGGAAGGCTAAATATTATTACATGTAATGCAATTTGAATAAGATTCTATGTAATACAAGGCTGGTGAACTATGCCTATTGCTAATTGGGTTTAGGGTGGAGCTTTACTTGTGTTTATATGGGTGCTTGAGTCTTGAGAAATGAGTTGAAAGGCGAAAATTTGGTTGAATTGTAAACTTAAAGTTTGCTTTTATCTGTTTTTTTACAGCATTAGGCATACTAGATTATTTTGTAATGCAAGTAAGTCAAAGTGTTATTATTTTGTGATGCGAATTTAATTGATTAATTGTGTTTGCATTTTGTTTTGATGACTTACTAGATTATTTTCAGTTGGCCACATTCTTTAGGTGGTGTTCGTTTTAGAAATGCAAAAACAATTTTGAAATTACAAGGCACAAGATTATCCAAGCTTTTCAAAGTTCGGAACCAAAAAGGACAAGCAAACACCAATATGATTTAAACTCAAGAAATGCCACGCTAAAAGGATTAAATGTTGGTGGAGAACTCAAGAAATGCCACGCTAAAAGGATTAAATGTTGGTGGAGTTGAATAAATAAGTACACTAATTTGATCAAATCTTTTCATTTATAAGGTTAGTAGCATTAACTTATGTAATATAAGATTTTTCAAATCTATTTGTAAAGTTTTCATCAATGTTTATAACATACTTGCTAGATTGAGAGACTGAAGAAATTGATGTTTTTGTGCAAGATTCGGAATTGAAGAACCACATTGAAAATAAATTATGTAGAGCCGAGTAATTGCGCCCCGGTCAGAATTGTAGGGCACACCGGCTTTTTAGCAGCGGTGTGTCCTACCGCTCCAAATTTAAAAAAAATGAATAAAAGGCAGCGGAAGCGGTGGCCGCTGTCGCTGCCTTTTAAAAAAAAAATTATTCCTGCATATTACACAGAGCGGCAGCGGCCACCGTTGCCGCTCCCTTGCCCTCAGTAAAAAAAAAATACCGCGGCTATTTATAGCGAGCAATGAGGCGAGGTCGGAGCAATGGAGAAGCGGTAAAAAAAAACTCTCAAATTCATCCCCAAAGTTACCTCTACCAAAATAATGTCGGATTTTTGGCCATTCAACGAAGGGCAGGGCTATTCTAGTTCAAATCCGGTAAATGTGAACGACGATCAATATGGCGGTTTTGAAGGAATTCCTTATGGTGGAAATGGCTATTATAGTTCAAATCCGGTGAATGTGAGTGACGATCAATATGGCGGTTTAAAAGGAATTCCTTATAGTGGATATCAAAACGAGGAGGTTTTGCATCAAAACGAAGAAGCGATATGTAATCAATTATTTATTAAATTATTAATTTTATTATAAGCAATCATATTTTAGTGTTGTTATAACTAATCATATTTTATAGTTGTTATAATTGTTAAATTAGTTGTGTTAGTGCAAAATTTTCGTTTTAATTTGAGAGTTTTTTTGTTGAATTTGTACGTTTATAATCGAATTAATTAATGAAGTATTTGTCATAATTGTTTCCAGTTTCCCGATTTTTCTACCTACTTTGAGTCTGATTATGAGTGGTCGGAACGTAAGCATATGCTAAAATGGGCTAGAGAAGTAGGACGTAATTTGAACATGGTGTTGACAATTAAGAACTCATGGGAAACGAAGGTCCTTTTAGCATGTGTGTTGGCCGGTGAGTACAAGCCAAAGAAGAAGGGCAAATCCGGTGTTAATATGCCGACCCTACAAGTTGGTGATGATCTAAAGGAAAAACCACGTAGCAGGAAGATGGGCTGCCCGTTCGAATTGGTTGGCCAACGGGACAGGAGGACCCATCATTGGCGGCTAAGCGTGAAATCCGGTCGCCACAACCACGACCTTTCCACTGGTCTGGAGGGATATCCTTTTGCCGGCCGCTTAACTGATGAGAAAAAGGAGGATGCAAGGATATTAACCCTATCACATGGTGCGCCGAAGTTTGTTATGACATACTTGCGCGAAAAGTGGCCGGACATCACAACTTTGATGAGACAATTGTACACTTTTCGGCACGATGTACTGAAGAAAGAGATGAGCTCAATGAATGTAACTCAATTCTCACTCCATTTCTTAAAGTCAAATGGCTATTATCTTGATTATCGAGCCGAGGAAGGAAGCAACGAGATAATAGACTTTTTCTTTGCCCATCCCAAGTTGTTGAATCTGCTGAAGTTGTTTTCGTATGTTGTGATCATGGATGCGACATACAAAACCAACATGTAAGTAATTATAATAAAAGCGTTTTACTTGAAATTTAAGTTTTGCACGTTAACTTATTCAAATTAATTAACATTTCAGGTATAACATGCCTTTGAGTGAGATGGTAGGATTTACTTGCACCGGGCACACTTTTTGTATTGGGTTTGCATTTATGGCAAGAGAGACCCAAGATCACTACGAATGGGTGTTATATCAGTTGCGGGAGGTGTTCGAAATGGTTGGGAAAATGCCAGAAGTTATTGTCACGGATCGGGATATTGCCGAGGTAAACGCCGTTGTAGTCTTGTTTCCCAACGTCAAGCACCTATTGTGTTGGGTGCATATCAAGCGGATTGCAAGGCTGTTGGGACGTTGTTGGGACCTCTGGTTCTAAGCAACGGATCAACGATTCACTTCTCTTTAAGTTTTGATAATGACAAATACCATAGGGAACTAATGTGGTTTGTTCAAGTATTTCTAAGGAACACAGGTACATCCAAGAACTCCTATGAATGACAAAGCCACTACTGGCCACAATGAAGAGTTTCCATCAAGGGAACTCTGAAGAGGAAAGTTCCCATGAAGTGGGAACTCCCAGAAACAAACAAGAAAACACAAGCTTACAACGATGAAGAGTTTCCATCAAGGGAACTCTGAAGAAGTCAGTTCCCATGAAATGGGAACTCACATGTGAAGACAACGACCGTTCAGCGCAGATCGCGGGATTCTGTCTCAGACAGCCAGAGGGAACAGTCTGAGGATCAGACTGTCACGCTTCATCCAACGGTCCGATTGATTCAAGAAGTTGACCTAGTTCAAACCAAAGTCACATGTGAAGAAAGTACAACTTGGGCATCAAGCAAAGGGCATTTTGGACACAAACGAAAGATGCGACTGCCCAAGACAAATGGACTATAAAGCCAAATGAATAGTACTCGGTCTGAGTACTTCTCCCAGAACTTACAAACACCCACATCAGAGAAAAGAAAGAAAAGGAAGAGAAGTCCCCGCCGGCGAGTGTGTGATCTCGACGACGGTGAAGCTGAAGTTCCCTGGAGCAAGGGAACTGAGAAGTCAGCGTAAGGTTGGAGTTACTTGTGTTTTGCTGTTGTGAGCTTAGGAACTCAGTTGAGAGGATTTACTAGTGTTGCTAGAGTTAGGAAGAACTTGTAGGAACAGAGAAGTGTAAATCCGGCTGTGTAACTAAGGAACAAAGCAATCAATATAAGTAAGTCATTCAAAATCCTCCAAGCGGAGGTAGAGGTTTACCCATACAACTAGTTGGTTGTAGTGGGGTTCCTCTATAAAGGAACTGTGCCTTTCACTGTTTTTATTACTTGCGATTATTTACTTCCGCTGCCTTGGGAACAACTTAATTGCCAGTTCCCAAGCTCACTGCTAACCGATTACGATCCAACAATTTGTATCAGAGCGAGCGCTCTAGATTTGTGTTAGCATCGCAGGTGCCAAAATGGCTCAGGAACTTACTCAGGTGGGGAACAATACCAGCAAGCCGCCAAGGCTTATAACAGGAAGATTTGAAAGCTGGCAACGCGACATGAAAGATTGGATGCGTGGCCAAGACTACCAAGCCTGGTGCGTCATCGAAAGGGGGAACTTCGAAATCGATCCAGCTATTGTCAACGATCTCTCAAAGTGGGGTCCCAACGAGTACAAGTGCATGGAGGCAAACTACAAAGCAAAACAGTATCTAAAAAGGTCCATGTGTGTACAAGATTGCGACAGGGTTGCCAACCTTGACACAACCAAGGAAATGTGGGAAGCCATCCAACAAATGCACGTTGGGAACTCAGATCTCAGAGAAGATCTTCAAATGAACGCAAAGAGGGAGTTCTACAACTTCCAAATGGAGATGGGAGAGTCCGTCGATAGCTACCAATCCCGGTTTGAAGGACTTTGCACTAAGATGGAAGGATTGGGGATCACAAAAGAAGAAATCACCCACAAAATGAAGGTCCAACAGCTCTTCAATGGATTGACTGGAGAATGGGCAAATGAAAGAACGATGTTCAAGGAAAACCCAGAAAATCGAACGCTTATGCTCCATCAAGTATTTGGAAAGTTAGTGGGACATGAGAAGAGGAAGATCGATGATAAGGAACAAAGTCGAGCTCATCGAGGGATCGCACTCAAGATCGAAAAAATGCTCAAATCAACCCAAGAACAACATGAAGACTCCGAAGAAGAAGAGGATGAAGAGCTAGTCCTTGTGACAAGAGCTCTTCGAAATTTCTACAAAGGAAAGTCTCAACGGAACAGTGGGAACTGGGGAAAGGGACAGAGTTCCCAAAGAAAGCCCACAGAGAAGGATCTCTCAGAAGTGACTTGCTACAAATGCAACAGGAAAGGACATTTTGCGAAGGAATGTCCACAAGGAACTGAAGGCAGAAAGCAAGGAAAGAAGGCCTACATCGCTACTTGGAGCGATGATGAAGACGAAGATCCTGAAGCATGGGCACTCCCAGACATGTGTGGCATGGCCATAGGAGAAACCACTGGGGAACAACCCAGTGAGGTAACCACTGAAACTGTTCTTGATTCCTTGAGTAATTATGAAAAACCTGAATTGTTGAATCTTGTTAAAGATAACATAAAACTGCAAAACAAGTTGGAAAAACAGGAACACATAAATTCTCAATTAGTTGGTCTTGAGCCCTGTCCCAACTGCATATCCCTTCTAGAAAAACTCAAGTCCCATGTGTCTCACATCGTAGATCTAGAAAGAGAAATCAAAACTTTAGAGAAAGATGAGAACACCCTCCTGCAAAACCTGAGTAAGACTCCCGAACATCCTGAAGCCTCTAGTTCCCAAATTAAGTTTGTCCCAGCCAGACATGGCATAGGATACAAAGGTGAGTGCTCCAAGAACAGAAAGTCACCCCTGAGCGAACATGAGATCCATGAGTGTAGGGCCTTAGAACTCCAGTGCGAGAAACAGAAAAATGCTCATCTCGAGGAGAAAATCAGGGTCCTAGAGAGTGGAAACAATGGTGAGAAAGACTACTATACTGGGAACTCTGGACATAGAATCTATGTCAAAATTGCTAAGGGAAATGGGTCTCGAGTGTACAACAAAGAAACCATAGATAGGAACCGTATCCAGAGACCACACCCAAAATACTACCTGGGAGAATACTACAAGACATGTTGGCACTGTGGTGCTCATGGGCACTACAAGGATGCATGTCCCAAGAAGAGAGCCCAAACCCCTAGAAGCCATGAGTTCCCAAACAGACAAAAACGTCATGCTCATCACCAAAGGAACTCCAACTCTCAAAATTCCAAAGACATCAACATTTCTGACTATATCTTGAATGAAAATGTTTTCCCTTGCAAGGGACCTGGCAAGAGTCATCTTGCTTGGGTCTCAAAACACTAACTTTTCCTTGTAGGTGGCTGTGAGAGGGAACAGTACATGGTTCATAGATAGTGGATGCTCGAACCATATGACAGGAAACAAGGATATCCTCATCTCACTCCACACTCATGCCGAAGGAGGCCACGTCTCATTTGGCAACAAGAACAAAGGAGAAGTTATTGGAAAAAGGAGAAGTGTTGCTCAACAAATCCATCAAAGTCAGCAACGTAAATCTGGTAAAGGATCTGGGATGTAATCTGTTGAGTGTCTCCAAGATGTGTGATCAAGGGAACAACATCGTTACTTTCGACTCAGATGAATGTCTCGTCATCAACAAAAAGACCAACAAAGTAATTCTGAGAGGAAAAAGATACAACAATGTGTATGTGGTGGACACCAACTTTGAACCACCAATGAAGCTGTGCCTTGCGAGTTCCCAAGATGACACGGAACTCTGGCACCGAAGACAGGGACATGCTGGTGTGAATCAAATCCTAAAGCTTTATCTACAGGATCTGGTCATTGGTCTTCCACGAATCAATCTAGAAGGAGTCAAAATGTGTGAAGCATGTGTTCGAGGGAAACAGACCAGGATCTCCTTCAAACCCAAGAAGGTGGTAAGCACAACCAGGTCCCTGGAGTTAATTCACATGGATCTCTGTGGTCCCATGAGAACAGCTAGCTACGGTGGAAAAAGGTACATGTATGTTTTAATTGATGATTTTTCAAGATTCACCTGGGTTATTTTCTTGAAGGCAAAGTCACAAGCGCTTGAAGAATTTGAGCCCTTCATCAAAAGAACAGAAGTAAGCTTGGGGCTGAAACTGAAAGCAATCAGATCTGATCACGGAACTGAGTTTCAAAACTTGGAGTTCCTAAACTTCTGTGAACAGAATGGGATCTCTCACAACTTTTCAGCTCCCCGTACTCCTCAGCAAAATGGAGTGGTCGAGAGAAAGAACAGAACTCTGGAGGACATGGCTAGAACCATGATGATCGAAAGTGGAGTTCCTGAGTACTTTTGGACTGAAGCAATCTCCACAGCTACATACATCCTAAATCGAGCCATGACAAGGCCCCTGATCAACAAGACCTCCTATGAGCTCATCAAAGGGATAAAACCAAACATCTCACACTTGAGAACATTTGGTTGCACGTGTTTTGTTCATAACAACGGCAAGGACAATCTTGGAAAATTCGACCCCAGAAGCGACGAAGGGATCTTCCTGGGATACTCATCACAAAGCAAAGCTTACAGGGTCTACAATACAAGAACCAAGAAGATAGAGGAAAGCATTCATGTCGTCTTCAATGAAAAGTTTGTAAAGATGGGAACCAAGATCCAAGGGAAGGGAACTCTGTTCAAGCTAGTCAGACATGAAGACGAGGATGATGACGAGGATGAGCCAAGAAAAAGGGATGAAGACTATCCAAGTGCAAGCAATATCCCGCAACCAGGGAACAACGACGAAGGTCCAACCCTCACTGATCAAACCTTCCTCGAGGCTCCTTCCTCAGAAGAACCACAAGACACCTCCAACTCACTCGAGGTCCCCTCTTCAGGGAACAACTCTGCTGTCCCCCAAGACAATACCTTGCCAGAATCAAGTATTCAAGGGGAACAAAGAGGAAACCTGCCAGAAATCTCTGAAGAAACATCAAATGAAGAAGCTGGAGATGAGAGTTCCCATGACAAAGAAACATCGACTGAGGATGATACACATGCAAAGGAACTCACTCATATAAGAACCTTTCAACAAAGGAAGGACCACCCTCTTGAGAACATCATCTCCCCTCTTGTTAAAGGTGTGCAGACTCGTTCCTCTCTCAATAATTTTTGTGCTTTTAACGCGTTTGTTTCAATGGTGGAACCCAAAAATATCAAAGAAGCATTAAAGGACCCAGATTGGATTCAAGCCATGCAAGAGGAACTCCACCAATTCGAGAGAAACAAAGTTTGGAAGCTAGTTCCTAGGCCCAAAAACAAGAACATCATAGGAACCCGATGGGTTTTTAGGAACAAGCTCGATGATACTGGAGCTGTAGCAAGGAACAAGGCTAGGTTAGTAGCACAAGGATACAAGCAAGAGGAAGGGATTGACTACGATGAGACCTTCGCACCAGTTGCCAGGATCGAGGCAATCAGACTCCTCATCGCCTATGCTGCTCACAAGGGATTCAAACTTTATCAAATGGATGTGAAAACAGCCTTCCTAAATGGACATCTCAAGGAAGAAGTGTATGTGGCCCAACCTCCAGGATTCGAAGATGAGAAAATGCCCAACCATGTCTATTTCCTGGAAAGGGCCCTTTACGGACTCAAACAAGCTCCCCGAGCTTGGTATGACAGGTTTGCTCAATTCCTCTTGTCCCATGGATACATTCGTGGTTCCATAGACAAGACTTTGTTTTTAAAGAAAGAATCTAAAGACATTTTGATTGTGCAAGTATATGTTGATGACATTGTGTTTGGAGCAACTAACGAAACTCTTGTAGAAAAGTTCAAGGACCTCATGAGCAATGAGTTTGAGATGAGTCTCATTGGGGAACTCACGTTCTTCTTGGGACTTCAAATATCCCAAACAAAGGAGGGAACAAAGATCCATCAACAGAAATACATCAAGGAAATGCTCGTGAAGTATGGGATGGAACATTCAAAGCCCATTGACACTCCCATCTCACCAAATTCAAGGCTAAATGCAGATGAAACAGGTATCAGTGTGGACCAAAGGAACTATCGAGGTATGATCGGGTCCCTTCTCTACTTAACAGCTAGTAGACCTGATATCATGTTCTCCGTATGTCTTTGTGCTCGTTTTCAAGCTAACCCTAAGGAATCACACCTGAAAGAGGTGAAGAGAATTTTCAGGTATCTCAAAGGGAACAATAACTTGTGCCTTTGGTATCCAAGGAACAGTTCCCTTGAGCTCATTGCATACACAGATGCTGACTTTGCAGGGCACTTGGTTGACAGAAAGAGCACTTCAGGAATGGCCCAGTTCCTAGGGTCTTGCTTAGTTTCGTGGGGATCTAAAAAGCAAAACTCAGTGGCACTCTCCACAGCTGAAGCTGAATATGTGGCTGCCGCATCATGCTGTTCCCAGGTTCTATGGCTTTAGTCACAACTCCAGGATTACGGTATGTCTTTTGGCCCAGTTCCCATACTCTGTGATAACTCTAGTGCCATAAACATTTCCAAAAATCCTGTGCATCATTCTAGAACTAAGCATATTGATATAAGGCATCACTTTCTACGTGACAATGTTGAGAATGGGAACATTTCGATGGAACACTGTAGAACTGAAGAGCAAATTGCGGATATTCTTACCAAAGCTTTAGACAGACGTCCCTACCAGCGTTTTCGAATGCTTCTAGGGATGATAACTCTAAACTAAACAAGTCCCTGTTTATTTCTCTCTCAATGCCTGACTAGTTTATCTAAAATTGCATGATAAGGAACTTGGATTCATTGCTTTCACTATGCCATGATTACTAGTCTAGAGAAAAATGTGTACAAAGGAACTCTATTTCTTTTGGCCCAAAATGATCAACCAGAGTTCCCTTTATCCCTCATTACAAGCCACCATGACGGTTGATCATATGACCCACCTTAAGCTAGGGACCAGACAAATGCTTCTCATGAGCCAAAACATTTCCTTTATCGAGTTGCAAATTGTCTGGTTCCCTTTGAGTTCCCTAGCCCCACAAAAAGATGAGTGTGAAGTTCCCTCAACCACTTCACTCTCCCTGACCTTGAAAAGATCATGGGAACTGCTGCATCTACAAAGGGAACACTGACTAATCTTCAAAGAAAAACCGTCACTTGGGAAGCGGACTTTCGTGTCAGAAGCTCTGAAGCGTTACAGGCCAAGTATTCAAAATTTGAAAAGGACTTCCCAAGAGATTGTGACGCGTGTCCAGAAGCGTGCTTGAGAAGTTGAAACGGCGCCCCACGTTCATTGGGCAACGGTTATCGAGGTTATTCCACTTCCCTTTCTACCCTTCACCTCCTCTCTCCTTTAAAACCCCTCTTTGCCATTTTTAGGCCCTTTACTCCATCTTACATCCCTGTCATTCGTCTTCCCCAAATCCTTTTCACTCTCTTTTCAAGAAACCTCCAAAGCCTCCCAAATTCTTACAAAAATGGCCCCTCAACACACATTCGCACAAATCAAAGAGTGGGTACTTGCCAATCCTCGCACTCTCTTCATCACTCAACTGAACGAGATCGAGCAAGAACAAGACCCAACCATGAAGGATGTCCTCATTCAAGGGCTATACAATCAAGTAAGCCCCTTCTTGCCCCCTCCTCCTCCTCAGGTCGACGAAACCGTCTCCTGGACCTCTTCCTCCTCCGAATCTCTTCCTCTTCCACCTCCAACCACCAACACCTCCTCCGGAGTTGTCATCGTTGACAACTTCGGAGATGCTCGCCCCTCCATCAATGAAAAACCCCATAAATCCAAACATTGCCACTCATCCAAACATCGCCACTCATCAAAAGATCCCTCAAAATCCAAAAAATCCAAACACTCCCACGACCCCTCCAAATCCAAAAAGCGTAAACACTCTGAGGCCTCTGAATTCTCGGAGCCCAGAAAGAAGGCTTTCTTCCGATTTGAGGACTACCTGAACTGCTCCAAGGAGAGTTCTTGTGCTCCCAAACCTCCCTACCCTTTTCCTTCCGACGATGGGAACTCCGAACCCCAGAGTCTACTTCCCTCTTCCTCCTCCATCCCTCCTCTTCAAATCGAGGGACCTCCTCCGCCACCTCCTCCAGTTCCCGCCACGATGGGAACTCCAACATCCCAACCTCCTTCACTTCCTCTCGTTCCCATCATTACGGGATCTCCAACTCCACCTTCACCTCACAAAACCCCTTCTCCTTCCTCACCAAAACACATTTCCACCACTCCCATCTCCGCTTCGGGGATCTCTCCTCCACAGGACCGCAGATCCCTTCCACTAACAACCCCTATTCCTTCTTCTCCTCTCCCCTCTTCCATCACGTCTCCCACCACCACCAAACTCCCCTCTCCCTCACCATCCAAAAGTACCGTCGCCCTCTCCTCAGACGACGACGATCTTCCTCTTTCTGTGGTCATCGGCAAAATGACCAAGGACCCTCCTCCGATCATCATGGGAACTTTGGAGGAGGAAGCCCAGCTCAAGGCCATCGAGGAAGAACTCAACAGGGGTCCCTCTGAGCACACAGTCTCCCAAGGGACAAAGTCCCCAGAAAAGGTTGCCCCTCAAGAGCCCACAGAGACAAGGGACCTCGCACCAGCTGGAGGTGCTGAGGCAACAACAAGTCATCCTGGAGATGACGCGGAGGGCTCCGGTTCGAGCTCCTCCGAGGAAGAAGGGACCTCCCATGATGAGGTCGAAGAAGAAGAAGAAGCTCCAGCTACAAAGGAGCCAGCACGTATCCCTACACCTGGACACCAAATGTTGGTGTCCGCGAGTTCCCCACCACCAAGGGACCGCGTGCTTATGATCGAAGCGGCTGCACCCCCTCAGCAGAAAGGACCTCGCACGGTCTCTAGGGGGAACAAATCCAAAAGCAAGTCAAGGAAGGGGAAGGGGACCACCAAGCATCATGTCAATGAGCGCCGAAAGCTTCTCCCTCACCTCATTGTTTCCAAAGAGGTGCTAACTGAAAATGGTCTGGAGGAACTGATCAAGGCCCAGGGCTGGGAGAGACTCTGCCAAGAAACTGTGAGAGTAGATCCCTCACAAGTGCGTCAATTCTACAACAACTTCACTATCACCAACGACGACACTCAGGGAACTCTCTCCCACGAAGGCGACGAGTTCATTTTTACAACGTCTACGATCCGCCTTCAACTCCAGGTCCCTGGTCAAGGGCTTAGCGAGGTGCCCAGCAAGCTCTGGGGCGACTTCAACAGCGCCGAGGTGTACAACACAATTTTTGAGGGTCGGGTTCCCTCTAAGGTCCTCTCGACGCATCATCTGTCCTTGGTCGCCAAGCTCGCTCACCAATTCATCATCAACGTGGTGATCCCACGCCAAGAAAAGCGCCTGGTCGTCAACATCCCCGATGCCATCATCCTCTACCACTTCCTCCTCAAGAAGCCCATAAATCTTCCCCGAATTATCCTTGGGCACATGGAAAAGTGCATGGCCTCCAAGTCCCACTCCCTTCCCTACTCCGGGCTGATCAAGAAGCTCCTACAAAAAGAGGGTCTCTACGATGCCTCTAAAGACGAAATCGAGCTTGGAAGGGAACTGGACATTACAGTTGCCCAGAAGATGAGACACTCGGAGCCTGTAGAGGAGGCGGCTCCCCTAGAGTCTGGTACACAAGAGGGGAACTCTTCAGTGTTGCTCCGCATCGCCAACACCCTCGATCAGATTGCTAGGGACCAGGCAGTGTTGGCCAGAGGACAAGAAAAGCTTACACAAGTTCTTACGCGCCTTTGTGACGCCTTGTTCCCTCAGAGCCCATGATCTCTCCCTTCTTGTTCCCTTAATCCAAAAATGACCACAAATTGTACTTGGGTTCCCATTGTACATATTCTCTTAAGTAATGAAATGGTCTTTATTTTGATTGCGTGTTCCATTCTTTCCTAATATTGCTTTGCTTATTTTTCGATGATGTCAAAAGGGGGAAAGATAAAAAATGTGAGATGAGTTAAAAGTTTAAGTTATCACAGACCACGCATAAGCTAAGGGGGAACAATTGCATAAAAAGCCTAATAGGAACTATGTGTCTCACCAGAAGTGGCTCCCTAAATCTAAATGTCTCACTAAGAGTGACTTCCCAAAATCATACTTAGGAACTCATCAGCATATCATTCATTGAAATACTTGCATTTTTGTGATGGGTTTGTCATCATCAAAAAGGGGGAAATTGTTGGGACGTTGTTGGGACCTCTGGTTCTAAGCAACGGATCAACGATTCACTTCTCTTTAAGTTTTGATAATGACAAATACCATAGGGAACTAATGTGATTTGTTCAAGTATTTCTAAGGAACACAGGTACAACCAAGAACTCCTATGAATGACAAAGCCATTACTGGACACAATGAAGAGTTTCCATCAAGGGAACTCTGAAGAGGAAAGTTCCCATGAAGTGGGAACTCCCAGAAACAAACAAGAAAACACAAGCTTACAACGATGAAGAGTTTCCATCAAGGGAACTCTGAAGAAGTCAGTTCCCATGAAATGGGAACTCACATGTGAAGACAACAACCGTTCAGCGCAGATCGCGGGATTCTGTCTCAGACAACCAGAGGGAACAGTCTGAGGATCAGACTGTCACGCTTCATCCAACGGTCCGATTGATTCAAGAAGTTGACCTAGTTCAAACCAAAGTCACATGTGAAGAAAGTACAACTTGGGCATCAAGCAAAGGGCATTTTGGACACAAACGAAAGATGCGACTGCCCAAGACAAATGGACTATAAAGCCAAATGAATAGTACTCGGTCTGAGTACTTCTCCCAGAACTTACAAACACCCACATCAGAGAAAAGAAAGAAAAGGAAGAGAAGTCCCCGCCGGCGAGTGTGTGATCTCGACGACGGTGAAGCTGAAGTTCCCTGGAGCAAGGGAACTGAGAAGTCAGCGTAAGGTTTGAGTTACTTGTGTTTTGCTGTTGTGAGCTTAGGAACTCAGTTGAGAGGATTTACTAGTGTTGTTAGAGTTAGGAAGAACTTGTAGGAACAGAGAAGTGTAAATCCGGCTGTGTAACTAAGGAACAAAGCAATCAATATAAGTAAGTCATTCAAAATCCTCCAAGCGGAGGTAGAGGTTTACCCATACAACTAGTTGGTTGTAGTGGGGTTCCTCTATAAAGGAACTGTGCCTTTCACTGTTTTTATTACTTGCGATTATTTACTTCCGCTGCCTTTTGAACAGCTTAATTGCCAGTTCCCAAGCTCACTGCTAACCGATTACGATCCAACAAAGGCGTACGCTTTGGCGAACGGGTTTTCTGAGGGGATTGCGGAGTGGTTTGGAAACAAAGCATGGGAGCTATTTTGATCAACGACCGTAGCAGAGTATGAGGCACGACTTCGTCTATTGCGGATTGGTGAGATTGGAGTACAAAATCCGCTCAATCCGTTATTGTTAGCGTACCTCCGGAGGAACTGGCTTACTCCTTGGCGTGATCACATTGTTAGAGCCTACACGGATCATTGTCTATATTTGTTTACTAGGACCACAAACAGGTACGCTAATCAATTTTCCTTACGAGAAAACTCTTAAACACAAATATTAGCTATTGGCACGAAACAAACGAAATATTTATCAGGGTCGAGTCCCAACACTCTGTGTTGAAGGATATTTTGGAGTCTTCTGTTGGGGGGTTCAACATGGTCTTGAGAAAGATGCACGCCATGGTGAACATTCAGGTGCACAATATTAGGGGAGAGATGGAACGAGACCATACCAGCGAACCATTGTCCATCAAACACATGGACGAGCCACTCAAAACTGTCTTCTCTCGTCTTCCAGGGAAGGTTTCCAACAATTGTATCGGAGAGTTGTTTGCCCATGTCCGCGCTATATTTGACCCGAACTGGCCTTTCCGTCAGATATGCGACGATGCGTGGTGGACAACCGCCCGTGGACTACCATGCCCTCACCAAGTCCAAGCTTGTATCAATGAATGCAGGCCTATTGAACTTTCAATGATTCATGATTTCTGGAAACAATTGGTGTGGGAAGGCCAAAGGGGAGTAGATGAACAGGTGGCCCCCACAGCCCTAAATCCAACTGACGAGATTTGGACGAGGAAGATACAAGACTTCTATGAAGGCAAGATTGATTCTATTGTCAAACACCAGGTTGGTCGAAAATACTTGAACCTCAATTATCCTGAGGAGGGGGATGTGGTGGATCCATCTCGCAATAGGAAGAAGAAGGGTAGGCCAAGGAAGATACAAAACTGAAATTCAGCTATGTGACAATAATAACTGAATTTAGTTAGAATGCACCAAAATTGATATAGGGACTAAATCCATCTCAAAGCCATTGTATAAAAGCCAATGAACATGAGGATGTGCCCGTAATTGATATAATGACTAATTTTATTAATAACTATTATGAAAATAGAAATGTCTCAAAACTAAAAATTGGAAACTCAAAAGCTGAACAAACAAGCCCTAAGGGTAAAGCCTTTTGATTTTGGTTCACTGAAAACTCTGCAGCGGTTGCCCATCTAAGCAATATTTGGATGACTTTTTTAATTTCTTTGCCATCATCTCTGATTGGACAAGTTCATTATATTTTCACCAAATGTTTGACCCTTCTACTTTAGTGACAAGTTTTTTGTGTGAGTAGGTGGATGATGAGGCCAGGGAACTCAACAGGGACCTGATGTCTAAGTTGCTTGAACTAGACGACGTTGATGTTGTTTATATAGACCAAAAGTGAACTGGAAGCTTTTTTTCGAATAAGAGAAATGCCTAGTCTTCTTTCTTTTGGTGTAGATTAGCAATTGAATTTATAGGCAGTGTAGTAGTTCACACAAGAACTACTCCAAGAGTTGGACTGAAATCACTTGTATTGGTCTAATAATAACACTTGTCATTGTTCATTGCTTGGTTTCTTTCCTTTTCTGCCTGAAATCATCTGTGTTTTTGAATTACATTGACATCATCATAGTCTTTTAATACATTTCATGGGTTCTTGAATGGTGATTGGTGATTTCCCTTGACATCATCATAGTCTTTTAATACATTTCATGGGTTCTTGAATGGTGATTGGTTGATTTCCCTCTCTTGGTTGTTTTTTGTTGTTGTAAACTTGTATTTTGTAAAATACTTTAGTTGTAAACTTGTATTTTGTAAAATACTTTTGAGTTGAATAGGCATGTTCAACGGGTCAACCCGACCCGTAATCCGGGTCACGGGCCAACCCGTTGACCCGTAAAAGCCGTAAAAAAAATTAATTGACCCATAATCCGGGTTACGGATCGGGTCACGGGTCAACCCGTTTCACCCGTCTCATAAAAGTTGGTTAGCCCAAAATAAGGTTTGAAAGCCTCAAAAGCTCATATGTGTAATTGGGCTTAAGAGAAGACTTAATTTATTATGGGCTTTCACTTGTGATTTTATAAGCTCAAATTTCCTTCTCCATAATCCAAATTATCGATGTGGACAAATACCCTCGTTCCCACATTGAAAATTTGTTAAAATGTAGAGGGAATTGGGGCTTATAAATGCATGTAATCCCTATGTAATAAATTTATTATGTATATTATGGGTTGACTCGTAACCCGACGGTTGGATCAAGGTATTGTTCTATAGGTTCTTCAATTCTTCTATAGGGTTTTTCAATTCTTCCATGTTGGGTATTAATTCGTTCTATAGGGACTTTTCATTAGGGTTTTTCATAGGAACTTTTCATAGTAAGATTCTTCATTGCACGAACTAAGAAATCCGTTCCTTATAAAGACTGGGCTTTTGGGGAGCGTTCGGTAGCGATCTTAAAAACTACGCTATTCTAACACAGCGATAAACTACGGTATTCTAACACAGCGATGGGAAATTTCTTCATGAGCCCATTGCTATGGCAAAGCTACAGTAGAATAGAATTGAATAACTGAGTTGGAGCAGCCTCCTGTTACCTTGTTTCAAAGCTAGCACACCTGCCAATTAAAACACTGCACCTACTTTCACAACTTCAAACAACTTGTTGTATGCCCTTTTATTTGATAGTTGTGAGTTTGATTACCTTGTTAACCTTCCTTCGGCATGCGGCCATGACGAAAAGTGCCGGCCGTCAATCGCTACGGTCCGCCAATAGGTGCACCATATACGGAGGAGCTGAAGAGATTGCTAAGGAGGCTTATGAGGCAGGCAACAGGGTTGTGTCTGCTGCAGAAGATTTCGCCAGAGCTGCCAATGGTGGTGATGGCGAAGAGGTCTATTCGTTAGAAAGAGTGGCTGAAAGAGCCAAGGTGGTGGCCAAAAGACAAGCTTTTAGGGCGCGCAGAGAATATAGAACCGTTCATGCAGGATGTCAGAATTAGTAAGTGATATATTAAATGACTTTGTGTTATAATATAAAACATCATATAGAAAATACAAAATTCTATGCAACAAAACAGCAACAAATACAAATTGACTGAAACTAACATCCAAATAGATCAGTTTTGAAACTCTCAAGGTTTACTGGGTACAGGAAGAATTGGGACAGGAAGTTTATAACTTTTAAAAACCAATCACGTTGTACATTAGAAAGTATGAATAGAATAGGGATAAGTCACATTAATTTCTCATAGCATTCATTTGTGAGATTAATGATCACATTTGTTTCATCTGGTTGAAAAAACTTATCCAGATGCTTTGATCACATGTTTATATGTGTCTATGCAAATTGATTGTTTGAACTTAAATATATTATTATGATTTACCACTGGTTGAATACGAAACTGGGCTCTCCTCTATGCTATTATAAAATAAAACAGCCCAATTGAGCAATCTTGCACAACTTCTTTCCCTTGTGTTTTCAGCTACCTTTTTAAGCTTCCCACTTGAAGAGAATCCTTTTTAATTGTATTTTTTAATTCCTAAGCAACGTTTTTTGGAACAGGCCGATATCTTTTTTGTAAATTCCACACTCATAAAAATAAGCTATTGAATGGTTATTTGTCCTGTCTAATTTTATGTTCAAATTGTCTTTCTACTTCATTGTACAGTAATATTTGTTGGTTGGCTACATAAGTCTTTCTATCATGATCGATCTTGAATTGTGATGGAATTGGTTCTGTTTGCAGGCATATGATCAAAAAGACAAACAAAGAAGCATTGAAGTTCAAGTCTGTACAACTTACTCTTATAGAACTTGCTATGTTTAAAGTCAAATTTGAGAAGAAAAGGAAAATAAAGAACATGACTTTAAGGATGGGCTTGTTCAAGTAGGACGAGCTTGTTCTGTGATTGTTCAACTGTAAAGCAAAAAAGAATGATTTCCTAGACATTTAAATTTAGGGTTACTTTGCAGGCTATAGAAGCTATGCAAATGGTTTTCGATCTTTCAGGAATTAAAAGACTTGACATCGAATTATTGACAACATTTTTAATTCACTCTCAATTTGATAATGGTGCTTGAGGCTTATTAATGTGCTCTGAGGCTTTTTTAAAACAAGTTAGATCATATACGACCCGACCCGAACCCGAACCCAAAATGACCCGACCCGATTGACATGTATATTAATAACAACAAACGTCCAAATAAATCATAGTCTATATGTTTACAAACCAGACCGACCCAAGCAATCAGAGCTGAAGCCTAGCCCGCCAGACTCAAAATCATCTAACAAAAGTATAAATATGTAAAGGCCCATCATCGATATTATGAGACACATCATAGCAGCCCACTAGTCCACTAACCTTGTCACCAATCTGGTAATGTTCATATGATTTTTTTTAAGAAATGAATGAATCTAGCTAGTAGCTAGTGACCTAGTGTGCATTCTGAAACATTGATGGAGACTTGTGTGTTTTGTATAGAACAACCTGGCGTTGTCCAGGTCAAGCTTTTTAGGGTGTGTTTGCTACTAGTTTTGGTATCAACTCTTACCATATTTATCAATATTAATACGAGATTTCTTCCGGTGGAAAAATCCGGTAAAGTTGCTGATGTGGCAGTCGAATAAGGTGGCTGGATTAATGAACGTGGATGGGCAATGCTGACTAGGATTCTAAAAATAAAAAAGTTAAAATAAATCTTTTATTATATCTAAATGTAGAAGAACGAAGAGTTTCATGAAGTTGATTGTCTTGTGACTTCACTTCTTGAAAAATTGAACTTCTCCATGAATTGGAAGAGCTGAACAACGTTCCCGAACACCTCCCTAGCTTCCATCAATCATGTTCGCCGAAATGTAGAGGTAGTGTCTCGTTGTCGCTCTTGATGTTCACCGGCTCACACAACAAATTTTGAGTCTAGGGTTTGGAATTTATTCACCATGGAATTTTATTTTCAATAGCAGATTTGGAATTTTTTTAAATCTAAATCCTAGTCAACAATAAGTTAATAGTCACCCATTTTCATTAATCCAGTCACCTTATCCAACTGCCACATCACCAACGTTTTGGAATTTTTCCACCGGAAACAATCTCGTATCAATCTCTTTAAATATAGTAAGAGTTGGTACCATGGTACCAAAACTAGTAAAAGTGAAAGTTGGTATTATTTTGAATAGATGAGCAAAAGTTGGAATTATTTCCTAAAAAAATTGACTAAATCCGCTAATTAAGTTCAATCAATCTCACCCTCCTTCTCCTCAATCACCTAACTCTAGTAAATTTTTACATTGGATTATTGGAATATATTTACAAACTAGACCCAAGCAATCAGAATTAAAGCATAGCCCACTAGAATCAAAATCATTTAACAAAAAATTATATCTATATGTAAAGGCCCATCATCGATCCATATTGAGACACAATTATACTACATAAAATTATATATAGCCCCCACTAGGCGTCTAGGCCACAGTGACCACTACATGGACCATGGAGCATTTTTATGACTAGTTGTGTCACACGGAAATGGGATGTTTTTATATGACCTTTTTTTTATTTAAAAGGTATGCAAGTAATTGATATTAAAGTTTTTTTTATAAATATCTTGTATGAAATGAATAATTGTGAAGATCAACAAGTACACTTATTGTACAACCTAATGATTCATATGGAGAAGACATACAACTAGTCATGATGAGCAGACTGAGCACATGCGCATAGGAAGCGGTAACTGACGAGGAAGGGGATTTGAGCACAGGCGCAGAGGAAGCTCAATTTCAGTTATTTTTATTCTCCATTTTGAAGAGAGATGCTCTAAAAATTTCTCCAAAATGGAGAACTATCTATCATATTCTCTAAAAAAAAAATTGAGCTTAATTTCAACAGATTCTATATTTTAGAGAACAATACATTGAATACTTTTATTTTTAACATATAAAATATTCTACAATAAATATTTAATAATTAATTAAATATTATCTTACTTATGAAAATAGAAGGGCTCTAAAATCTTAATATAATAAATAATTAATAATATGTTATTTAACTTGAATGATAATCAAATATTATAGAATATTAACCTAATAAATGATAAATTATTTGACTAGTTATAAGAAAATAAAATATTTTAAAATCTTAGGGCATGTCTAACAAATTCAATTTCTATATTTTTTTTTCAAAATAACAAACTTAAAATTATATTTTCTAACTTTTTTTTCCAACTCCAACAAATTCTCTTTGAGAAAATCCTACATATATTATAATTATTATTTTATGTATAAAAATATTATATTATAAAATATAATTTAATCAATAGGAAGAAGTCATAATTTATTAGATACATTTAATACATTCCCCAAATATTTTTAGGAAATTCTCTAAATATAGGGAAGATACATCAATTTTTGGAGACTTTTTCTAAAATAGAGATTAAAATGGGGAAATATTTGGACCTTAAAACATGTTCAAAATCTCCAAATACACAACATCTAAGAATTTGGAGCCTTTATTGAAGATGTTTACTATTCTGTTTTTAATGGCATCAGCTTAGGCAAGTAAATGCAACAAGATTAAATTGTTGTATTTATATGAATACAATTATACAAATGGACAATGTTGGCTAGGTAAGGTGTTATTTAGTGGTGGTTATTTTCCCCTAAAAAATAAAGTGTTATTATTTTGTAATCCGAATCTAATTGATTAAAAGTTTGTTTGCATTTTGTTTCGACGACTTTACTAGTTTATTTTAAGCTTATGAGTGTTCAATTGCTCTTTTATTGGATGGGAGTTTATTAATTTCTTTATGTGGTGTTCGTGTTAGGCTAAAGATTTAGGTACAAAGTTAGAAATACAAAAAAAAATTGAAATTACAAGGTAAAAGAATATTCAAGCTGTTCAAAGTTCGGAACAAAATGGACAAGCAAACACAAATATGTTTTTATAGTAAGTAAGAATTTGGTTTACTGGACAAGCCTGGTAAAACCGAGAGATCGAGTAAATGGAAGCCGAAAAACGGCTAGAACATACCAGAAGGAGACAAAGACACGTAGAGAAAGTACAACTGACAAAAATAAGGAACTAGAGTAAAAGGGTAGTGGAAAAAGTGAGGGGTAAAAGAGAGTACTGCTGGCGAAAATAAGGAACTAGAGTAAAAGGGTAGTGGAAAAAGCGAGGGGCTAAAGAGTAATGCCTTTAGCATTCGGGTCAAAAGCGGACAAATAAAGTATGATAAAGTGGACTATTGACGCTGCCTCCACCAGGATGAAGGATCTTCAACAACCAGAAAAACGTCCTAGTGACTGCGCCAATCACAAATAAGCCTCACCCAATCCACAACCTAATCTCCGAGTTGTACAAACCGTGCCCGGGTCAATACCTCCAAAGACGAGCGAACGACTCGATCCGTTAGAGAAGAACAAAACAAACTCGATCAAACCTGGAAAAACAAAACCAACAACAAAGAAGAAACAAAGTAAAAGGGCTAAAGGGCCAACAACCAAAGCCCGTAAGAAGAAAAGAACACAAGAGTCACAGCCCGAAACTCCAAAGCTCAAAAGTAAAGGGCAACGAGAAACATGACAAGCAAAAGGAGATTTCAACTCAAGAAATACCACCCTAAGAAGATTCAATTTTGGTGGAGTTGAAAGAATAAGTATAGTAAATTTGATCAAATGTTTTAATTTAGTTTTGTAGCATTTACTTATGTATTATAGGATTTGTAAAATCTATGTTTAAAGTTTTCATCAATCGACACACTGACTACTTTTTTCGATATAAAAGAATTCGATATACCAACCAAACCTTTTTGATCGACATAGTGAAGTTCAACAACTACACAAATCGGCATGAGAACAACAAACACTCGGCCAAAATAAACAAGAATAATATCAAATAACAAACAAAAGCATTGATATGCACAAGATTCATAACTAAAGAATTATTTGTGTGAAGCGTTACGAAAAGAGAAGAAACACACCAATTAAAAAAAAATTACAAGACTAGATCCTTAAAAACATTACTACTTGTTAGCATTAGAGGTGTAAATGAACCAAAACTAGTATTAAAATGAAATAAAGAAATCCAAATTTTTACTTTTTTCGGTAGAAAATCCAAAATTTTGCTTGTTAGCATTAGAGGTGTAAATGAACAAAAATTACTATTAAAATGATACCAAGAAAAGGATGAGTCTGTCTTGTCGATCAAATTATAATTTTTTAGATCTCAGCACATTAAGTTCTTGTTTAAATTATAATATTTAATATATTAAGATTTAAGTTGTATTAAATTAGGCTTAAATACATATGTAGCCCTTCAACTATGATAACCCGGACACTTTAGCCCCTGAACTTGAACCCAACTCAACTCAGCCCCTAACTCTTACATTTAGATCATTTAAACCATTATACCTATAAATTTATAAATTTTTTTTATATCCAGTCTCTACTAAACTCAGCTCAACTCAACCATATACTAAATTTCAACCATGTTCAAGAAAATAATAACTAATTAATAAATTTTATTTTAAAAATGCAATAGTAAAATAATATACTCCGTAAAATAGTAAGTGCAATCAATTCAATCATCCCTAAAATCAGAATTATGTGATAACAATCCGTTAACTTTAGGTGTAAAATTCCAAAATAACACCATTAAGAACCAAAAAAGGCGTATAAAGTATACATCCTCCAAAATATAGCAGCACATCAATATCAGTTCAAGTGTCTCCAAAATAGCTTTGACAAGTTTGATATCTGTTTTCCTAATTAGCACCGCACCAACCTCCACAAATTATATTCTAATTGTGTGAATAATATAGAGTGTTAACTATGGTTAAGTGTAAACTGTAGTTGAGTTACATAACAATCATAGTTAATATTCTGTTAGAACTCTCTTTCTTGTATAAATAGCTAGCTGAACTTGTAGCTCGTCTACATTCATTGTATGAGAGAATACAAGTTCATCAAAGGAGAGTTTCTGGTTTCTTTCTCTCTTGCTTCCGCTTACCTGATGTTTCACATGGTATCAAAGCCGATGAGAGCTCGATCTTGTGGTTTTGGTTTTGATTTCCTGTTCTGATCAATTCTATGATCAATACTTCTTCGTCCTTCGACGATTGTTTCTTTCTTCGTTTTTCTCTACCTATTTTTAGATTTCTTGTACGATCTCTTTCATCATGGTTGGAAATCAGAATTTGAGAGGTAATTCAGAAGGATCTGTTGGCAACAATCCAGAAATTTCCAATGGAGCTTCGAATGGGATCTATGATCCATATTTCCTGTCCAATTCAGACTATCCGGGAGCTCAATTGATCGCCATCTAGTTCAATGGCAAGAATTTCCTCAATTGGAGTCGAGGAGTGAATATGGCACTAGGATCCAAGTTCCAGCGTGGTTTCATTAATGGTGCGTGCGTTCAACCTGCTGAAGGCACAGAGGAGTATCAGCGATGGATTAGGGCTGACTATATGGTACGTTGTTGGATTCTAAACTCCATGATTCCTACAATTGCAGAAGGATTTATGTATGTCGAGTCTGCTAGAGAATTGTGGAAAGATTTGACAAAAAGATACGCACAGTCTAATGCACCTCTGATTTTTCAATTAAAGAGAAATCTTGCAAATCTTAAACAAGATAATCTGTCTGTTGCTGATTACTATACCAACATGAAGCGTCTATGGGATGAGATACAAAGTGTTGAAGGTTTTCCTGAATGTGTTTGTGGAGCTCTTGCAAATTGTTCTTGCTTGCTTGTGAAGCGATTTCTTGAGATAGATTCTCAGAATAAGGTGATGCAATTCCTCATGGGATTGAATGATGCTTTTGAAGGGATCAAAACTCAGATTCTTGGAACTGATCCATTGCCTGGAATCAATAGAGTTCATTACTTGGTTCAACAGACTGAGACTTCTCAGCAAGTTACAGGTGAAATGAATACAGGACAGGAGATGAATGCACTTTATGCTAACAGATCTGGCAACAATAACAACAAGTCTACTCAAGCTAGCAATCAGAATGCTAGTCAGTCTGGAGACAAAAAGACTTATAGAGATAACAAGCGTCAGAAGCTTGACAGAAAATGTGATTTTTGCAAAGTCAAAGGTCACACCATGGAAACTTGTTTCAAGATTACTGGTTATCCTGACTGGTACAAGGAGAAGTATGGAGATCCTAAGAGTAATGTCAACATGGTGCATCAAGATACACCTTTGGAGATGGAAAAAGGTGAGAGTTCTAAGGCTGCAGCTGGTGCTAATTCTTCCAAACCAGATCCTGCACAAGTCATTGATATGTGTCAAGAGTTGATTCGAGCATTCAAAGGGAAAGACAAGGCAGATTCTTCTGTGAATTTGGCAGGTATGGTAACTTCATCTAATGCTCTAAATGCCAGAACCTGTGTTAGCATAGATGATTGGATTGAACAGGGGCTACTGATCATATGTCTTATAATTCTGCTTTATTTGACAAGTTAGTGCCTCTGCCTAAGCCTATCTTAATTGGTCTTCCTGATGGTTCCATTAAGCAAGTTAGTCAAGCTGGCAACATATTTTTGTCTAAAGAGATACAGTTACGAGCAGTGCTTTATGTACTAGAGTTTATGCATAATCTGTTGTCTGTGACAAAGTTGTTAGATGATTTAGACTTTGTGGCTCGATTCACTAAAGAGCATTGTTACTTTCAGGACCTTACTACTGACAAGGTCAAGGCAGTTGGAGATAGAGCTGGTGGTTTATACAGACTCAAGTCTGATCTATCCAAGAAGTCTTTTAGTAGTTTAGCAGCTGATGTTGCTTGTAATAAGAAATCAGGTTCTAAAACCTTTGTGAACATGGTTACTTTTGAAACTTTTCATGCACGACTAGGTCATGCTTCTATGTCTAAGTTTCAGAACTTGGATATTCCTGATTTCAAATGTAATGATACCTTGAATTGTGAAGTTTGTATTTTGTCTAAACATCACAAACTTCCTTTTGTAAGGAGTTTTGCTATTGATACAGATGTTTTTCATCTCGTTCACATGGATCTTTGGGGTCCTTATAAACATCCAAGTATTAGTGGTGCTATGTATTTCTTTACTATAGTAGATGACTATAGTAGGGGGTTACTTGGACATATCTGGTCAATAACAAGGAACAAATTTTTGGGGTTATAGATAGCTTTATTTCTCTGGTTCATACTCAGTTTCAGGGACAGATAAAGGTTATTCGAAGTGACAATGGTACTGAAATAGTTCAACAGAAATCCTCAACAGAATGGCCGAGTGGAAAGGAAACATCGGCATCTTGTTGAAACTGCTAGAGCCTTAAAACTTCATGCTCAGTTACCTACAAAATTTTGGGGAGATTGCATTCTTACAGCTACTCATCTCATAAATAAAATGCCTTCTTCTATTCTCCAAGGTAAGACTCCTTTTGAAGTATTGATGAAAAAACCTCCTTCCTATGATTATTTGCGAATCATAGGTTGTCTTGCTTATGCTTTATATCCTTCCAAAGATAAATTTGGTCCTAAATCCAGAAGAAGTATTCTCATTGGTTATCCCTATGCCCAAAAAGCTTATAAGCTTTATGATTTAGATTCTCATCAAGTCTTTGTTAGCCGAGATGTGATTTTCAAAGAGCATATTCTACCATTCACTTCTTCTTCTTCTATTTCAGAAGATTCTGTCTCACCTTCTATCACAACAACTCTTCCTTTAGTTAATCCTGCAGCTGCAAATTTTGAACCTTTTCATTCTCCTTCCAATCATACCTCTTCCTCTATTGATTTTATACCTCATCCTAGTTCTTCTCCTCCTTCCCATATATCAGATTCTATTTCTCCTACTCATTCTTCTACCTCTCCTGATATACTTTCCACACCCAATCTATCTTCTCATGATGAATTTCCACCCTTGAGGAGATCTTCTCGAGTTTCTATTCCTCCAACCAAATTTCATGATTTCATATGTCCAACCATTATTCCACACTCTTCTCAATCCCAATCTTTCATGACTACACACTTTAATCTTTCCACATATTCCATTGATTACCAGACTTCCTTTGCTAATACAGTTCAAGTCTTTGAACCTGTTACTTATAAACAAGCTGCAAAAGATCAACAATGGGTGCAAGCAATGCAAAAGGAATTAGATGCATTAGAATCTAATCAAACCTGGGAGCTGGTTTCTAAGCCACATGGTCTGTAAGTAATTGGTTGTAAGTGGGTCTATAAGGTAAAATTTCGGGCTGATGGTTCTGTTGAACGGTTGAAAGCTCGACTTGTGGCTAAGGGATACACTCAGAAGGAAGGAAAAGATTATAAGGCCACTTTTTCACCTGTTGCTAAATTTGCTAGTGTGAGAACTCTAGTTGCAGTTGCTACTACTAAAGCTTGGCCTATCCATCAGTTAGACATCAATAATGCCTTCTTACAGAGGTTTTTATGGAACCGCCACCTGGTTATTCTACTGCACTTGGTTATTCTGCTGCATTACCAGGCCAAGTTTGCAAGCTCAAAAGATCTTTGTATGGACTTAAACAGGCCTCTCGGCAGTGGATTGACCAAGTTACTATTGTCTTTGGGTTTCTCTCAGTCCAGGCAAGATTACTCAATGCTCATTAAGCAATTTCAAGGTCAGTTTATTGTTGCTTTAGTATATGTAGATGATCTTTTGCTCACTGGAAATTCTGAGGGTGAAATTCAGCATGTTAAATCTGCTCTGAATTCTGCTTTTACAATAAAAGATCTTGGTTATATTCGGTATTTTCTTGGCATCGAGGTGGCTAGGTCTGAATCTGGTACTATGCTTAATCAACGCAAGTATATTCTTGATGTGTTAAAAGACACTGGGATGATGAATTGCACAGCTGTTGCTTTTCCCATGTCCAAGGGCACTAAATTGTCTATTGATCAGGGTCATTTGTTACCAGAACCTGATGTTTACAGACAATTAGTGGGTCGATTGCTTTATCTTAATCTCACACGACCAGATATATCTTATGCCACATAACATTTGAGTCAATTTCTCAGTGCTCCCAGGGAACCTCACATGCTTGCTGCTATACATCTAGTTAAGTATCTCAAGGGCACTCTAGATCTTGGTTTGTTTTATTCAGCAAATTCAACTCTGACTTTGTCTGCTTTTACTGATGTTGATTGGGGTAGCTGTGCTTTTAGTGGCAGATCTCTTACAGGTTATTGTGTATTTCTTGGTACATCTTTAATCTCTTGGAAGACAAAGAAGCAGAAGACTATCTCCAAGAGTTCTACAGAATCTGAATATCGTGCTATGTCAGCCACAACCAGTGAGATTGTCTGGCTTCATGGTCTTTTGACTGATTTACATATCAATGTTCCTCTTCCTATCACATTGTATTGTGATAATATTGTTGCTCAACATATTGCTGCGAATCCGGTGTTCCATGAGCGCACCAAACATCTTACCATTGACTGTCATTATGTTCGTGACAAAGTTCAAGAAGGTTTCATTCAAACGCAGCATGTCAAGTCATCTTCCCAAATTGCTGATGTTTTAACAAAGGCATTAGGGGAGCAACATCATCGTTTTCTAGTGTCCAAGTTAGGACTTGTTTTCATTCCCCCAAGTCCAACTTGAGGGGGGATGTGAATAATATAGAGTGTTAACTATGGTTAAGTGTAAACTGTAGTTGAGTTACATAACAATCATAGTTAATATTCTGTTAGAACTCTCTGTCTTGTATAAATAGCTAGCTGAACCTGTAGCTCGTCTACATTCATTGTATGAGAGAATACAAGTTCATCAATGGAGAGTTTCTGGTTTCTTTCTCTCTTGCTTCCGCTTACGTGATGTTTCACAAATTGAACACAATAGAGTTTTGTTGTCCAGGTTGCAGTTCATAGACAAAAGTAATTAGTTTAATTGACAAATTAATCATGTGAAAATATGAAATCATAAAAAAGGAACTATAATTAAAAATATAACTTGAAATTATAAATTTATAGGTATAATGGGTTTAAATGATCTAAATGTAAGAGTTTAGGTGCTGAGTTGAGCTGAGTTCAAGTTCAGAGGGTAAAGTGTCCGGATCATCATAGTTGAAGGGCTATATAGGTATTTAAGCCATTAAATTATATAATTTAATATATTAAAATTATAATTTGAATAAGGATAAGTCAAATTCGTTGAAAACACTCACGAATTATGGCCTTATTATGGGTGAATTTTTTTTGGTAGAAATGTAGAATGGGTGAATTTGTGCTTAAATCAAACTTACAATATATTCTCTAGACTCTAGTCAAAGTTACGGTTAACCGATTTTACACAAGCAGAAGTCGAAGAGGAAGAAGGAAGTAGAGATGAGCACGGCGTCGTCTCTGAAAGCACTGGGCACAGTTCTTCAGAGAGTCTCAAATGGCTCTCCTTTCAAATCTCCACTCTCTCCTTCTTCATTTCGTAAATCTTCCTCTCTTTGATTTTGTTTTTCCACTTCTGCATTTCACTATCGAATGCTAATGTAAAATTTCCCTCTTTTTTGGGGGGAATTTTTCAGGTGCTGATTTGATCTATAAGCGGCTATCTTCATTATCAGTGCCATCGTCATCTTCCTCTTCATCGTTATCAACTGTAACATGGGGTTCTTCTTCATCAAGTGATAACAAATCGACGATCGAAAATCCGAGGAGGATTTGGACATGCTCTCCTCTTTGCATGGGTAGACGCTCTAGCAAAATTGCCGATCGAAAGGTATGAACTTTTCTTTCAATTCTTTATTTTTCTCGCTCTCTTTTGTTCATTCGGTTTTTGTCCCTTGTGTTGCACACAAACTGTTTGTTGAAATGCTTGTACCAAATTGTAGCCGGATAATCTCCTTTGGAGTTAAAATCTGGAATTAGTATTGAGATATATGTGACTAGAGAATGCTAAGGAGGATTAGGATTTCGAATTTTGGAGTGGTCTTCATCTTGAGTGAAAATTTCTGAATTTTACAACTGGATATGCCCCTATGCTCAATCCAGCCCCCTTTGATTGTTTATGAAAGGTTCATTCTCTAATTGAAATCCACCTTTCTTTTTGCATCCACAGAAAACTATTGCTATCAAAGTCTTTACTGACTTGATCTATGGAAGTGGACTCTCTTAGACAGTTAGACCTATATAGTATTTTTGCTTTCTCACGCTTTCATTTGGTCATTTGGTGCTATACGTTCTGAAGTATTCTTAGTGTGAGCAATGCCTGCATTGTAGATCCTATATCTCATAGCTATCGAGGAATATCATGAGAATGATGTATCATTAGCTTCTAAAATCTTAAAAATGACATTGCAGGGTGCCCAAGACCTTAAGAAAGCAAAGTTGTGCTCAAAAATTGGCAAGGAAGTAGTATCTGCGTAAGTTAACATGTACTACCTTAGGTTGTTGGTCTTTTCCATGGACATGAGTGATAAATAGCTTTTCCCTTGTGTCATTGATAGATTTTAGGGCATTCCAAGTAGGTTTTGAATTCATACACGAATCCGGGAAGGATTGCCACTTATGCATTTAGTTTCTTTTTTAAGTTTTGTTGATTTTTCAACAAATCCTAATGAAACCAAAAAGATGTATTCTTGAGCAGTCTGCTATGACTTCTTCATGCAGTGTGAAAAAAGGAGGTCCAAATCTAGTCTCAAATCCAGCTTTGGCTACTGTGCTTGAGAAAGCAAAGGAGCTTGATGTTCCTAAAGAAATCGTCGAGCGCAACATTAAGAGAGCTTCTGAAAAAGGACAGGATGCTTATATTGAGAAATTTTACGAGGTATATTATACACTCCTTCCGTTTCACAATAGACATGTCTTTTTAGCCATAATTTTTTTGTTTCACAATACGTCTTTTTAGCTATTTTGGTCTCTACCTTAAATATTTACCCTTGTAATTAATAATAGGCTATTAGTTATGATTTTCAATAAAGTAAAAAAGTAAGATAATAATTGAGGGTATATTAGTATATTTGATACTTTTTTAAATAATGTGCAAATTGTTAGAAAGACAAGTATTGTGAAACGGAGGGAGTATAATGTAGTATCATCTAGTGCAGAACTAGTGGTTTATCTTGATGTCTTTGCCATTAAGGCACATCAGATCTCAATGATGTTTCCTTTCCATGTTTAGGTCTATGGGTTTGCAAGTGTTGGTATTGTAGTGGAGGTGTTGACTGATAAGGTGAACAGATCGGTTGCAGCCATTAGAGAGGTGGTGAAGGACTGTGGTGGAAAGATGGCAGATGCTGGATCTGTCATGTTCAGATTTAAACGCGCTCGTATTGTAAATGTGAAAGTCAGTGATGCGGACAAAGATCATCTTCTTGGCATTGCTCTTGATGCTGGTGCAGAGGATATAATTGAGCCTTCAGATTATGAGGATGATACTGAAGAAGATAATACACCACATATGTATGTTTGTAACTTTGTATGATCTTGTTTCTTGAAATTCAGTGTTTCTCTTTCCTATTCTCGTTTCTTGCACAATTCAGATGCATATGCTCATTTCCAATAACATTTGTTTTTCCTTTTGCAGAAGCTACTATAAAATAGTTAGTTCACCAGAGAACTACTCTGCAATATTAGCAAAGCTACGTGAAGAGGGAGTGAGCTTCGAACCTGATAATGGACTTGAACTGCTTCCTATAAACCCAGTTGAGGTATGGGACTTGTTCAATAATGGCTCTTTTCATTTTTTGCCTCATGGCTGAGAAGCACCTGTGATGAATAATCTAGCTTCAGCAATTCATCACTGTTCATATCAAGACCCCTTTGTGTATGACTTTGTTCTATTGTAAAATTCCTGTTTGAAAACCAAGTACTGGATAAAGTCTTGGGAAAATCAACTTTCAACACTCCTTGCTATCAGCAGTAGTTTATCTATAAACAAAATATTTGCATTACTAATATCTGACTTTTCAGTCTTTCTTTTCTCAAAACATAAACCAGATTTTTGGAAATATGTTTTTTCTCATTTTCAAACTCTAGGATATAACAGATTTTGAAACAAAGATTTTGAAACAATTATATTAATAGCTATAAGAAAAAAAAGAAATATTTCAAAACTAAAAACTAGAAACTAAGCCCAAAGGGTAAAGCTTTTTTTTTAAATTTTGTTTTACTGAAAACTCTGTAGTGGTGCCTATTCTAAGCAATCTATGATGCACAAAGCCACCTTTGGACGACGTCTAAGCAATGTATGGTTGACCCTTCTATTTTAGTGACAAGTTTTTTGTGTGAGTAGGTGGATGATGAGGCCAGGGAACTCAATAGGGACCTGATGTCTAAGTTGCTTGAACTAGATGACGTTGATGCTGTTTATATAGACCAAAAGTGAACGGGAAGCTTTATTCGAGTAAGCGAAATGCCTAGACTTCTTGCTTTCGGTGTAGATTAGCAATTGAATTTATAGGCAGTGTAGTAGTTCACACAAGAACTACTCCAAGAGTTGGACTGAAATCATATTTGTATTGGTCTAATAATAATACTTGTCATTGCTCATTGCTTAGTTTTTTCCTCAGAAGGGCTTGAAATCATATGTGTTTTTGAATTACATTGACATCATCATGTTGTCTTTTAATACATTTTTTAGGATTTTGAATTCTTCCATTCCTAAAATCTTGTGAAATCTTTCTCAAGTTTCAATAATGGCTGAATGGTGATTTCCCTCCTTTGGTTGTTTTTGTTGTAAACTTGTATGTTATAAGTATATTGGAGTATCAAATACTTTTGAACAAAGCAACTAACTAAAGAAAACATTGTATTGTACTAAATTCATGTTTCAAAGGCCCATGATCCTTCATGGGCCTGGCTTTAGCTAACTTTAAATACCCAAATGGGCCTTTCATCAATTATGTGAGCCAAGTTCAAAAAACTTTTCATTTAATAGCGCATAGTTTTCACAAGTGATTTTTTTTGGTAGAAAAGGAGAGGCGGTATTCTCCGGTCCTTCAAGACGTTTTCACAAGTGATTAGATTAGGCATAGACCACTTAGGTCACGTTTGCCAAACTAGTAGTAGCGGATAGCTATAGCTAGAGCGGTTGAAAGTAATAATTTAATGAAAACAAATTTAGAAAATTAGTAGTAGTCGATAGTTATAGCTAGAGCGGTTGAAAACAAAATGCTAATATGTATTTGGTTGATGTAATGTTTGGGATTTAATTAGCTTGTACTTATAAATGATAAAATAGGACATATGATTTATTAAAGAATTCATTCTTCTTCTTTTTGACTAAGGGCAAATATGGAAAAGAAATCTCAAATGCTAGTTCAAATTCCCAAAAGCTTTCTAGAGTACTTGCCAAAAATCAAGGATCCGTTCGACGGTATTTATTTTGAACTTATCTAACCTTATTCAAGCTTAAGTTTAAAAAATAAATACAACCCCATCTTTTCAGTGCAAAGAGTTGATGAAGCTTATTCAAGTTTACAAGACTTAATCAGATTTCAAATTTCACCTAAAATTTGACCTACTCTCCCAGCCTTATTTTAGCTTTTGGATGTTATTCGATTTTTTCCCTTTAATTGCTCTGGACATTCAATTTTGGAAAATCATTAATTTATTAATATATCTTTTTTTTTTGCTAATTTAACATCCATCTATTATAAATTAAATCTTGGTCAGCTTTGTGTATTGAACACACATATATTTTTTCATAAAAATAAACTTAAAATTTCAACTCCTAAATTCAATTTCAATTCTCAACTACTGAATTAGTATCAACATCAACTTTAACTCATTTTTATCAGCTTTGAAGCTTCAAACAGACCCTAAGCGTCTAAACGCTAGAAATATTCTATTGTTGATTACACCAAACACTCTAGTAGATTTTTTTTTTAAAAAAAAAGTAAAGCTAAATGCTACTCTCTCCTAAGTCTATTTGGCCTTTTAGACTCAATTAATTGTATAATTCTATTTGTCCTTTTGGCTATTTTGTCCAATAATTTCCAAATTTGCCCTCAACTAATTTTCAATTCATCCGTTGGAATAAAAAAAGATGAGAATTAATTATATGTATTGAATATTTTAGATATATATCTTTGTTGCTAAACATTTAAAAGATCGATTTTTCTAGCCTATGCCCTAATGGATAAATTATGAGCCTAAAAATAGTAATATAATTTGAAATTGTATTTATTTAGGTTTAATCTTTTTTCAATAGGGTTTATTAATTTCCTCAATTCGATAGAAAAACCGTTAAAAATTCATTTTTTAGATATCTATTTCAATTCGATCGTGCATAGATACTTTAAATCTAAACCGGATACCGTGCAGAGACCCTTAATAGGAACAACTCTCCCAATTCAATCTATCAAATTCGAATTTCTAGACAATAAACTTTAGAAAAATCTAGATCTTCATCCTGGTTAAACCAACTGGTGATCATTCCTTTCTAAGAAGTTTTATAATTTTATGAAAATATCATTTTCCATCCATTTTTATTGACCATTCATTTATAAGTGTGTGTTAATCATGCACAATTTATATATATCATAACTTTGCACGTCTAGTCTCATTACACTTCTCTCTCACTTGATCTTTCCTATATATTGTGTCTGCAACAATGCTAGCAACCACATGATATATTTTTGTCACATTCACAATTATTTGATTTCGTTTGCCAAAACATATATTATTGTACGTCCTTTATTTCTAGATCCATTAAAACACACATATTGTCCATACGTACACATTCAGGAGGCAAATTTTTTTGGTAGGTTAGAGTTGAATAAAATGTTGATTGTGTGAGCCAGCACGTGCCATTGTCGTTGAAAAACAATTCAAGTATATAGTGCTAAGTCATTTTATGTGTCCAATTTTATCCTCTTTTAAATAATTTTTCGCAAATTTATCACATTCACAATTGTAAAATCACTTTTTTAAACTTGTATAGTGTTAATATGCCTTGAATCTGTTACTGACTGGTACTTAACTATAGTACCAGGGGTTTATTGACAGGAGGTTTGGAGGACATCGCTCCTGGCGGCGTCTAGGGGAAGTGCCACCCTGGAAAACAATATGCTATGTGTTATATTAACAAACTTATTGTGATTTGTTTAGAGCTTAGGCCTATAATCTGATTAGGGTTTCATGAGTCGTTATAAATATTTTTTTTTCTTAATAAATGATTCGCGACAAAAGGAACGTCTTATTCTTATAATATGTTCTGTTTCGCCTCCATAATAATCTGATTATCTGTCCGTAGACTTAGGTAATATACTGTTATTAAACTACATAAATTTCTATGTCAATCTTTATTGTTTATCGTTCTCGTTACACCACAATGTAGTAGTAGTAACTTTAGTTGTATAGAATATTGAAGTGTGAGGTAGGCCCTTTTGTTTTGTTTTATTTCACAAGATTTTTAACTTATTTTATATTAAAAACCTTAATTTTTTTTCCTTAAAATTTGTATTTTTCTTTTGGAAGAAGTCGACTGAAAAAGCCAAAAAGGTATTCAATAATTCGGAGTATTGATTAAGTTCCATAGTCTCAAATAATAATTGGAATAAAAGAATAGAGAGAGCAAGAGATCGCAAAGTAGAATGGCTATTTTTGGGCATTGAAATAAATAAATAAAAATCAAGGTGAAAAACCCACATGTGAATAATTAATTAAGCAAACTTCTCAGAGAATCCAAAGATAATCTTAACTAATTATGCAAATTCAGAATATTTGTCTCTTTATTTGAGTATAAAGCAAGACATGAGTCACTCATGACCTAGCAAGGAGAATATAAATTATGCACTTGTTTATTTTCCACATTATTTAATTTAATTAATAAAAAAGAGACAATTTGTACCAAAAAAAGACAATAATATATACCACCAACCCTCTTTTTTTTTTTAAATATATAATTGATTATTGAAGGGGACTATACAAGTATATAACCCAATTTGACAATGATATTGGTTACAACTTACAAATCATGGCTTAAGAAAAACAAAAATTCAATCAAAAGTTTTATAATTTAACGGTATAAACTGATTTTCATATTAATCTAATATATTATGGTTAAACCGTAGAGACTGTAGAGTTGATCAGGTTACAGGTACAATCAGTCCAAAAATTATACTATAATTTTGTAAAACTAATGGATCCAAAAGTGAAAATAAGACAAGATTTCAATCCAAACATGCACATTATGAGTTTGGATCATATGATCGAATATGTTAAATAGGGTTGAATCATGGCCCGGAAGTTACATGACCATTGAATTAATCAAAGTGAAACTGATAGTCTAATAGCTAGGCTAGTAAGATTAAAGTGAAAAAGTAATGTACAGTAAAGAATGTAATTTTGTTTTTTGTTTTTATTTTGTCTAGATAATTAACATACGTATTGTAACATATTAATTATGCAATTTTAGCTAAAATGTGCATTTGTATTTTTTTTGTGCTAAATGAAGAACATGCTCAAATACAGATCGAAGGTATGTTTGGATCATTATATATTGCATTATAATGTAAAATATTGCATTATAATCAGTGTTCTAAAAAACGCTTGGTGAATTTAGGCGGTGAGAGATCGCCTAGCGCCTAAGCGGCCTAAACGGACGCCTAGAGGGACTAGACGGTCTCCTAGACAGATTAGCACCTTACAACGCCTAAATGGAGCCTAGACGGAGCTAGGCGACGATTTTTAGAACAAAAATTATAATACACAATCCAAATAGGCCCTTAATTAGTTTGTGAACATAGGATAAAAAAGTTTATTATATCTATAATTTTTTTTCATTTCATATCATTTTTCACTTTTAATCCTAAGTTAAACATACCTTCCCTTGATCTACCAATCAATATAAGTATATGTAGTACGTTGTCTAATTAAACCTTGTAGGATCGTTGTTAGTCAAGACAGTCGGGAACTGTTCCATTGACAGTTTCCTTACGCATCGGAATAATATAAAACAAGACTAAACGGGAATTTAAGACAGGGACACAATTCCTTATAGAGGAACCTCTTTAGCCAACTAGCTAAAGAGTAAACCTCTACCTCCCTTGGAGGATTTTGAACACGCACTATATTCTATTGATATATCTCAGGTTCCACAATATAAAGTCGAACTTCTCTATTATTTGCGATCCCACTCACAAACAATAATAACGACTAAGACATAGTAGTTCCTAGATCTAAACACAAATGAATATAGAGAGTGAACCTTACACGTTCCTATACAGTTCCCTTTAGCACAGGAACCACCTTCTTCAAGCTGATGAATATCTTCACGCAGTCTTCATCACTTGATACTTCCTTCCTTGAATTTCTGGATTGAATGTCTTCACTGAATCAGCTCGGGCTCTCGATTTCTTTCTTTCCTTTTGTAGATCTGGTTTTCTTGTGTGCGAGAGCTACTTTAGACCTAGCGGCGTCGCATACTATTTATAAAGTTTCCATCTTTAGTTCTGACGCCTTTGCCCTTCTTGTCTTGGGGAGTCCGACACTATTCAAAAAGACTAGCGTACCCTTCTTCATCTCTATTCATTCGGAGTTTTGACTTACCGTCCAAGACAATAGTGAAATGTCTTTCTTGTCCTTTAAATTACTTGCCACGTACACATGTGGCTTGACAGGGAACGTTTTCCTTTGCTTTTCCTGTAAACTTGCTATCTTTCCTGAGATCACTTTGTACAGGGAATTAGTTCCATTTATTTGTCATTATCAAAACTTCGATTACTCGAATGGAGAAACCATTATTCCAGTGTTAGTTCCCTAACACTGTTCCAACAAATCCTATTATGTATATTAATTGTACTCGATCTCTTCATGGTCGAGGGCTAACGAAATACAAGATTAATCATGATTGATATGATTTATCATATAACTAATTACACATCAATCATTTTCACATTTTACGTTATACGAAGAAAAAAGCATATATATGCGATAATATATTGGATCATGTAGTTATAAATGTTGTGGACTTTTTCGGATGATTAAATTATTATGTCTGTGAAAAGCAAGATTAAGTTTGATCACTATCTAATCAAGGAATTTTTAAGAAAGTGATCGTTTGTTATTGTCATTTTCAAATGAACATTCATATGTCCTCGTCAATTTCTAAGGTTATATAATTTTATATGTATCCGTCTAATGAATTATATATTCTTATAATATAAAAAGTTACTATACTGCCAATACTACATTTAACCTTTTAGCATGATTTGGACTAATTTTGGCTTTAGATTGATGATTGCCATACTTAGCTAGGTGGGAAAGATATGCATTTGAGTAATTATGAGTGTGATTTTAGCTAAATAAGAGAATTGGAGGTCAAAATTATACAATTTCAAATTTGTTAATACATAAATATATGATATTTTTATAATCCGTATGGGTTCTGTGGTCGCGGGTCTATGGTCCATGGATTTCCTCGCTGAGGACATCACATTCGATTTTGCTTTGCGCGATTATTCCAAGGTTTCAAAAAACTACTCCTTGCTCTTCTAGGATCGATTCCAACGCTATAATTGCGGGGATCAATTGCTCGTTCCCACAAATGGCGCCAACTGTTAGTGCACAAAAATCCGTCTTCAATGCACTGGTCGAATACTCCCTTCTTCACCTTCCGTTCCAATTAACTACCTCTTTAACCTAGAACCTGCAAAACAATGGACAAAGGGGGTGTCGGGTGGGGACCCCCTAATTATTCACCTCCGATACCTAAGTCAGAAGAGAACTGTCGATTGAACGTCGAGGTAAAGGACAAAACTTATGTATGAGTTCAATAAATATGAGCGATTATCGTACATGACAAAGACATGTATTTATAACGCAGGAGAAAGAAGGTCGAAAACTCTATATCTAAAAGTGGGCCATAATGCTCAATTTTATCACAATGTTAAAGCCTAAGAAGTTACCCATTAGATCTACAATGAATCGAATAATGATCGCCCGACAATGATTTATTTGCGAATTGAGATTTATCAAGAAAGCATTTTCGTCCAAGAGGCTTAAAAGTCCATCGATTTACGATAGATGTGGTGTAGCATAGCTAGCAATTATCGATATTAAAATTAGATTAGGATAAAGAATCCTTGCAACTTGCGAGTCTTTTTTGGCTTTGAAAGAAACATGTAATTAAAAGCTCGATCTCCACTTGACAAAAATAGTATGAAACTTTTTCATTTGTCACAAAATAACCATGCACTCTAACAAGGTAAAAAACTAGGTATTAAAAAGGACTAGTAGGGTACTAGGGTTCATTAGATTCAAACCTAAAATACTTATTTATGTTAAAAATTAACTAACTTCGAACAAGATTTACACACTTAGATAGTGTGAAAGTCCGTGCGGTGTAATAATGGGGTTGTGTGTACGTAAGCTGAGTTCACAAATATAGTAAAATTTCATCTTAAAATCAATTGGTAATATGGAGAGTAACCCTCAACATCCGATTTGGGAAGAGAATTCTTAACATGCCTCGCAAGTGCAACTAGCCTAGTCCAGGTGACACTTGGACAAATGAGTATATCATCTCAATCTCTTTATACTTAGCTCATTGACGGGTGGTGACATCTCAATCTCTTTTTAGTCAACTCAACCCAAATAACAAGCGGGTAGCATCAACCGCTAAACCCAATGCCAAATTAAATAAGCCAAGATAAGAGCCTAGAATCATACCTATCTTGATACCATGTGAAAGTCCATAGGCCGCAATAGGAAGTTGTGCGTACGTAAGTCCAATATACAAAGTCCAATGGGATTCTATCTTAAAACCAATTGACAATAAAAGGAGTAATTAATAAGCTTATATACCAGTCTAATTTAACTCTCAACTTTCGACGTGGAAGGAAGATTCTCAACCCATATTAAGCGACATAATTCATATGAACTTAATTAGATCTCTTATGATACACAAGATCAGAGTACCATTCATTAATTAATTCAATAGTGGTAATTTTTATACATAAAAAAGAATTAGGAGGACCGACTTAATTAGTTAGAAGTTAGTCGTCCTAAGGCATCCAATGGATGAGATTTTTGAGATTTGAGAAGGATGTCAAGTCCTCGTTGATGATATCTAGGTCGATCTTTGCGATATATCGACCACCTTATTGATTCATTAACAGATATCCACATACCTCAAAACTTCTAAGAGAGTCGAAAACAATGATATTGGTCTCCTAACAACTCCATTTATCATGAATGAACTTTGATAAGACTCATGGTTGTCGCCTATAAGCTCAATTTTTGAGATGCCCAAATGACAATCTTCTATAACTCCATTTTCTAAGAGCGATGACTTTTGTAATGATGATAGAATAGTCCCCAAACTTGTCTTTTTCTAGGCGACATCCGGGATTTTATCATTTCATAATTAATTTTGGATCCATCAAAGTTATAATTTACAAAGCTAGAAGATGTCGAATCGCTTTCACTTATACAATTCTAGTTTTCTAGTTTTATTGTGATTTCGGTGGTGTCAATTTGTTTTATTGTCCTATTTTTCTTGGTTGTATACCACTACTTTAATTATTATTTTTACAATTTTTAATATAATTTAGTTCACTCTCATTTTATAATCCTAAAAATTTATTATTTTATTGTTTACAAAAAGACAAATAATTTTTGAAAACTATTTGGTGTGTTCTTCTAATAAATAGGTTCAAGTGATCATAGTAGCATAGACACATGCACTAGTACATAATAATAATAAAAAAATAGTAACATTTTTTCCCACATAATTTTATCTTACAAGATCGAAATTTCCATATTTGGTTAATGGGGAAACCATAACAAACCGACTTGGTGATAATTATATTAAAATATAATAATTCCCAACAGAAGAAAGATTTGTTAACCTGTCTTTATCACTTGTTAATACGTAATAAATTATTATATCAAGGTAGTATCAAGGTTGCTATTACACTATTAAAGTGTGTAACCAAGGTCTGTCGGAAAGCCCAGACTCGCGACTTTACATTGACAACGGCTGTCGGCGTCCTTAGATTTCGACACGTGGCTATTCATCATCAACGGTAGATATTAGCTTGAGTATCTCTTAGGCTAAATCACACTAACTTACCCATAAAATAGGGTGAATTCGTCCTCAACCTATCACATAAAGTTTTTATTAGTCCCTAACTTTTGTAAATGTTTTTATAGGTCCCTAACCTTTAAAAAGTGTTACTATTTGATCCTTTTTCATTTTAGACTTTAAGTTTAATTACAACTAAACACCCAAACTTTATATTTATTTTTTTCATAGTGTCAATATTTTTTTATTTTCAAACAAATACCTCAATCTACATATTTTAGAAAACAATAATAAATTATCACTCCATATTTACTCCTTTTATCAAAAAATAGTACTTTTCATTAAAAAACCATAATTTTAAAAATAAAATGTGAGTTATAAATATTTATTTCCCTCTTATTGAATTTAATAGTTATTAAAATATTTTATAAAATTAAAAAATTTTCTTCTATTGTCGTCTTATTGAATTTAATAACATCACCCCTTCTTTAACCTTTGTTAAAAAAACCTAGAAATGTTTTTTTAACAAAGGGTAAATAAGGGGTGAGTTTTTTATATAAAAATTTATTTTATCAAGTTTTTATGAAGTTTTTAAAATAATTGCAAAAAATTGATGGATTAAAAATCACTTTAATAGTTTTTTTAACAATGGGTAAATATTACTATTTTTTTTAACAAAGTCTAGGGTAAATAAGGGGTGATTTTTTATATAAAAATTTCTTGTATCAAATTTTTATGTGGTTTATGAAAAAATTTATAAAAAGTGATGGATTAAAAAAATCACTTTATAAAAAAGTTATAAATAATGGGTAAATAGGGGACGTTGGATTTTTTTTTTGTGAAATTAGTTTTTTTTTTAATTTTATAAAATGTTTTAATAACTATTAAATTCAATAAGAGGGCAATAAATATTTATAAGTCACCTTTTATTTTTAAAATTATGTTTTTTAATAAAAAGTACTATTTTTTGAAAAAAAAGGAGTAAATATGGAATGATAATTTATTATTTTTTCCTAATATGTTTAGATTGAGGTATTTTTTTGAAAATAAATAAGTATTGGTATTATGACAAAATAAATATAAAGTTTGGGTGTTTGGTTGTAATTAAACTTAAAGTCTAAAATGAAAAATAACCAAATAGTAACACTTTTCAAAGGTTAAGGATCTAAAAAAATATTTACAAAGGTTAGGGACTAATAAGAACTTTATATGATAGGTTAGGAACCATAGAAGAAATTCACTCCATAAAATATGAGCTTTCATAAAATCATTCATGTAACATAACTTTAGCTTTTATTTTTATTTTTTTTAATGAAAAATAACTTTGGATAATTCGCGCTCGTGACTCAAACGATAAACTAACAAGTTCGATTAAATGAAGATAGTGAAAATTGATTATTTACGCAAATGAAGGAACAAGGATAGAAATTGAACTTAAGATCTATGAAGAACTCAAGTGAAAATGATCATCAGAAGAGCCATATTTTGGTACCTTAAAATGTATTATACACTATATTCATGGAATCACATCTCTTCGACTATATTCATGTATTAAATTGGACGAAAATAAGATTGTATTTTTACAGTACATTCTGATTTTAAGTTGTTTAAAATAATTTGTTTCTAGACCACCTAATTAATCTATTAATTTGTGTTAAATTTATGATTTAATATAATTTAATGTATTAAATTGGACGATTTAAATAGAGGTTAAATGATTAATGGTTCCTTTAAATCACATTAAATTCATAATTTAATATAACTTAATGCATTAATTTAACGATTCAAAAATACTCCAAATATGTCGTAAGAAATGTATTTTTGGCCCTTTACAATAGTAAAGACACAAAGAACAGACGCACATTAGTTACCAAAATTTTCTTCTTTACCTTTTTCTTTATTTTTCTTTTCTCGTGGCTCAAAAATTTCCATGGAATTTGATAGATTCTGATTCATTTCCTCTAACGCGACAATTTTTTTTGTTTGTAGGGTTTCTAGCCCTTTTTTTTCGGAAATTGGAAATTACTTTTTTGAGTACTGTCATTTTCGATCCAATGCATCACCGTACCTATCAAAATCATAAATTTATATTGTATCAAGAAAATTCATATATTTATATATTTTATTAAAAAAATCATATGTCTATAAGGAAAAACTGGACCAAACAAAATTGTTTCCCTATTATAGATCTCGGTCCCGGTCCGGTCCACTTTCGGTCCGACATATTTTTTTTAAATTAATATTTTTTATGAAAAAATATAATGTTATGAAGTATATACGTACAAGTGAAACTTAAATAATAAAAAATAAAATTTATAACCTAAGAAATATTATTTATGTATACAAATTTTTTATTTTTAAGAAAGTCGGTCCGGACCGACCCCGGAATTTTAAAATTTATGGACCGAGAAATCGAACCGATATACCCTCGATCCGGTCTCGGTCCGGTCGGTCCAGTCCCAGCCCTAGTTCTGAGTTCATATGATATATGGTGTATATACTAAAGAATGAGGTAGTCATTGAGTATATATGTACGTATAAGAATAAATAATGAGCTATACATAACATCAAAAGTATTATGAAAGTGGACGGTTTATCTTAATTATGTAATAATATGATACACATAAAAATATAAGATATAAAAAGAGACCAATATCTACATATATACATAGTGACACAAATAATTATTCCATATCGATTGGTATAGATGTTATTGATGATATATAGTCTCTCCTAGAAGTAATGATGAATGGTATTTCCATTATTTGTCGTCTATCACTAGTCAAAGTGGTCATAATATGCAAGTATTATGCACTTTGATACACTATACTAATTAATAAAAAAATATGTTATCTTTTTAAGTGGGTTGCTATAAAGCTCCAAATTCAGGTGTGGGTTGGTGGCACTTCCCATTTTGGGCCTTTCTATTCTTTTTATTTTACTATCATCATGTGATATTCGATCTAAAGATATCATTATTACTATGATGCCTTTGGATAGACCTGCGTTCCGGTTCAACGGAACCGACGGAAAATCGGCTGGAATCGGAATCAGAATCACGATTCTGGTTCCGGTTTCTCCATCCCCGGTGCAAGTGAACTGACAGTTCCAGAACAAGGGAACTGACCGAACCGGGTGGAATCGCCGGTTTCACCAATAAAAAATAAAAATAACCAAGCCGTGACCACGGTTTTCATTTAGAGGTTAAAAATGATTTTTTATTATTATTTCCGGTTCCGGACCGGAATCGGAACTGGTCTCGAAACCGGACCTAGATCTACCTTTGAAGCGCACAGGCATTCGCGATAGAGATACAATATAAGCTTGAGCTCTATTTGAGTTGGAGTTAAAAGTTAAACGAGTAGTTTTAGCCCAAAAAAAGAAGTTAAATGAGTAGTTTTGACTGGAGACGATATTGAATTAATCGGTCAATTTTTTGAAGTCCGAGGACCAATAAGTTAGAAATCGTACGTATAATGAACCATGTATATAAGTTCAGTAAAATTCCATTTTAAAACCAATTAATAATACTAAAAAAATCCATAATTTACACTAATATTTAATTATTTTATTTCTAACTTTTCATGTAGAAAAAATATTTCAAAGTTATTCAATTGTTGGCATAACTTTCATATAAAAAAATGTAGATCGAGTGTTCGCCTATTTGGTAATACGAGTTGAATTTTGAATTTTGGCAAATTCTTTTTGTGTTAATCTACCACAAGTTTTTAAGCCTTTAAGGTAAATAATTTATTTCTACCAAACCCTCATTATGTAGATGAAAAAAAAGAGTCAAGCTCTAAACTATCAATGTAAATATAAAAAAAAACATTATTGAAAGAGCATTTTTTATGAATATTAACCTAAATCATGCATTGTTTTTTGTTGGATATTTTATTTGCATAATTTTAGCCCGTTAGAAGTGCTATTAGTGGTAAATTTTAATTTAGGGTTTATTCGGCAGTATTTATTTTGAATTTATTCAATGTTATTCAGACTTATTTAAGTTAAAAAATATACTCGGTCATTTGTGTTCAACGCAAAGAATTGATGAAACTTACTTAAGCTTATAAGACTTGATCGGATTTTAAATTTCACCCAAATTTTGAGTTATCCCCCCTATCCTTATGCGAGCCTATGAATGTTCGATATACAAAGCTGATTGAAGTTGGTTTATAAATAGCGAGATGAAAATTACGAAAGAGGAAATTTAAATAAATTAAATAATAGATTTTATTTATAATTTGAGGATAATATATGGAAAAGTTTTCCACAAACTTCCATAAACTTATATAAGGTTGGGAGATAGACCTTATATTTCAGGCAAAATTTCAAACTACATTCAACTATATTAAGTTTTTTATAAGCTTGTATCAACTAAGTGTGCCGAACGCTTGTGCAAGTGCTTATTTATTTGCATAAGCTTTGATAAATATCATTAGCTTTAATTTAAGCTCCGCCTGTTTTTTAATACGTAAAAATTAGGAGGACCCATTTTATAGGGGCCGACCTTGAGCATCCTTACGAATGAGAATGTTAAGTTTTGGATGATTCACGATGTGTTCAATAGAAAGATCGTGGCCCGACTTTGTAATTTTATCAACCACATAATTGCAATCCTTACTCAAATGCAGAAACCCTACGCTCTCAAACTCCTAGAGTGAAACCCAAATGTTTGAGATTATCATTTCAATTTTTCAAAAACACCTACCAATTTTTTCGGAAGTGTTGATGATTGTAAGGTTGTCACTTTCTAATTTTATCTTTCAAAATCCCATCTATTTAGCTCGAACGATGCTAATGCTTCAACTTGTAAAACCGAATTATATCCATATCTCATTGTTTCTATTCTTAGTATTTTTATTGTATGGTCTATTATTACATAGTTAATAATCCTTCCGTTTAGTTTTACTTGCCCTTATAGCCTAATGCACATATTTTAACACATGTGCTATTCTTACCAAATTAATTGTCCATGATAAATTCATATTGGAAAAATGTGAATGATGAATAATGCATTTAAATATGTACGTCTTGCTTTGGATTGGATAAATACAAAAGATAATATTGGAAATTTTAGATAAAATACCTAAAAAGACAAATAAAATTAAATAAAATGACAAATTAAACTAAAATAAAAAAGTATTAAGTTGTTTGCCAAGGTGCTAGTAACTTTTTTTTTTTGAAAATAGACTCCTGTTTAAATAATCTAAGATATTGGATGACTTTTTTGGAAAAAGGAAACCTATTGGATAACTTTATACAGTATATATTTTTGATAAACAAGGTCACATAATTACTCATCATTTTTTTATGTTATTGAAAACTCCATACCCGCAACTTATTCCTCCTTTTTTTGAGTAGGTAAAAATAAGGCCAAATCAGAATCAGCCTAAGGTATCCTTATGGATGAAAACACGAAGTTCAGGGTGTGACTGAATTTGATTGATACTACATGCGTATCGTAGGAAAACAATCAAATCAACTGACATGTTATAGTTACGAGGAAAATGCTGGATTCGAACTGCCTCAAAGGACCAGCAGAACAAGAGTATCAACAATTAGCATCTCGATTTGCCATGAACACGATATATTCCATTTTAATGCATTTATATATATATATATATATATATATATATATATATTAATGATCGAGACTATCTCCTTCAATCTCAATTTTTGTAAATTTCTTTTTTTGGCTATACAAACACCATAATACATACCTATTGCTTCTGCTTGTACAACATCCCAGTAGTCATTTGAGAAAGCACTCATACATAAAACTCGGCCTTGGTGATCCCAGATAATAAATTCAGCGGTCGCACTTCCATTCGCTTTCTTAGATCCATCAAAGTTAATCTTAACAAAGTTAGTGTTTGGTTTGGACCATATCCCTTTTTTCCTTCTTATTGTTGTCCTAAGTTGTTCCATTCTACACACTTTGAGTCTCTTCATCTTGAAATTTAGATTTATGGCATAAATTGAGTTGGGATTGTATAAATTCTTTGACACCCACGGCTGATCCATCTACGGGTTGATTGAAAACCATACGATTCCGCCAAAACCTGCAACCCCACTAAGTTGTTATCAGTGCTAGAAATTTTTGTGGTGTTGATTAGTTCTTAGATTCTGTATAATCAATAGCACCCCTCTACCATTGTCACCTAATTGCTTAACTGATTCAACAAGTGAAGGATCCACATGGTATAGGACAGTTTGAAGAAACGGGCAAGATACTAAAAGTGCTTAGTCGTGTCGTCGCTCTGCTGACATAATGGACAATTAGAAGTGATTATCACCTGTCGTTGAGTAAGTATTTCTTTAGTCAGGAGTCCATTAACACAAGTTTTTCATAGGAACATTTTTATCTTCGGAATAGTATCCAATTTCCATGTCCATTCAAATCCACAATCATACATATTATCATCACAAGCAACAAAAGTTGTAGCTGAATGTGTTGAGAACCAACCATTTTTACTCAGCCGCCAATAAATTAAAGTCTATCAGGAATATTGTCTTTGAAATAATCATGGATAAAATTTTGGATACCCAAACCCGTGGCAAGCATTGATTTAATTATCGGTACTTTCATTGTTTGTTGTTATCAATAAGTTGCGCTACTGTATCATTAGGATCCCCAACAATGCTTTCTTGGCATATACTCCCTCCGTTTCAAAATAGTTGTTCATAGACAAATTTACACACATATTAAGGAAAAAAATTTCTCCCAAAATACCCCTATTAAATGGTAGTACTACTCCTAAACGTTGTTTTGGAAAAAGTGTATATAATTAAAGTGGTGTAATCATTAGTAGAGATGGACATGGGCCGGGCTGGGCCGGGCCCGGGCCGGGCCACCACCGGGCCGGGCCGGAGAAGTAGGGCCCGGGACCGGCCCGGTATTGTACCGGGCTGGAGCGGGCCGGGCCCCGGGCTGGGCCGGGCTGGTATATATAAGCCCGGTCCTTTATTTTTTATTTTTTTAATACAAAAATTATCCGGGCCGGGCCGGGCTGGTATATATAAGCCCGGTCCTTTATTTTTTATTTTTTTAATACAAAAATTATCCGGGCCGGGCCGGGCTGGTCCGGGCCCGACCGGGCCGGGCCACAATTCCCAAACCAGGCCCGGCCCATGGCCCGGGCGGGTTTGGCCCGGTTGGCCCGCGGGCTGGCCGGGCCGTGCCAATTTGGCCCAGATGGGCGGGCTGGGCTGGTGCGGGCCGGGCCGGCCCGCACCTTTGGCCATGACTAATCATTAGAGGTATAAGTGGAAAAAATTTATGTATGAACAACTATTGTAAAACAAGAAAAATAGTCTTTATGAACAACTATTGTAAAACGGAGGGAGTATCTACTAAGAGTCGAAATGTAAGCCACGCATTCTTACTGAATCTAACCGAATTTCCATCCCCTATTTATCATATTAAACCTTTATGGAACTTATTTTCTTACGAATCTTTCCACAAAAGTCCCCATCTCATCATGTTAATTTATTGTGTGAAAAAAAAAAGTTGGCGCCAAAGAAAACGAATAAGACAAAAAAGAAAAGAAAATTTATAGGTTTTGACCAAGTCAATCCCTAATTACCATGATTTGGTGGGACCGTAATCTTAAGTCGGCATTATGCTTGATAATCTAATTTAATCACGTGTCACCTGAAGGAACATAAGTTGCATTCTTTTTTTTTTTGACTTGACAACAAACTTTATATAAAGTTTGAACAATTTTAACAATTAATAAAAATTAGTAAATTTTTTTAAATATTAATAAAAAAAATTTAACTTATTATCTAAAATTCTGTAATTCATTAAAGGATCTTAAAACTTCTCATATAATTTTTAATAAATTTATAGAAACAAGTTACATTATTTATTTTCTTCTTTGATAAAAGTTTGTTGGGTATACCAACTATTTGTCTCAACTTTTGGATTTAATCACACCATTTACTTCTTTATATTAAAATAACAGTATAGTGGTAATAAATTAAATATCACAAAAGTGATTATCATCCCACCTTCATCAATAATTAGGCAATTATTATATTGTTAAAGGATTATTAACTAATTTATTCCTATTCTTTTAATCTTTCCAAAATCCCCGACACAATAATTTGTAAGCTTTTGATTTACATCCCTTTCGTTGGTATTAAATCCCTATATACTTCTATCCAAAAAAAAAATTGAATCCCTACCATAATTATAACCTAAAACGGAGTTTAAAAAATTATTAAACAACACATAACATTTTTAGATTAGTCTATACCACCTCTTTTTTAAAATAGTCTTTTATTTTTGAATATGATAAATTCTTATACATGTTTTTAGAATATATGATAAACAATCTCATTATTAAACAATCTTTTATTTTTGAATATGATATATAGATTATTATGATATCTTTTTACGCAAATCATAACAAAAATTTATATTTAAACATTTACATGATTATTTTTTTCGGATAATAAATATATTTGAAAATATTTTATTATTAATATTTTATTTAAGAAAAATCCGTACAAGGTACGAAAATACATACTAGTATACACCTATCCATAGAGAGAGTGGTGATTGGTGAGTGATTAAAAAAACTCTTTTTTAATAGTTATTTTTTATATGCTAATACTGCATATGATATGAAATTTTATTTTCTATTAGGCCTATTCTTCATGAAGTGTTATCATACAAAACCGCTGTAAACTTCATAATCAATAATTAATTTTTCATGTCAAATCATATAACACCGCTTAGTCGCTTACGTATATGTTTCTTAACATCAGGCGGAGCCCTCCCATTATAATTGATTAAGAAACGAAAAAATAATTCTTTATTTTTTTAATCAGAACAAAATGACATGGATGATTAATTTTATATCAAATCATTGATGTGATAAATCAACATATTTTTTTAGAGAATCAACTGATTTTCGTAGAGACTCAACTGATTAGTGACTAATCACGTGATTAACGACTGTGTTATCTATTAAGTGACTTGCTAGTTGATTAGAAAAATTTTAAAAAAATTAATACGCACTGAAGTACTTTCCTCCTACTCAAAACTTTAAGAATTAATTAATTAGTTATAATAATTATAAATATTAGAAAATGGTAAAGAATTAAACATACATGCATATTTATACTTCGATCTCTCATAGACTAGATGTGTCAAAACTCGGTCCGAACCGATAATCCGATTTAAATTTCCTAAAATTTTCAGGGTTAAAATTCATGCTAAAAATTGGTTGAGTTGTAGAAAGACTCGAACCCGATAAATTCGAATTCATCTCGATTAGGTTGCAACTCGAAACTTGATGAATTGACCGAATTATTATTTTTGAAAAAATATAACATTTTTTTCATGATTCACACATAAGATACAAAATAAATTATAAGTAATTTTTTTTCAACTTTTCCTTGCAAGATGAATTCTTATGACTCATCTAAGTTTATATTTCTAATAAACTTATTTTATTAGCATTAGTAAAATCTTTCCTTATTAACGTAGAACCTTGTATTTTCTTTGTATTTCATATTGTAAGATTTCTCTATCCTTATGCATACATATTATTTAAAAAGATTTATCCATATATTATTTCAATAAATCATATCTTTTTTTTAAAGTACATATTTTTAAGACATAAAATTAATAAGATTCATTATTGCTTTCTATTTGCAAATTTTATAATAAAATATATTTTCTATTTTTCTTTCGTAAAATATCATTACAACTATTTTTAACATTTTAAAAATTAAGATGTAACAATATTTATTTTACTTTAAATAACCAAATTTATAAAAAAAATACATAAATGAAGAAAAATGGGTAAGGAAGGTCAGCCGAATGAGCCAGGCCGAGCCCACATGCCGGCTAACATACAGCAGGTCGTGCACGCAAGGTTGATTGCGACTCGAACTTCAACGGCTCCATTCTCCTCCATCCAAAGTCAGTTGCTAGCGTGATCGATGGAGTTGGAATCGGAATGAGCAACTCTACCAACTGTCGGCCAATGTTGTTGAACAGGCGGTCCGACCAGTCTTCGAAAAAACAGAGTACCGATTTTGTGTGGGGTTTCTAGATCGATTTCCGACCAATTTTCGATTGAAAAGACAATGGTTTAGTATAAGGTTAGAGCGGCCATGGAAAGGGTTATTTATAGGGCCAAGAACGAGCCTCAACGCTCCAAAATCGAGCCGGAAATCGTTCATTAATTCATTGCACATAATTCCGCTAATTTCGCCCATTTACAAGTGATTTATCTTGTAAATGAATCGGGATTGATTCTATAATCATCCCTTTGACTCCTCCCTATCCTTTCCTTCTTAAATCTGACCTTATCCATCTTCAATTCGAATTTAATTTCAAAGTTTTCAAAAATGTTACATTTTGACCTAGAACGAGATTTTCGGGCTGATTTCGCTTGATTGCCCCCAAATTGATTGAGGGTACTTGTAGAGGGCTAAGCAAGTATCAATTCGACTTTTACGCAAGCCATTTCCGTTAAGAAAAGAGCTTGAATTTCTCATTTGATGTCCAATGACCAAGTGGGGAAGAAGATCCCCATTTGTGAATCTATTTTCAAAAAAATTAAATAAACAACCCCTCTCGTTAAAGAAATGGACAGAAAATGCCCTTGATATTTACAATTATCCTTAATATCTTTTTGAAGAAATAAAATCTTTAATCCAAAATATTTTTTTCAATAATTCTCTTTGTTTATAATAATATGTTTAAACACCTTTGAGGTCTTTCTCTTAAAATTCTACTTTTATTTACTTTATTTTTTCTTTAACATATGAGTAAGGGTAAGGTCCATTATCATTTCAAATAATCCTTTAGAGGTTAGTTGCTTAATTTTCATTTAATAAAGTAATTTACATAAGCAATATACCATTATTATGAAAATATTGCCACAATTTATTTTATTAAACAAATAAAAAAGAAATTACATAATTGTCATTCATGGAAAAGAGGGCTATTACATCTTTTGCCCAACTTTGTCGATGTGAGAAATTTATCCTAACATGACCCGCCAAGTGGTAACTATTTTGAACTAGTTAGCACTTTAAGTTTTTTCGATTGGTATAACATCTCAATCTCTTGTAGCCATGTACCCAAATTTTTACCAGGAAAATCAAACCCAAATCAAACCTACTCTAATACAATGTTAGATTATGGGCTGAATAAATGAGTGATGTGTCAGGGTTTTTACCATTTCACATATAAAGATGAGATTCACCTTCTAACAAAAAACTTAAGGCAATGGGATCACCCCTTTATATGCCCGCGGTGTTTTACTCCTTATAATCGACGTGGAAATTTCCCAACAATTGAAACAATTAAATAGGCCCATTGAAATAAAAAGAGTGATTTAAAATATATTTGTTATCTAAAGGACTCTAATTTTATTTTGTCTTAAGGCCCATAAAATACTAGAATTCGGCATGAGAGCCTTACTAAGTAGTGACTAGCTATATACAAGTTGGTTTATACTAATGACACAGATCGTAGTTCCGTGTCCAAAAAGGGATCAGGTTTGGTTGGCTATGGCTGATCAAGGAATATTCTGGATGATTTCGAAGGGATCAAGGATCATCTGGGTTCATTTGGAGTGATCTAGAAGGTTACGAAAATTTCTAGAAGAGTACCGAAACTTCTAGAAGAATTGATAAGCTGGTTGTGGAAGCTTTTAGAAGACACATGAAGGTTATGGAAGATCATAGAAGACGCCGCAAGGTTGTGGATGCTTTTAGAGGACATTGGAATCTTATGAAAGTTTCTAGATACATCTAGATTGTTAAAAAACTCTCTATTGTCTATACTAGTGTGCACTGTTACGGATATTTCTAGATAAATGTGAAACTTTCTAAAGAAGTATGGAAACTTAGGAAAAGTTCTAGTATAGGTAAATCTAGAACTCTCTAGGTTTGTATTAGGCTAGATTGGTCTAGAATTTTTCATAATTAAGCCATGTAAAGGGGAATGCTTACCTATAATTAATACACCTCCACCCTCTTATTTGCAAACCATCTATAAGTTATGCAATCAAAGCAACTTGTAATCAAAGTATTGTAAAGATCTCTAAAGTAATACAAATCCTCCTTTTTCACAAATTATCTATCCTTCCTTTCTTCCTTAACTTGTATCTAAATTGTTCGGGTCTTGACTAAGCGTCCGTTTGGATGGTGGGTAGCGGGAGCTTAGTAATGGAAAACGCTAGCGGAAATTGAAAACCCTTGTGTATAGGTGCTTCTTCAAAAAGATCGAAATTCCGCTATTGCTAGCGGAAGACGCTCCTATTTCCGCTACATTTGAACGGTCGCTTAACTTAACTACTTAAAAGGGCCGAATTAGTTAAGAGTTGCATGGTTGCGAGCGAAAGTCTCTCAACCTGTATCACTGACATAATGTAATGCAATAACATACACAAATTATTAACTCAACAGTATACACAGAGATAATCATTGAAATGTGGGCTGTGTATGTAATATTATTTTTGTCATATATGTACCTAAATTATCATGATAACTTGTATATAAATAATTGAATCTGATATGATTTCTCGTACGGGCACTTTCTTCTTCTATGATTGAGAAATTTCAAGAGAACTCCCACAATTACAGTATTTTACAAAAGATGGCTGTGAATTAGCCGAGTTGTAGCGCCCCGGTCAGAGTTGTAGGGCGCACCGGCTTTTTAGCAGCGGTGTGCCCTACCGCTCCAAATTTAAAAAAAAAATTGAATAAAAGGCAGCGGCAGCGGTGGCCGCCCATTATTTTTTTGTCGTTTTATGGCAGCGGCAGCGGCCACCGCTGCCGCTGCCTTTAAAAAAAAAAATTTATAACAAGCGGCAGTGGTAGCCGCTGCCGCTGCCTTGCCCTCAGTAAAAAAAACACTACCGCGGCTATTTATAGCGAGCGAGACGAGGTTGGAGATGTCGGGTCCGCTCCCTTGCCTTCTCAAATTCGTCTCCAAATTCGTCTTCAAATCCTCCCCAAATCCATCCCCAAAACACGTCTACTAAAATAATGTCGGGTTATTGGCCATTTGATGAAGGGCAGGGCTATTTTAGTTCAAATCCGGCGAATGTGAACGACGATCAATATGGCGGTTTAGAAGGAATTCCTTATGGTGGACATGGCTATTCTAGTTCAAATCCGGTGAATGCGAGCGACGATCAATATGGCGGTTTAGAAGGAATTCCTTATAGTGCACATGAGAATGAGGAGGTTTTGCATGAAAACGAAGAAACGGTATGTAATCTATTATTTATTAAATTATTAATTTTATTATAAACAATCATATTTTAGGGTTGTTATAACTAATCATATTTTATACTCCCTCCGATCGAAATTAGATGTCGTTTTAGGTTGAACAAATTGATCGTATTAATTACTTATTGGTTGCTTTTATTTTCCTTAATTTGTGTGTAATTACCTAGAACAATATTTAAATTCCATCAGATGGAGTAGTTGTTATAATTGTTAAATTCGTTGTGCTAGTGCAAAATTTTTATTTTAATTTCTCATATTGTGTTGAATTTGTGAGTTTATAATCGAATTAATTAATGAAGTATTTGTCATATTTGTTTCCAGTTTCCCGATTTTTCTACTTATTTTGTGACTGATAATGAGTGGTCAGAACGGAATCATATGCTAAAATGGGCTAGAGAAGTAGGACGTAATTTGAACATGGTGTTGACAATTAAGAACTCATGGGAAACGAAGGTCCTTTTAGCATGTGCGTTGGCCGGTGAATACAAGCCAAAGAAGAAGGGTAAATCCGGTGTTAATATGCCAACCCTACAAGTTGGTGATGATCTAAAGGAAAAACCACGTAGCAGGAAGATGGGCTGCCCGTTCGAATTGGTTGGCCAACGGGACAAGAGGACCCATCATTAGCGGCTAAGCGTGAAATCCGGTCGCCACAACCATGACCTTTCCACTGGTCTGGAGGGATATCCTTTTGCCGGCCGCTTAACTGATGAGAAAAAGGAGGATGCAAGGATATTAACCCTCTCACATGGTGCCCCGAAGTTTGTTATGACATACTTGCGTGAAAAGTGGCCGGACATCACAACTTCGATGAGACAGCTGTACACTTTTCGGCACGATGTACTGAAGAAAGAGATGAGCTCAATGAATGTAACTCAATTCTCACTCCATTTCTTAAAGTCAAATGGCTATTATCTTGATTATCGAGCCGAGGAAGGAAGCAACGAGATAATAGACTTTTTCTTTGCCCATTCCAAGTCGTTGAATCTGCTGAACTTGTTTCCGTATGTTGTGATCATGGATGCGACATACAAAACCAACATGTAAGTAATTATAATAAAAGCATTTTTACTTGAAATGTAAGTTTTACATGTTAACTTATTCAAATTAATTAACATTTCAGGTATAACATGCCTTTGAGTGAGATGGTAGGATTTACTTGCACCGGGCACACTTTTTGTATTGGGTTTGCATTTATGGCAAGAGAGACCCAAGATCACTACGAATGGGTGTTATATCAGTTGCGGGAGGTGTTCGAAATGGTTGGGAAAATGCCAGAAGTTATTGTCACAGATCGGGATATTGCCGAGGTTAACGCCGTTGCGGTCTTGTTTCCCAACGTCAAACACCTTTTGTGTTGGGTGCATATCAAGCGGAATTGCAAGGCGTACGCTTTGGCGAACGGGTTTTCTGAGGGGACTGCGGAGTGGTTTGGAAACAAAGCATGGGAGCTATTTTGCTCAACGACCGTAGCAGAGTATGAGGCACGACTTCATCTATTGCAGACTGGTGAGATTGGAGTACAAAAAAAGCTCAGTCCGTTGTTGTTAGCGTACCTCCGGAGGAACTGGCTTACTCCTTGGTGTGATCACATTGTTAGAGCCTACACGGATCATTGTCTACATTTGTTTACTAGGACCACAAATAGGTACGCTAATCAATTTTCCTTACGAGAAAACTCTTAAACACAAATATTAGGTATTGGCATTAAATTAACGAAATATTTATCAGGGTCGAGTCCCAACACTCTGTGTTGAAGGATTATTTGGAGTCTTCTGTTGGGGGGTTCAGCACGGTCTTGAGAAAGATTCACGCCATGGTGAACATTCAGGTGCACAATATTAGGGGAGAGATGGAACGAGACCGTACCAGCGAACCGTTGTCCATCAAACACATGGACGAGCCACTCAAAACTGTCTTCTCTCGTCTTCCAGGGAAGGTTTTCAACAAGTGTATCGGAGAGTTGTTTGCCCATGTCCGCACTATACTTGACCCGAACAGGTCTTTCCGTCAGACATGCGACAATGCGTGGTGGACAACCGCCCGTGGACTACCATGCCCTCACCAAGTCCAAGCTTGTATCTATGAATGCAGGCCTATTCAACTTTCAATGATTCATGATTTCTGGAAACAATTGGTGTGGGAAGGCCAAAGGGGAGTAGATGAACAGGTGGCCCCCACAACCCTAAATCCAACTGACGAGATTTGGACGAGGATGATAAAAGACTTCTATGAAGGCAAGATTGATTCTACTGTCAAACACCAGGTTGGTCGAAAATACTTGAACCTCAATTATCCCGAGGAGGGGGATGTGGTGGAGCCATCTCGCAATAGGAAGAAGAAGGGTAGGCCAAGGAAGAACTCAAAGGTTCAACCAAGAAACTTGACTAGGCTGGAGCATCTTCAACAGCGCGGGAAAGGCACTCGTTCTATGCCTGGGGTCGCACTTAGCCATGTTCCAGAGGAGGAGGAGGAGGAGGAGGACCCGGTTGAGGAGGAGGAGGAGGAGCAGGAAGGAGAAGATGTATATCGTCCGACGGTTGAAGAAGGAGGTCACATTGAAGTTGATCTCGGTGTCCATGTACCCCAATTCATGAGGCGATTCATCGTCAGCGCTCCTAATGTCATAGGAGACGGTAATTGCGTTTATAGGGCACTTGCTTGTCTTGTTGGGTGGGGGCAGGATTATTGGAGGAGGATGCGAGAGGAGATGACTTTGGAGTTGAGGACCCATTACGAGACGTATGCACGCTTATATCCTTATATTACGCATATTGATGAGTTGATCAATCAAGTCAGTACAGACTACTACTGGATGGAGACGCCAACAGTTGGATTGGCGTTTGCTACTAGATTCCAGTGTGCACTTGTCGTACTATCCGAGCATGGTCCTCATACATGCCTTCCGATGATATCTAGTGAAGCTCCGAGTACTCCTGTGTGGGGCAGTGTCGTGGCGATAGCTCATCTAGGGAACCACTACGTCCCGGTAAACGTCATACATTTACATAAATTTCATAGTGGACTAACTTTTATGATATTATTTACGAATTTGTCATTGTAGTTTACGCTCGTAGATGAAGCCCCCATGCCGACCTCTGCGAAGCTTTGGGCCCAATATCATCATCCTAGCGTTGATGGGGTGGATATTCGCTTTCATGAACGCATGGCCCGGTACGGCAGTTACCACAACGCAGAAGGGTTGCCTCCTAGTTTTTATTAGAGTAGGACTAGTATTAGTATTTGTATTTGTATTTCTACTGGTACTTGTATTGGTACTTGTATTTGTAAGATATTATTATGGTTATTATTATTTGTGGGACTAGTATTTGTTTTTGTATTTGTATTTCTACTAGTATTTCATAAAACATTCAAATATCCATAAAACATCCAAATATCCAAACATAAAAGTCCATAACACATCCAAACTAATAATGCATAAAACATCTAAATATCCAAACATAAAAAGTCAATAACACATCCAAACAAGTAATCCATAAAACATCTATCTGTAATAGCCGACATCACTACGCCGTCCAGGCTGGTAACGAGGGGTGGCGGAAATGGGCGCATGTCCGGTTCAGCTTGGGGCAACTCTCCAAAAACTGCTCTGTCAATACCATTGAAAAAATCTGTGGCATATGGACCTCTCATTTCACTAGCGTATGGACGGAAACTTCGGACGTACCCTTCCAAGTAAGCCATGCGTTGCGTCAAAAAACATGATTATTTAAATATTAATAAATTAGTATAGGTAATAATGAACAACATATATGGTTCAATACGGTACCTGGACAAGTTCGACCTCACGGGGAACTGGCGGTGGATGAGCACGTTGATCTCTCATAAGATATGGATGAGACAGAGGTTGAAGCCATGGTACATAGTTTCTGTCCGCTGCATAAGGGAATATGGCCATCTCCCCCTCGGGCACCAAGGATTGATAACGGGATTCCCAACGGTCATCCTCGTCTCTGAAAGTGACTTTATATTTGGTTGGACCCAATCTCGTCTCTCTTTTTACAGTTTCTGGCCTAATGACGTCCAACACTGGAATCTTTTGGTGGTAACCGAGTTGCCTGTAGCATCTGTCCGGCATATACGGCTCCCTCACATCGAAGTAGGTGAGTACCCCACGATAACGAGAGAGCACAAGCTCGTCGGTGGAAAAGTTAAGGCCCTGGCCCCACGGCATCCACATAACCTGATCAATCTTGATCTCATCTAATTGACGTCGTATGGCAAGACATTCTTCATCATTGCTGTGTCGGTTCCGATCTGAATTGTACGGGGTCGGATCATCACCCAACGATCTGCTCAACCGACCTCTAAAGGTCGGAAAGTACCTCCAAATCCAAGTCTGTGAAATATATAAATATGTTATGTTATATGTGTGTACAAAACGTTACAATATATTTAAAGTGTATATAAGGTTAGATATACTCACGTGTAGGACGTACATGCACCCACTAATACCCGCAGCATCTCTGCGGCTTGCACAACCCAACTGCCTGTACAAGTAGGCCAATGTACCTGCTGCCCATGCATAATGAGATGTCGTCGTCTGGTCTAGTACCGAATGCAAGAGCTGTAGCTGGGTAGCGCCATCAGACTTGTCCAAAAACAATGTGTTTCCAAGCAACATAAACAAGTAAAGAGATGCGATCAAATGTGGGTCCGCTTCTTGTGCCACCAGGGCTGTCAACCTATCCCTCAAAAACACCATGTTGATGCCACCGCCCGAGGTCTGCCTGTTCACCTCCCTAACTTCAACTCCTAGCATTTCCGCCATCCTCAGGCGTAAAGCTTCATCACTCAAAAGCCCTTTCTTAACCTTAGCGCCATTCAATGGAAGGTTTAGTATCTTTGAGACGTCGTGGAGGGTGATGGTAATCTCCCTCCAAGGAAAGTGGAAACTATTCGTTTCCGGGTGCCATCTTTCCACGAATGCAGAAATCAGCGCACTGTCCATTTCCCGGAACTTCCAATCCTTCAGATGACTCAAGCCGCTTTGGTTTACAAGCGTCACCCAATCCTGGTTTGAATGGTTGTCCGCTAAGGTTTTCAAAAAGTGTAACGCCTCGGACCGACCTTGCACCTTAAGGTTTTTTGCCCACTGTTCACATTACAACAAAAATTAAGTTTTGAACATTATAAATAATATCATAAATTTCAAAATTATAGGTCGTTCTTACCTGTTGGTGATCCCATATGTAATGTGCCCTATGCGTATGAAAGTGGGTGAGTAAGGACGTGTCGCTTGGACCGCAACCATATCCGCCCACCGGATGGACCGGGGCCACTAATCCAGGGTCCTCATAAGGCGGGACCTCATAATCATGGGCCGGGATATCGGGCTCCGGAGGAGCCGAGTAGCGCATGGGAGGGGGAGGGTTTGTGTACGACGCAGGAGCCGGGTTTGTATACAACGTCATCAACGTAGACGGCTCTTCTGGTGGCGTAATATGGCTCGTACTACCATAATGGTGCGTCTCCTGTGGTGGCATATAGCTTGTACCACCATACTGCGTCTCTGGCGGTGGCATATAGCTCGTACTACAACCATACTGCGTTTCTTGGAATGGCATATAACTCGTACTACCGTAATTATACGCCTCTTGTGTTGGATATTGCAGGGGAAATTGGTAACCCCCGTATTGCACATGAGCGGCCCCGTATTGCCCATGAGCGAATAATGGACCAACATCACCATAACCCGTATTAGCAAATGTGGGCTGGGTACGGTCCACATAGAGGTCCGGAAATGTATCACCACTTCTATTCAACAATCTTTCGATTGCTGAAATATCATCTGCATGCATTTTTTACAATATTTCTCTAAAATCCAATAACGTGCATAATGCTCATTTAAGCATATAATTAATATATCAAACTACTAATTCATCCGTAAATATAGTAACCATGCACATTAAGAAAAATTCATATTCACCCTCAACAACTACTTAATCGCTTATTTTTATAATACTTATAAATTAACTTACTAACATGTATGAACCTAATTTAAACTCATAATTAATGAAAAATACTAATAATTACACCATAAATAAATTAATTATTCAAATTATTCATTATAATTAATTTCTACAACTACTTAGTCACTAATAATTATACATACATTAGTCTATAAATTATACATTGATTAAGTTAATTAATTATTTTTACCACATAAATTAACATATAAATTTACTATCATATAAACTACTTAATCGATCAAACTCTCGGTAATTAACCTATAAACTACTTAATACATAAAACTAATAATTAATTCATAATATAAAAATAAATTTAATATTTTGCATACCTAAACCCTCCACGGGGGCGACGTTGGCGACGGGTTGGCTCGTCGTCACTTCCGGAAGTGGGACTTCAACCTCCTCTCGAACTCTCGAGGTTGCCTCGCTCTCGTTTAAGTTGATATTTCGTCGGGATTCATTCCGCCGTCTACTTGAAGATGACTTCGAGCCAAACAAATTCTAATAAAAAAATTAAGTTAGTTTTAACCTTAATAACTTAAAATAATTCAATTAAAATAAATAAAAATCATACATACCGATAGCGATAAACTTCTCATTTTTGTAACCGTTTGAATCGAATTAACAAAATTTGGACCACTTTCAATCGGATTTCGAACCTCCTTGCAAAGAATTGGGGCGAAAATGAAGAGGGCTCGTTCGGAGCAGGTTGTGGATGAAAATGGAGAGGGAGTGAGGAAGAGTTGGAGTGAAATGAAGAACGGACTCCTCTTAAAACCCTCCTCTCGGCCTCTTTCAATTTGAACATGCAAACCCGCTCCCCTAGTCAAACTGGGATTCTGCAATTGCAGAATCCCAGGTGCAGCGGCAGCGGCCACCGCTGCAGCTGCCTCTGCATGGAGAGGCAGGGAAAGATTCCCTGCCTCGTTGTCTGTTTTTTTAAAAAAATAATAATAGCCGCTGCCTCTGCATTTTCAGAGGCAGATTCCCGCGTGGGAATCTGCCTCGTTGCAGTATATAAAAAAAAATTAGTCAAGCGGTAGGTTCTACCGCTGCTATGTGCATCGGTAGGGCCCACCGCTGTAAATACCGGGGCGCTCTACAGCTCTGAGCGGGGCGCCCCTCATTGCTTTTATTTTATAAAACACACATTTTTGTAGGGCTAAAAGAACAATACTTTCTCATAGTGGGATTGAAATAGAAATCAAAGAAAAAGTTTCAAAAAATCTTTTCGCACTCAACAGACAAAAAAGAGAAGGATATGGTGTCATTTTGAATTTTTTTTTTTGAAGTTTATCTTTTTTTTTATTAGGTAAGAATTCGGTTTACCGGACATGTCTGATAAAATCGAGAAACCGAGTAAACGATAGTCGGAGAATGGACAAGAACATACAAAGAAGACAGAAATGAGCAAAACACAAAAATAAGTACAACTAACGAAAAAGCACTAGAACGAAAGGCGTAGTGGGAGACGTGAAGGGCTAAAGATCAAAGTCTTTAACATTCGGGTCAAAAGCGGACCAATATAATAATTGGACTATGAAGTTTATCTTTATTGACTTCATGAAAAAGAGCTAGGTATATAAAGGTTCTCTATTTTTCTTGAAAACGGTAAATGCATGAAATAGAGCTATAAAAATTATTAAACTGTTTATATGTGTATAAGAGTACGTTAATCCTAGCCTAACAACTTGAAACACACTCTTTCAAGTGTTTGTGAAATCTTCGCCGGAAAATGTCACAAACCACCCGAACAACTTAAAACATATTCTTTCAATTGTTCATCTTCAGTTCACATCTTAACCCTAGGTAATCTTAGCCTATTTATAGGATAACTTTCAAATATTATCTCAACCATGACTTACTTAACCGTGATAATATTCCAATCAGAAAATCTCCATAAAAACGGATTAGAATATTATTCTAACCAACCATATCTTCAATCGATCGGATTATCTCCATAACCGATCGATCTTAATATTATCTCAACTCATTTAACTAAATATTCCAGATTGCATCTTATCTTCTCATAAACAACTTGTACTTAGTTGTCGAATCACTGTTGAAGTCATTTGCTCCAAACAAGGTAACTTGCCGAATATAAAAAGTCGAATAGTTTCCCACAGAAGTTGTTCAAATCGTCTCTTGTTCCCTTCATCGTTCCTTCACTCTAACGCTATCCTTGTAACAGTCTTATGATACTTTGAAAACAATACATTAAAAATGTAAAATTTATTATCATCAAAAATTAAAAAAAAATCATGAAACAAGTTTTCCAACATAATCTTATACACTAATGCAACTACTTTTAGAAAGCATAATACATGTCATTATAATTTTAAATGTGCACATGAGTTTCATTTAAAATATGATCATGCATGTTTATATTTACTTTTTTAATGTTGGGATGATTTGAACTTTGTGTCATGTTCAAAAGTTCAAGGCGCAACCTCCATTCATTCGCACGAGCTCTTTGCTCATTCCCTATACCATGGGATACAAAAAAAACTATACCTTATTTATATTTGATTTATCTATGTTCTTAAGTATAGATTAAAATCCTTAAAATAGAAAAAAAAATTTATATTTTATTCTATAAGGTAATTTGATTTTTTAATAGAATTCATTATTTTCTTATAAGATCTTAGTTTCTAAAATAAAAGTGCTTAACCTAGATTAAAAAACCATTTATATTAAGGTTTTCATATATGTACTCATGAAACCTTGCTCAAATTCACTAATTTTGTTTTTTCCTAAGTACGCAAAGTTTTTGCAAGCGTATGTGTGCTGAATTCAGTTTTTTTAGTAGGAAAAAATTAGGTCGAGGAAACTCAACCTAGCGCGTCCTTAGGAAGGATGAGGGTTTAAAGCCCAAAACGATTCTGAATCTGATTAACACTAACCACATGTCGAAGGTCAGAGATCAAATCTGTCACTTTGTTGCAGTCACGAGGTGTATGGAGAATGCAAATAACCTCAAACGACTGCAACATAACTTAAGTATCGACAATTAACATTTTGATTTGCCATGGACACGATCTGCTTCCTTTTAAAGCATTGATGACAATAAGGTTGTCTCCTTCAATTTCAATTTTCGATAGGTGTCTGGCCTTAGCTTCGCAAACAGCCTCGTAAATTCATCTAGCCTCTGCTTGAATAACACTCCAATTTCCGTAAGCAGTAGCATTCATTGTAATTGTTCTTCCCCAATGATCCCTGATGATATATACCGCCGTTGACATTCCGTTATTCTTTTTTGACCCGTCAAAATTGATTTTTACAAATTCCTCCGTATGAAATATATATGTGACCAGGTAATAATAAAGAAAAAAAAATGGTGGAATAGAAAAAGTTGAACATTTACGTACATCTTTCATCTATGAAACATATATGTATGGAATATATTTTGTGAGCTTATAATAAAGCTAAATAAAAGTTTTGGTAGGTAGGGCCGTATAATGACCCATTTGAAGATTTTTCTGATTTTATTGAATAACAAATGCATATAATCACCCAACCCAACAAAAAAATATGGCTATATATAAATATGGCAAAATATGTAAACGGCCCATTGAACTTGTGCACATTAGTCACTTAGTCCCCTATACTTTAGCCCTATTTAATTGAATCTTTATACTTGCACTTCATGACCTATTGAACACCTGCTCGACCATTTTCACTTTCTTTTTTAATTGTGTATATCACACACGCTAAGATACAATACAAAAAGATAAAACAAATATAATTAAAAAGAGCAGATCGAATAGAAAAAGAAAAAAAAATTAAAATTTAAAATTTCCTATCAAACTTGCTATTTTACCCCTCTATTTTCCCCTAAAATTCTACCCAAAACCACCCTTCAACTTCAACCTCCCCCTTATTCAAGATCTATGGTTGCTCATCTTCATATCCTCTCTAAAGTGTTGACTGTCTCAATCCCCTAAGCACCAACCCACCATATCCCCATGACTTATCATTCTAGATTTTTTTCTCAAATCTAAGATCCACGACCCTTCCCGCAACCGAGGTCCCACCTGCCACCAACGCCGACTCCGACATCGTCGTTGCTGCCCTCCTTTGCACTCTTATCTGTTTGGATCTGTTCCGGGGGATGAAATTCAAATTTAGAAATTAGGTTTTTATTGAATCCAAACCTAGATCTAAGAAATTGACTTATTATATATCAAATTGAGCATTAAAATTGGGCGGAAGGGTGGAGGTATTGGGAGACGTCGGGGAGGAGTCGTGGAGACAATGGGGAGGCTCAGATTGAACGATGTTTAAGCAGGTTGAAGAACACACCCATACACTTGAAGAAGAAGAAGACGAAAAATAAAGAAGAAAGAAAGAAAAGGAAATGATAAAAAATTCACAAAATCATTCTTCAGTCTCTCATACGAGAGTAAAATGCACGCGGACTGCCACATCAGTAATCAGAGGCTCAATAGGTCACGAAGTGCAACTATAAGGATTCAATCGACTAGGGCTAAAGTATAGGGAGCTAAGTGACTAATGTTCACAAGTTCAGGGGGGCGTTTATGTATTTTGCCATATAAATATTATAACGTACAAGTAAAAAAATTTGTGACATACATGTAATGCCTCACGTTTTGTTTTCATGCCGATTTTTTTTCAATTTGTCTAAACTTATAATCAGTTGAATCATTGCACGAATGAGGAACATATTTAAATTCAATTGGCTAAATTGCTAACGAATCTGCAATCATCATATCTATTTTTTATGGGCACCTCCGACTACCTTTTAATGCAGAAATTACTTGGATATTGTCTCCTTCAACTATAACTCGTTTACATTTTAATTGTTGAGCATCTATAATTCTCATATTCATTCATCTCGCCTTTGCTTGTAGTGCATCTTCACATTGTCCCTTAATTGCGTCTGATGCAACTACATTTTCATTAGAGTTTCAAATTAAAAACCCATAGTTCGTTTTATTAAGTTTAAATTTCTATTTTATTGATAATTTCTGTTTTATTAAGTTTAAATTTTGAACAAAGTTATATGATCCATTAATCGATTGACTTATAGTTTTTGAGATATTGGGATCAACGTAATTCATAGTTCGTTTAGTAAAATCGCAATTGAATAGAAGGTGGTCTATATTTTCCGGATTATGATTGCATAAACTACATTCCTGTGTAACATCAATATGGTTCCTTGATAGTCTCTCCTTTGTTGGAAGATCGTCATGACATAATTTCCAAAGAAAGAATTTTACTTTTGGATAGGTATCTAGTCTCCAAATCCATTCAAAACTGCAATCAGGTTGAATGTTTTCGTTCGTTATAAATTGTAATTCGGAATAGGTTAAAAACCAATCATTTTTGCTTGGGGACCAGTACATTCTGTCTGGGATCATTGTCTTTGGGATTTGGATATTAAGAATTTTTTCAACCCAAAAGGGTGGGATGCACCTTCTTAACTTGTCTTTTCATTCCATTTTTTTTGTCTTCGGTTATGAAGTTTCGAACTTTTTCCTCTAAATTATGCGGATTCATTTGCACCTTTGATTCAATTAATGGAAAAGAGGATACCCATCTATTCGTCCAAAAGTTAATAAAACTACCATCTCCAACTTTCCATGTTAATCCTTCTTGAAATTTCGGTATAAGTTTCATTAAATTGTGCCAATGCCATAACACATTATTTTTTCACCTATATGCTAAAAGACCATTCTCTTTGAGGTATTTTTGTTTAATGATTTGAACTCATATATTTTCAGTAGCTACAAGGATTTTCCATAGCAATTTCATTTGTAGTGCTTGGTTCATTAGTTTTGATTTTCTCAAACCTAGACCTCTTTTTCTCTTTGATTTGCATATTTTATCCCATCTTATTAAGGGAATGTGGTTTTGACCTTTGTTCTAGATGAAATTTCTGCTTATATCGTCAAGTGTTTTATGATTTGCATCCGGTACCATAAAAGATTGCATCACATAACTTGGTTTTGCTGCAAGAGTTGTTTGTATTAGATTTGTTCTGCCTGCTTGGGACAAACTATATATCCGCTTTCCATCTTGTTAATTGCCCTTCTGTTACAGACGTCACCGAATGAAACGGTCGCGTTGTTACCTTATTGTTTATAATCGGACATCCTAAGTACTTTTCTAATGTATCCACATGTGCTATATATGTTGAGTTCGTGACATAATTGTTTTCGTCGTGCCATCAGAACCCCTCTTGCTGTCTGAAAAGCAGATTTATACTAATTAATTTTTTGACCTGATATCTCACAATATGTATCTATTACTGATTTAACCTTTCTACTAGCATGTATAGTTGGCTTGGAAAATATAATAGTAGGGCATGTGTCTATAATCTAATCTACTTACATATGCTACTGATATAATTTTGGACTTTTTTTGGTTTTCGATGACCACGTCACCCAAATACATCAAAACATTTTGTCTTATAACTTAGTTTGAGGATTTTTTTATCCCATGCCCTTATTTTGAACAGAGTTTATTAATTTTAATTTTTTTTAATGTTTATGATTTTACTTTTAAGATTTAGTATCTAAAAGAAGGTTTATTATTAGAACATAGATTAAAAAAACCGTATTTTTAATATACTTCATTTTTTCTAGGTGATTGAACTAAAAGAAGCAAAGCAATAGAGGTTGATTCACATGGAAAGGGGTTTTTATCATGAAAACTAAGATTGTTTTCTTATGCTTCTTTGTTTATCTTGTGAGTTTTTTTCTTTTCCCTATTCTTTTCTTTTGTTTTGCTTTATTACAGTGGGAACACTGTAATTTTAAGTATGGGGTAGGAAGGGAAACGAAAACTTGCTTGCTTGTTTGTTTTTTTAAGTTTGTTCTGTTTCTTGTTTTTAGTTGTCTTTGTCTCTGTTTTGAAAATAAAAAAAAATCACAACAAAAAAAATTGATTTTTTTTTGAAAAATTCCAAAAAAAAAAAAGATTTTTAGAACAAACGAATACCCTGTCTTTTGGTTCTATGATAGTTAATTGCTTGCATCATCATGTAATTTCCTTTCAGCATGTTTTTGATAGTATAGCCTGATTCTTCTGATGTAATTGTTTTTATAGAGGAATAGCCTTTGATGAAATTGAGCATGTATAATTGTTAGCATGAGTAGTTGCAATCCAACAAAATGATCTTGTGAGTTATTTTTGGCCTTATAGGGAGAACATAAAGAATCACTCTTCTTTTCTTGTGTGATTTGCTCTCTTTATGCATATTATCTCTTGGAATTGTGATGGTTATCTATTACTTGAGACCTATATAAGATATTAGTTCATTACTTGTGAAAGTCATATGATAGAGAACTTATTTTTCATAAGCCCTATTAATCCCTATCCACCCTTACATGATCCTTGTTGTTGATAACCAATTTGAGCTTTAGCCTTTTATTTGTTGCTCCACAAAATTATTCCCTAACCGGGATAAGCTTGACCCTATCCAGGGATTAGGTCTTAGTTGGAGAGGTATGTTTCTGTAGAGTGCAAAAAAGATATGCTTTTGGTTCAAAATAAAGGTTTTTGGTGGGGTAGATGGGAAGTCTCTTGTTTTCATTTTGTAAAAAGATCTCTTGGTGAAAAGGAATGCACAAAATAAAGAAAAGGATGTATGGATCGATACCAACCTTTGTGAGCTCGCTACCGTTGGTTTGAGTAAGAAAAACGAGAAAAATTGTGAAAGTGTACCTCATTACCGACCCTCTCAAGTTGGTACCGAGGCAAGTCGTAAAAAAATGAAAAAATGCAAAAAGAAAAAGAAGGTAGAATGAGGAAGATGTGTAGAGTGTTTAAGTTTAAACCAGAGATTTTTTAAGTTTATATGAGGCTTTCTAGGATTTAATTGGTGAGTGAAGAGATGTGCTTTAATGAGAGTGAGTTTGGTATGTTCTTTAATGAGATTTTTGGTGAGATGTGTGAGTTTTTAGGAGTCTTTGATTCTCAGATATTATTAGCACCACAAGCCAAAATATTTCCATGCCTAATTGTTATTACCAAGACCCATTACAACCCGGCCGAATGGAAGCTTCTTTGAAGTTTTTTATTGAGCCTAAGTTCTCTTGATGATTTTTGCTTATTTTGACAAATCTTTGGTGAAGAGTTTGGTGATATAAGTTCCAATTTCTATTAGCTTTTGCATATAAGATTGAGTTGAGAGATGGATTTATAGCCCAAACACAAGAGAGTTGAGTGAAACACTTTATCCTTGGTGAGGTTGGATTGTAGTTGCTTATGTCTATTAGTACTTATATGTGTAATGACGTTAATAGTCATTTGCTATTTTTGCTATGTTGTGATGTTGCTTTTGAGATGAAGGTTGTTGTTTGATAAGCATGATGTTTGGTTTTGTTTAATGTTTAGTGATTGCTTGAGGACAAGCAAGCTTAAGTATGGGGTATTTTGATGTTCGTGTTTTTAGTATAGTTTTTAGTTTTTTTCTTAGGTTGTTTGGTTTACTTTTAGTATGTTTTAGATTTAGTTTTGTGTGTTTTTGGATAAGTTTACATATTTTGTGAAAAGTATGGAAACTACTTCGTTTTGTGTCTTTTTGTAGGTTTTTGAAACAGAAAGGAGCGTTTTTCTAGCAAGCTGAAGTCAAGTGGTTCGTGGTGGAATACATGAAAGGAAGAGCGGAAATAATGTCTTAAAGATCCCGGAGAAGTCCTTGAAGAAGCTGTAAAAAGTGTACAAAACCCCGAAACAGAGACTCGTTACCGACCTGTGCAACGAGATTTATTTGGGGAATTCAGCAAGAGTCTACCGACCTTGTGCAGGTCGTTACCGAGGTGACCTGTTTCTGTAGGCGGCGCCGACTTTGGAAAATTCTATATTTAATCTTGTAATCTTTTTAGTTTAGGAAGTTTTTATCTTTTAGATCTTTATTAGATAGCTTTCTCTAATATAAATACCCTTGTTCTAGCCTAGTTTAGGGAGGGTTAGTCGATTTTGGAGTTCACGAGCTTTGAGAGGGAAGACGCTAGTTCGACTGGTTCGGTCGACGAGAGAGAGGTCGAGTTTGTTGTTCTTCGTTGTTTCTTAAGATCGAACTTGGTTGTAAAACAATATTGCTTTAATTTCAAGTAAGTTTTATTTCAATAAAGTTGTTTGTTTTGTTTCAATTATGTGTGAGTAGTTTACTTTTCTAGGATCGGGGTTGAAACCCAACATAGTTATGCGTGATTGAATGAATGTGTTGATGTTTTGATTGCCTTCTATCCTTTGAAATACTTGTTTATGCTTATACTTTGACAAAAGTCAAAGTAACTTGGGTTTATTGCTTGATCGAAAGAGTAAGTTGTAAACTTGAATGTTGATATTGTTCGATAACGAAAGTTTCGAGCGTTGGATTCAAAACAAGTAGAAGAGTGAATTGATTTATGAAAGTTGATTGATTTGCTTGTTAGTCAACGAAAGTTGATAGATTTATCTTTAAAGGCATGATCTTTATCCTTCACACTAGTTTGTATGCATAATTATGTCGTGGTAACCCTTGTCCTAGATATTTTTATCACTTGAATTTCCTTTGTTTTTACTCACGAATAGACTCGTTACCGAGGCACACAGGTCGGTACCGAGCCTGCAGTTGAAACGTGTTGTTTGCTCTGTTTTAGTAGAAATCTAGCGTCGTTACCGACCATGACAAGGTCGGTACCATGGGCTGTCGTAGCGGTTTACTTTTGTATTGTTTTGTTTTCTTGTTTTCGTAGTTCGGTAAACAAATAATCTTGTTTTTCGTGGACGATCCTGACCTCTCTATACTCAGCAAGGTCTTGACTACAAATTTATTTGTTGTCGAGTTAAAAACGCCCTTCAACAATTGTACATACGTAAAAATACTTAAAAAATAAAGTAAGAAAATAAAAAAAATAAAAACTAAATAAAAATTAATTTTTTTAATTAGATGGCCTAAATTTATTTTTAGTGTTTCAATCGAATGATCCAGATACGTTCTTAATTTTCATAATAAGCTCTATTGTTATTTGATTCAATCTCCAAAAAAATAAGCAACTAAGATTTTTATATTCAAAAGATAACCTTCATCTATTCGTTCATTTCGTTGCGAACTCTCTATCATACTCTTACATAGCAATCTCTTATACATATGATATTAGTATTACTTCATTACATATATATTAGTATATACAAAAAAAAAATTCCTTTTTTATTACATTCCTTCTTTTTAATTATTATTATTGAATTTTTTCAAAAAAATATTATTATTGACTTTTTGGTGAGGATATTTTATTACTTATGAGTTATCACTAATAACGTTATGTTTTAAATTTAATGCGGATCACTAGATCATTTAAAATATTTGTGTTTTTGGTGAGATAATGTGTAACTAATTTAGTTATATAATATTATATTCCTATTTGCATGGATTCTGACATATAAGTTTATTTCTGAATTATTGATTTTTTGTGTGTATATATATGATTTAAATGAATGATTTTTAAGTCCCACCAGTAAACGAACCGTCGCCTTCCTACTTAATACAATCTTAATTATTTAATTCGTCACCATAATGAATTAGTGATTAGATTTCATCATAGATATATAATGCTACTATACCGTGCCAAAATGTAATGCAATATACTAACTACTCCGTATTTAATAATTTAATTGCACAATTGCATTGATTAATTAAAACTCATTCGTCCTTGATTTTAAAAATTTAGAGAATTTTTAGCACGAGTCATAAGAACTTAACAAATAGACCTGTTAAAAGCTGATCTAACCCGTTAATTTGATACGAACCGTCCGATAATTTTAGGGTTAAGACCCGAAAATTTGAACCCGAAATCCGTTGGGTTGACCGATTTAGTATATTTATAAAAAAAAAATAAAATTTATTTTAAAATTTATAATATATCTTATTATCAAAATAAACAAAAATGATATATTATAATCAAATATTATTATTTAATTAAAAATGATTTTAATAATTATAAGAAAAAGGATATTTTAGACACCCGTTGATCAACCCGACCCGCTACAACCCGACCCGATTGACTCGTGATCTATAACAAAACTGAACCCGATTTAATCCGAACCCGCCCGACCCGTTTGACAGGTCTATTACCAACTCTTAAAAAAGTATTTAAATAATTTTTCTTTCTTCTAGAAAACGTATAAAAAGTTTGTAGGTATCGTATAAGTTATAACAGGTTAGCTTTTAAAACAGTGACACTCATGAAGATAACACTTTGGCTGGTACCCTCTTTGGGGAAAAACGAATGTCTCTGTCACTCAATTCCACTTTTACCAAAGGTAGTAAATTAAATAAAGTTATTAAAAATTAAATAAAAGGTGGATAAATAAAGTTATTAAATAATGGGTGAATGATTACGTACGAAATGGCCTATATAAACAAATGATTAAACCAAATTTGCACAAGAAATATTTTGAACTTACACCTTGATCGGACTCAACTAAAAGCAAACATGATTATAAAGGGAAAACCATTTTTTTGAGGTGTCTAATTCATTGACATATTATTCCCTCAACATCAAAATATTGAAACTTGTGAAATAATGGGATTCATAAGACTTGACATAACTATATAGTAAGGACATTTTTTTAGTATCTTCGAGTTTCTACTATTATTTTTTGGTGTTTTTTTTGAAATTATTATTATTGATATTTCTGATATTTTGAATTTTTCAGTTGGTGTTTGTTTTTGGTTTAGATTTTTTTAAATTTAAACTCGTTATCGTGCTCCTCGTCCTTAAATTTGTATAATTCGATATTTCCAATACCCAAATTCAACGTAATTATCCCGGCTTAAATTTCTAATGAACTAACTTTAAGACTCCTTAAAATGGAGGATTGCTTAGAAACTCAAATCAAGATTGTTCGCATATAAATTTTAGTGTTTTACTAGTTGAAAGCTACTAATTTAAAGATTGCATTAATATTTACCATCCTAATTAATTATATGTTGAATCCATATGGTTCTATGTGAAGATGAACTTTCCCAGATCGGAAATTTGAAGAAGATAATATCTAGCATATAAGTTTTTGGATTACTTCTCCTATCGCCAATTAGCTAGGTTTTAGGATGGAACCACATTGAATTATGTGCTAGGCCTAACGCGCATGCATGTGCGCATAAACGAACGTATAGACCCCACATTATATTTATCCACTAGACTTTATCACAATATCGGAGTTTGTTCGACCTAGGTCGCGATCCCTGGTCTATTAATGGGCTAGCCGGCCTAAAGGTATGACGTCAAGTGCAACTGACATATTACAGGGTCAGACAGTTGCACTTGAAGGGGCGTGTGAAAATGAACTTTCCCACATGGAGATTTTGAAGAAGAGAATATCTAATATATAAGTTCTTTGAGTTACTCGATCTTATCGTCAATTGGATTTAAAATGAAACTTCATAAACTTATATGTTAAGCCTAACACACATAAACTTATATGCTAGGCCTAATGCAGTAACGCGCATACATAAACAGATATATGGACCTTCAAGTTATATTGATCCATCAGACTTTATCACGGTATCAGATTCTGTTCAGCCTAAGTTTCGATTTTTGGTCTATTAATAGACCAACCGACCTAAAGACATGATGTCAAGTATATCTACTATATTGTGAGACCAAATAGTCACACTTTAAAGGCATATGAAAATGAACCTTCCCCCACATAGGAAATTTGAAAATGAAAATGCCTAGTATATAAGCCCAAACTATTTTAAATTACTCCTGTCAATACCACTTTATCATTCTAAAATCCAAAACCATACTAGATACATAAGCCTAAACTATTTGCCAAATAATTGTCCTCCTACTTTTTACTTTATAATTTTTTTCTTAAACACGTTAAACAATTTATATTCTATTTTATCCTTGATTTGATTTCTTGCCATGGCCTGCCAAATCTTGCCCAAAAGGCAAGGTTTCTAAACAGTCAAATCTATGGGGTCCTCCTCTTTGTGCGTGTTCAAGACCAAGGGGCCATTTTTTCTAAAGCTCATTTTTTTTTACTTTCCTCTTGTCTTTGATTTTATTAATTCGACATGAATTATTGGACTTTCATTTTCAGAATCATGCATGTACATTTCACCTCCCTACTACTATAATTTTTATTAAACATTTCGTCTTTTTGGATTATATGAAAGTGACAATGTACTAGCAATCAAAAATATAAAATAAAAAGGCAGGAATTTCTCACATCAAATGATCGACAGACAAGTCTTATTGCTCATATTTAATTGATTGATGAACCACAACTATAGTGCTATAAGATTTTCTCAAGATTTGTTTATTAAAAATTAAAAAAATTATTTTTCCTATATTCTATGACGAAGTCAAATCTAATAATTATTTGTTAAATACTAATTTTTCTCTAGAATTTATATTATCTACAATAAAAAAAATTCTTTTTTTTGGTATTAACAATAAAAAATTCTAAAATTTTGGTTCTTAAACTAAGCTCTAAAAATATAATAAGATATTACAAATGAGTAAACTAATTAATTAATAACAAAAACAGGAGATTTTGTTCTCCTCCATCAATTATTTCTGCCATGAACTATACAAATCCATCAATTTCACACATGCCACCTAGGCAGAGTGTGAATTTCCAGGGTCTTTTTTGGACCTTTAAAAAAAACTAAAAAAGGGCCAAAATTTCATTTTCTCGTTATTTTTCTCCCTTTTTCTTACAAAATTCACAATTTTTTTTTCCTCATACAATTACACTAAGCAATCAATCCACAGTAAAAAAACACACACAACATAAGATCAGTACGTACGTAGTAAAAATTTTCATAACAGTAAATCCTCAAACACACTTGGAATATTCATCAACGCGCCTACCGTCGCCGGCGCCGGAAAGTACCCGCCGTAATCCTCCTCCGCCGGCGGGTACAGCCACCCGTCGACGGAGTCGAAGTACACGAAATCGGCCCTGAACCCGGGCGAGTCGTCGTAGCTCGGGTCGAGCCTCGGCAACTCGACGATCTGACTCAGCTCGTCCTCCTCGGAGACGATCGACGAGAGCGAGGAGCACGACGAGAGTGATGGCACGGAGGGTGACGTGGAGGATGACGTGGATGGGGTCGGCGGGTCGAGGTTGTCCATGGCGGCAGCCTTGGCGGCCGCCGCCTGGACGTCTCGGGGCGATTGCGAGACGGGCCGGGGCAGGATCCCGGCGAGGTCGGGGAAGTTGAGCACGGCCGACTCGCCCTTTATCGTTAGGGCGGCCACGTCGTGCGCACGCGCCGCCATTTCCGGGTTCGGGAAGGTTCCGAGCCAGATTCGCGATTTCTTCCGCGGCTCGCGGATTTCGGACACCCATTTGCCCCACGCCCGCATTCGGACCCCCCGGTAGACCGGATGCTTGGTCGAACCGGAGTCCGTCGAGCTTCGGGCCCTCTTGGCCGCTTTCTTGGAGTCCGGTTCGGCCGACTCCGGTTTATTCTTCCGCGTATTCGAGTCCAGCTTAGCAGAATCCATCTGTTTTCGTTTTTTAGTAGAAGGAGAGGCAGTAATCTTCGAGAACGTTTCTCGATTGTTCTTGAGCGAATAATGTACTTTCTTAGGGAAAGATGCAAAGGAAAAATAAAGAGAGAGCACGAAAGAGGGAAGTGGGTTTAATTACTAATATTAGGTGCAACTCTCTTTGGTTCGATTGTATATGGCACTTATAAGGAGAGAAGGAGGAAATGGGGTCACCTTTTGGGGTGGGGTCCATTAGTACAAGGGGACCCACTTTATGTACCACAGGAAATTGGTGGGACCCATGGCTAATTTGTGATTCATTGGCATATGCTGTGAGGCTTGTACACGTAGCTAGTAATTAAGTTTAGTTAGCTACTTGTAGTTAATTGTGTTATAACTTCACTTACATATGTGATTGTGATTGACCTTGCAATATAGTATGTACATTTAGTTATACACTTATACTAAGTACTAAGTACATCAATTAAACTCATATACTCGTTGCGCCCACGATGCAGACGCGTAGTGTATTAATTAGAGTAAAAGGTGATGAATAGAACACGGCTGAAAAAGTAATAGTGAATGACTTTTTACTATGTGTTTTGTGTGGTAATATATTAGAGTTGATTTGGATTTTTAAGAAAATGTATGGTTTTGTATTGGATCGGGCGTACGGCGTACCTCTTTTATTTGGGCAGGGGTACCCCTATTGACCCCTCAAATTCCGCTGTAGCGGAGCCTCACTGGGTCAATGATGATGATGTTGTTTGATTTTGTATTGGATTTTAAAGTTAACATTGTTTCGTAAAAAATGATACTGCATTGTTATTGAAAATCCAAATAAATGAATTTCTAATGAAATTGCATTATTCAATTAACTTAATATACAATTTTGAAATGATAGATTATTGTGTGCATTTTGTTCATATATAACTATTGATCTAGTTTTTTTTTTTAAGTTACGTATATTGAAAAGGAAGAGAATATAAAGTGTAGTCAAAGGAAGCCAAAAAAGCTAGAGACACAAAATGCTATAGTGATCGAGCCAATCGGTCCCTTAGTGATCGAGCCAATTGAGCCAATCTAGCTAGCTTAGAAGATGAAGCGGGTTCCTATCGGTCCCTTAGTGAGCCAATTGAGCCAAGAAAGAAAGCGGCAACAAAGTTCTATGCGACGACAACAAAGATATGGACCAGTTCCAACGCATTAGCCTTCACAATCACATGCCCATGCCTCGGCCATTAGGACATCACAAGGAAGTTGTAAGCGAGGCTCGCAAGTAGCATGAAATCGTTCACGCCTCAAGCATTAGGCCATCGCAAGTTGTAAGCGAGGCTTCACAAGTTATATGGGCTTGTATACTAGGCTTGGCAGTTGGGTTTGTCTCCCCAGTAACACACATGAGTACTCTCTTCCAAAACTAAATTGGGCCTATGCTCTCGCCGTGCACATTCATGTTCTTAATAGGCTATGAAATTATGCATGGACCAACAACAAGACTGTTTATTTCTCAATGGAAATACACTTTGAAAACATTGTCTAAGGCTGAAATACTTGCCGCTAGACCTACCACTTTTTCAATGCCAAAAAAAATCATGATCTTGGCCAAGGAACGAGGCTTGACTTTTGGCCTGTTTGGATTGCAAGGAATTGCATTAAAACCTGCATTATAATACAAGATAATGCATTATCTCCTGCAATTCAAATAGGCTCCTTGATCAACTAATAGTCGCATGATGTGAGCTTAATTATCTTGCTTAAATCTTTCCTCTGGTCACTAGGAATCTTTTATTCTCACGCTATGAAATTTTTATATGATAATTCGACTGTGCATTATTTTGCTACTAATAGTGTCTTTTATAAAAGTACAAAGCATATAGAGATCGATTACAATTTCATTTAAGTTGGCACCATTTGGAAGTTGTATCTTCCTCCTAGCTACTTCAGAGCCATTATTAATCTCTTCACTACGGCCTTGAGCAAACTACAATTCTCAGTCAACTGCTACGCCTCAACGCATTTCGAAGAGAACCAACTTGATACGATTCTACCCTAAGTAACTCGCAAGATCGAACTCAAACAAAGCAAGAATAGTGGAAGAACAGTAAGAACACCAGATCTGTTTACGCGGTTCGAGCAAAGCTCTACATCCGCGGAGCTTCAGTGAGGAGACTCGTCACAAATCCACTATCAAAGATCAAGTTCAAGAGAGGTTACAATCTCACACACAGCAAGGCAAAGAAAGACTCAGAAATCTAAGATACAAAGTAGATCTAAGAAGAAGAAGAAAGATCTAGGGTTTCGGCCCCCTGGAAGGCAACTCAAGCTTCAAGATGAAGCTTCAGAAGAACGCCACTGCAGATCTCAACGAGCTTGGATCGAAGCCTTCAACCTCGATCTCGATCTCCACCGCCTGGCTCACCGGAGAACAGATTCCTCCGGCTTCTCTCTCTCTCTTTGTTTCTCTTTCCTTCTCTCTCTTTCTCTTAGAACTCTCTCGAAGCGCCGTTGGAAGATTAGGGTTGCGAATGAGCTCGCGAGCGAGCTAACGCTTCCTTTTATAGAGCCTCCACACCTCCAAACGCTGCGTTTCACTTAACGCGTCTCAGGAGAGCTCGAGCTTCGCTTTTGGGCCACAGACTTTCATTTGGGCCATCTTCAATATTCGGGAAATAGTCCAAGTCCAAGGGAATAGACCCAAGCTCGCTACTGAATCGAGCTACCACCAAACCGGTATGAACCGGGACGGATTGAACGATCCGGTTCGGGCTTAAGCTTTCCATGAACCCACGAACTGAACCCGGTTCCTGAATCTAGATTTTCTCTACCATTTAACTATGTGTGCATGCCTTACCAAATCTCTATGTCACTTATACTTACATATGTGATTTACATATATATATTATTCCTAACACAACTAACTCTAGGTTCGAGTGACATTAATTATTTCACCACTAACCACAACTCATCCGCTGATTCTTCAACATAACTCGGTTTTCTTCTTGAAAAAATTGTGCTTTCGAGTCTCCATATCAACCTGATCGAAAGGATTATTGATCTAGATAAATTTAATCTTATATTTACCTCTTTTACCTTCCTCTACATATAAATACCATACATGTGATATGATTGTGAATTGAATGAGAAAAGACACCCGAAATTTCCTCTCAAAATTTGTTAATAACTACTACAACCTTTGTGTCTATAAAATTAGATTGTTTTATGTCTTAGCTGGAAATTTGGCATGGCGGTGCTAATTGCTATACAGCGGTAGTAATACTAGGATGCATGAACATGTATGAGGATTTTGAACTCATTGAGCCAAAATTCATAAGTAGGTTTATAATTTTCGTCCAAATTAAGTGGTTTTCAATTGGAAAAATTGGAATGATGATTGAGAATTGATATTAAAAGTGGGTCATCCAACACGATTGGATGTAGTTTAGCTAATGGGGTCTTTGTCTTAGCTGTCCACCGCGTAAAAAAATCTTCTCCATTGAAATTTTTCTTGGCATTTTTAGGGTAAATATTAATAATATTACGTCATTCTTTAATTTCTTTGGTCCACATGTAGGAGTCCTAGCTACCGGGGAGCTTCAAATTAATTTTTTTTAAATAAAAAATGTCTTAGTTACATTTAATATATATTTTTTATTATTTTGCACGGTCAAATCAAATTTTTAAAAACTCTATAAAGTGGTTGATCTTAATTTTAAATTACATTTACCCCATGAAAATATGTTAAGAATCTTAAAAACAATTGTTAATTTATATTATTTAGGTCCTTAGAACATACTGCATTCGTTCGACAATACTTATCATTTTATGAATCAACAAAAGTATTAAGAAACCGTTTAGTTTTATCTAAATATATTCTTCTATAATTAGTTTGCTAAATTTTGCTTTTTGAGAACGAGATTCGTTTTTTTTAAGTATTTTTTAAGGTTACGATCGGAAAATAATTGATAAAATATACTCCCTTCGTTTGAAAATACATTTCGTTTTAACCTAATTTTTTTGTTTAATAATACTTGTCATTTAACATACTTTACCACACATTTTTTTCGATATTATTCTTATTAATTACAAATAATTACATAAATATATAATAGAAGAAGAAAAATCTTAACAAGATTGAGGGTATTAAAGTTAAATTACATGACTTCTTAATTATTAAGACAAATCTTAAAACGATCAATATTTGTGAACGAAGAGAGTACATAATGACAAGTATTACAAAAAAAAAATATATGCTAGAATGACAAGTATTTCTGAACAGAGTGAATATACAAGATAGTTTTTACCGTTTCACTTATACAAGTCATATATTAATATAGAATGTTTGAGGTTATGAGATTTAGCTCTTAGTATAGCCAGGGTTGCTACACTAATTCTAGCATATGTACCTGGAGTTGTCTGATTGATATGGAAAATGTTACAAAATTAGCATAATTTTTTGGCTTTACATCTCTTTGTTAGTTATAGTTCCGACAGATTAAGATAAATCTTGATTGATACTCTGAAAAATCTTCATTAATGAATATTAATACATTGTATAGTGAAATAGAAAATGACATGTGTGGGATGGTCCCAACTTTAAATGCTATGCCTTGTTTGGTAACATAGAGTCATGGATGGCTTTTATGGAGATCTGCTCTGGACCTCTCTTCATCAAACTCAACCCAATCAAATTATGTAAGATATTTTTTTCCTATAGTTATACCTTAATTGGAGACTATAATATTATATACCCATGAAATGGAACAAAAATATTATATGACTACAAATATATGTATATATATATATAGGGGGATCACATATAATTAAGTAGAAGGTCCCCTCTTTGATAGCCATTGTATAAGGCTTAATAAAATAACTAAGTACTAGTTTGGTTGAATACAGAAAATACAATTCTTAGGTATTAATTTATAGGAAATGTATACACCGGCCGGATACTAAATTTCATGAAATTTGAGAAAACATGTTTGTTTATAATTGATTTTTCAACAATTATATTACTGCACTTTATTTGGTTCAAAATGAAAAAAATTATAGAGATTTATTTAATTAAAATTACTATAACAAATTTTATCCATTAAAATTAATAATTTGACTCGTTAAATAAAATTTTTGTAATCTAAAAAATAAAATACATATTTTAAATAAAAAAGATACAACCAAACACATATATTAAACGACATACTTTCCAAACCATGTGATTTTAACATACAAAAAAAAACTATGACAAAAAAAAAAGTTCATATAAGGTATGTATAAGATATTTACTTATTTTTTTGGTAGAATAAGATATTTACTTATTGATTATAAAGATTGTGTGTTTGTGTGTCTCCTCATTGATCACAAGTATGTCATGAAACCCATAAGATATTATATGTATTTATACTAGAACTTTCTTCGATTGATCTATTTAATTTCCCAAAAAAATAATATCAATATGTATAAAAAAGGTTGATTTTTATATCTATATAAAATTTTGGCCACATTTGATCAATACGTGGGTTTGACATCGATCGTGCAATTAATACATCCAAATTGAACTTGGCTCTTGTGTAACAAGCTTCCAAAACACACGACAAAATGCAACGTACATTTATTTATTGTGTGAAACTTACCCACCAAGTAAAAAACGTGACACCAAGTAAAAATAAGACAACTTAGCGTCCGTTCGACACAGACGTTTTGGAGTGTCTTGGAGCGGGAACTGAATTGATTCTGCTCGATTTCTCTGTTCGGCAACGAAACTTGTCAACTAGCGGGATTGCAGGAGCAGTTTGTTCCAGCAGAATTCCGCTCAATTTCTCCCCTAGCTTCTCTAGCTTGTCCCAACTAGCGGGATTCCTCTCGATTTTTTTTTCGTTCTACGGAACCTTAGAACGACTGATTAAGGGCCTCCCAATCTAAGATTTACAGCCGATTAAAACCTCAGATTTTGATAGTCAAATTTTCTTCCATCAATTTAAAATCTAGGATAGATCGAAGGTTAAGGTACGATTTCTAATAAATAACCATCATAACATTCACATATTTATAATACATAATATTTTAATACGGGTTGGATTGGATGACCTAAATAGGCCAAATCATTAGTCAAGACCCGAGGTTTTAGAAGAGTTATCTCATGCCAACCCGATGGCTTCTCAAGAGGTCACCTATCCTAGTACTACTCTCGCCTTTGCACGCTTAACTTTTGAGTTCTTTGTCCTCACTCGAACCTAGAAAAGGAAGAGCTCTTGTTGACTTGAGTAGCACCTCAATTCTTTATAAATCTTCAGAGTGTTACATTAATCTCCATCACTTAAACACTTGAGCTCCTTCCTTGTCAAGGGCCAAGCACCGCCCTCTAGGTCAAGTGACCGCCCTCAGGCCCAAGCCAACTCGTAATCCAAAGTCGGCTCTAAGACCATTTATAAGACCTAGGGCTTTAAAAGAGCTATCACATGTCAACCCGAGGACTTTCCAGGAGGTCACCTCTCCTGGTACTACTTTCGTCCATGCACGCTCACCTTCTGAGTTCTTTTATCTTCACTTGAATCCACAAAGAGAAGAGCTCTTATTGACATAGGTATTATCTCAATTCCTTATAAATCTTCGGGGTGTTACAGCTAGGACGACCTGAACGAGTCAAACCCCTTGTCCAAACCAGTCCTTATTTTCGAACATGCTGGGCGAGTTAGGCGAGCCAAATCGTGCTTGAACAGGTCTACTCTTGTGTGACAAGCTTCCAAAACACAAGAAGGAGATAAAAGAACAAAATGCAACATATATTGATTGTATGAAACTTACCCACCAAGTAAAAAACTCAAAACCTCCATATATTATATAATCATTGCGTTACAAGACTAAATAATACCGATTAACACAATGTGAGAAACGATGAAAGCAAGAATCACGATAATTGACAAGAGTTCGTACGTTCAATCATGCATGCAAATTATATATTTTGGACAGCACAATGAAGCTGTCCTATACTAGTACTCTGCACTTGGATCTTTGTGGTTGAGTTGTTTGTATAAACTATAGTACTATACATATATACACTAGCAGTTTAATTCATTGATATATAATACCACGCATAAACAGTATTAATTGGTTAACATAAATAGATGAGTGGAGAACGTTCTTATGAATCATGTCAGCAGAGAAAATCAGTATGGGTTTTTGGAGAAACTGAATGTATGATTGATACGAGTCAGACAGATCTCAGGCAATAAATAAGATATGTGTACCACAGCTGTGCAATGTAAATTAAAACTTTGGTGCACTAAGATACAACTCTTATAATTGCCCATAAGCTAACAAAAAAGGTTGTGACCCACCGTCGGAATATAGTTTCCCACATCGAAAGTTAAAAGTAATAAAAATTCAGTATATAAGTTTAGCAAACTTTGGTCAATTGAATTTAGGATGGAATTTATATATTGAATTTATATGTATTTAATGTGCATCCTTTAATATATCACTCTGTAAAGAGTCCAGTTTCTTATATATTGTTTGGTTATAAAGAAATTGAGATGTCATCACAGGTTGTTGAGTTAGTTATAAAGAGATTGAGATGTTAGATTTGTTCTTTGATTGTTAATTGAGTCTTGTTAGTTGCACTTGCGGGAATTTGTTTTCTAAGTGTCAACTGAGTCTTGTTAGTTGCACTTGCGAAAGTGTGTTAAAATATAACTTTTGACATCGAAAGTTGAATTTAATAAAGGCTGATTATGAAACTTTAATAGACTTGTGTATTGGCTTACATATATGTTCGCGGCCTTTAGTCTATCGATCCACGAACTTTAAAACCCTCAAAAGTATATCGACCCATGGAGATTTCTGCAAATTTTGCTATGTATAGGGACCGATGGAGAGAGAGGATTATGATTGTGGATCGGTAGTGGATAATCGATCAACAAAGGAGAACCTCGCTGTTTTTCCCTTTCCCCTTTTTTTTTGCTTCCTATCATCTTTTTTCATCTCCCTTGTCCCTTTTGTTTGTACTTTTGTTTTTGGGCTTCTCTGGACACGCCCTCTCAATCCTTTTAGGGCACGGATGTCCGCATCTTGTTCCTCCAGACTTCGCTTAAGGCAGGATTTTCACTAGGTCGTTGTCGTTGTTGTAACGTATATCGACCCAAATTGGGTAACCCAAAAGTTTCAATGTATATGGTCAACGGCTCGAATCAAGGGTAGACCATCAGGTTAACTTTTTTTTGTGTTATGACTCACTTGGTATGGATGATTCTTGTTGTTCTACATTTAAATCGGATACCTTTTGGTCCTTTTTCCGGGGAAAACTCTCCTAATTATACTAGTCTTTCAATCTATCTATCTACTGTGTGTATATATATCGTCAAGAGAATTCAAATTCGAACCTTTTGGCCGACTTCACCTAGTTTAATTAATTAAGTTTTTTTAGAATGGTTGGTTGTGATTTTGATGGTTCCAATCGCAAATGAAGTGGCCAACGTTGAGTATCTGTGAAATAATCATGAGGTGCCGAGGCAAAGCGAATTAAAAGATTTAGAAGACGCGTGAGAAACTTGTGCGAGATTGCATATCAGTTTGGTAAAGGATAATATCTTCTCTAGATAAGAAAGAACATGGAAGATTATCTTAATTTTTATTTTATCCTTAGGAAGATTTGTAACGATTAGAAATATATATCTTCCATAACCAAATTGGAAGTTAAGTAGAAATTAGAAAGAATAGGCACGAGCTTACGTATATTGCATATTTTTGCATGAAAGAAAAGTTTTAAGCTTAGGAAGATTTGTAACTGATTTACTTGCCATTTTGTAACTTTTGAGGCTCTTATTCAAGTTTGTAACTGAATTCTCCGCTGGCTTGTCCAGTATTTGTATATCTCTTTGGAATAGAAGTTTAACTTCTCCAAAAAAAAGAAGAAGAGAGTCTTAATTAGGGTTTTTGTGTGAGAGTAGGGATTTATCATAAAGTAAACAATTGTCAAACTACAAAAGAGGTATAGTAGTTGACTATAAGTTGCTCTTGTAAATATTCTCAAGAGATCTATAAAGCAAACTATGTTTTTAATCCCACCAAGCAAGAATTTGGAAGAGAGTGGTTTTCACTTAGTTAACTGAGGTAGTTGGTTAAGTGTTCCACTAAAAAAATCCACAAGTCAAATAAATCTTTCTTATTTAATTAAATTACCTGCGTGTTTATAAGTCGACGACTTTACTAAAATCGACAACCCGAGAGTACTACCAATCTTACAAACTAAGTGCAAACACATGGAAGCACAGAAACAATCATGCATGCAATCTCTCTCCATATTAGATTGGATTTCCTTCTTCATAAAATCAGTTTTGTTAGGGTTTTCCAATGTATTGAGAATTCAAGTTTTATTCTCATGCTTAGAGTATCGATTTGGTAGTTTCCATATTGGTATGTTTCGTTTTAATTTGAATGTTATTATTCCTCTCATCGATTCACCTTTTGGAATTTAGTGATTCAAATTTGAGTTGAAAACATCTCACATATTTATGTTGGAACTAATTAATTGGCCAACTTTCGTGTAAATTGACTTGTACGATCGAGCTTGTGTTGTATTACACCGGCCAATTATAGGGTATGGAGTGATATGTCCACAAATAGTTATGAATTCAATACTAGTGGATCATTTAAATCCATTGAATCTTTATTACTAATTTAACTTAACTGGTAGTTGATGACATTTGAAGGTCGCATGTTTAAATCTCCTCCTCGACCCTTATCAAGAAAAGACGAAATAACTTGGAAGAAGAATGAATCTTTTGCTAAACCTAAGTAAAATTGGATTATCAACGGAGTCTGTACAGTTTCGGATTGATTCAGGTTCAGTACACAAGAAGTTTTCCATATTCCTGATGGATCCCATCTTTCTCATTTAACGATCAAAGTATAATTGAGGCTCTTACTTTCACGAGTGATCATTTTTTTTGCCCGAAATTTCTTTCACTAACCGAATCTAGAATCCTCATATAAGACCTTATATATGGACTTAAAATACAATTACCATTTACCTTTAAGATCGGGATTCATATCAACATGCATTTTTTTTATCACATGTTTATAATAAGTAAACGAAATCGATACACTAATATTTGTTATCATATCGATTTCGTTTACACATTATAAACATGTTTACCCATTACACCCTTAACTTGAACTACTATTGAACTCAATCAACTTGACTATTCAAGAGACGTCCACCGTGGTAGATTTGCCTTGAACTCTACATTATTACTATATTTAGATTTGTTGGCAAGAACAAGAGTTGGCCTACCACGAGACTGCAATTAATGAAGAGCAGTGAAGAAAAGGAGTGGTACGAGAACTCCATCGGTAAAAAAATAGTAATAAAAAGTTAGAAAATAAAAATAGAAAGACAATAAAAAAAGGGTTCAAGCTAGTGAGATTAAGGGTGCGTTCGGCAAGCTCAAATTTAGGAAATAAACACCTTACGAAACTGTTATCGTTATTTTTTTAACTTTTTAACTTATTTTTTCAAGAAAATAAACATCCATAATCAAATTCTTACCGAACACCTGACGTCTAACTTATCAAAAAATAAATTAAACACTCAATTTCAGCACCTACTTTCAGCACCTAATTTCAGCATCAACACCGATAAGCATTAGTACCGTCAGCACAGATAAGCGTTAGCACTGTCAGCACCATAAGCATCAACACCGATAAGTACCCATTTATCGAACGGACCCTAAGTTGGGGAAAATCATGCATGAAGACAAAAAAAAAATAGAAGAGTAATAGGAATGGACTGATTTGTAGGTCTACATATGATCAATTTGTGGTTGGCCCCTTGTAAAAGGATTCACCATATCTTTATGATCCCTAGCATTAGGCAATGTCTTACCTAACCCAAAAAACAAAACATAAATGATCCGATTTAGAACTTTCAAAACACGCCAAAACTTTATAATATAAAGTTAAGTGTGTATAATTGGACATCGCCTTTTTAACATATAAGCACAAATTACCGGATTAATAAATGACCCAAATCAAATTTGGCCCATTTAGATTGTTTGAAGGTCGGTTTAGATGGGAAACAAGCTAGGTTGTTGGTGACAAATAATACAAACTAGAATTTGTGGTTCAAATTGATGATACATATATATCTAATTTTGCAAATGCATGAGCAAAAAATAAAATAAAAAATGCATTCAAATGTGAGTTGTAATTAGCATGGTCCTAGCTATATGAGCCCTCTCTATCTAGTTTATTGATCAAAAATTTAATTTGATAGTACAAAGAAAAGGGTCAAGGTGGAAGATCTCCACATGATATATATAGATTCATGGAAAATTAAAATTTATATATGAATCTTAATTATGTGTTACATTATTACATATATATAAGTTGTAAGATGACCCCTTGGAAAGCAAGCTTTCCCCACAGGCTATCTGTGATGGTTTTATGAAGTGCAAGCTACTATACTCCTGTATGAGATCTTTACATGATCACGTGGTTTATATTAATGCTCTAAGTTCAAGCAAAATTTTCAAATTCAATTCATTAGCTCATTGGCCTTGTAGACTTGTAGTTAAAATCTTTTTGTATATGCTTGCTTTAAGGACATTTAGAAATACAAATTTATTGTTTTCAAAAAAAATATTTTAACTTCATGTGTGGCAAATCGGGCATTTTAAATTGGTTTATGAGACCTACAAGAGCTGAGTGAAGTTGATAAAGAATTCACTCTTTTAATTAGAAATCTCGAGTTCGAGCCCTGGAAAACTTATGAAGAAATGCAAGGGTCTATCCGACGTTAAATAGGCCACCACTAAATGAAACAAAAAAAAATTAGTCTATGAACAAAAAAATTGGTCTATGAACAAACAATATAGTATATTACTTTAAGCTCATTTGGTTGTACATATTTATTGTTTTCAAAAAAATATATATACTTACGTAATGTGTGGTAAATCGGACATTTTAAATTGATCTATGAACAATATATATCTTAATGTATATCGATATATAAAAGTGGGGAATACGGATATAAAGGGAAAAAAATTCCTAGGGTTTTACGTCTTCAAACACACACACACACATATATATATATATATATATATATATATATATATATATATATTGGCTATATCTTTAAAATATTGAAACATGGTTAAAGTTTTCTAAATATTAATTAGATTAATTATTGATATGTTGAAATTATTAGACTAAAGAATACGTGTGTTTTTAAATCACTGTTTTGACCTTAATTTTTTGCAACGAATGACGATGTAGCATATTTTGCATGGGTCGCTTTTTTCATAAGAGAGCTAGAAGTGACCAGTCGACGTGGTACGTCATATAGTAAGCCACACTCACAATTCACAAAAACACAGCGTTTTGTGTTTAATTGCACACAACTACAATGAAAACGACTTCCCAACTATGAATAGCCATAAACATATGTACAGTTGTATGCATGACGGAAGAAACTAGCTAGTTCATGTAATTGATCGTTCTATACAAGTATACGACAAAGTTCAACTAATCTTTTAGAATCGAGTAACGCGTTAGTAAAATAAAGAAGGAACTATTTCAGGAACAAATTTTTTATGCAATGGAATAATCAGACGAGCAGAATATTGTAAAGATATACATAAAGTAGGAGCGTGATTCCTTTATAAAGAAATCCGTTCTTGACCAACTAGTTAAATGGGTAGACCTCTAAAAATACAGTAGAGATTCGAACTTCTTTATTACTAGCAATCACCAAATTGTAGCAACACTAACGAATCGTCATACCATCTGGTTCCTAAGCTCAATCACTCACTCACTCAATCAATCAATCAAAGAAATCAAACCTCTCACACAACCCGGACACAATTCCCTTTAGCTCTGAAATCTTCCTTGTCATCATCAAGATCGACACTTGCCGTCAACGTCTTCTTCTTCCTTAATCTTCCTTGGAAATCTTTCTTTACTCACTTCCAAGTATGCTCCCTATTCACTCTCTCAAAAGTGACACAAAACCCTAGGTCATCTCTATCTAATGTTTGTAGTGAGTGGGTTTTGGCACTTGTTCTTGCAAATGACGCAATTATGCTGCTATCATTTAATCCTTGGGGCGCAAGACAGATTTTCTAATGACCTTCGTGCCCATGTACGTTGGCTTCTCTTATGAACATTTATGCCCTTTTTACATTGATGTGCAAGACAAACTTGGTTAGGGAACATTTCCACCGCTTTTAACTTCATTTTCTTTATTGTTCTTGTAAATCTATATTTTCCTTAAATATTTTAAATAAGTACATTAGTTTCTAATGATGTACGTTTGTTATCATCAAAACTTATAAAAAGACATTGGTGCAGTATTCAAAATGGGAGAGTTCCTAATATTGTTCCAACAAATGTTACAAATCTGATCCTCTATTTTTTCACTTATTTTACAGATTTTTTTGACTTCAAATTTGTATAATTTTAGAGTAGCTATACATAGTGACAAATCAAAAAACATTGCAAATGGCAATAGTGTACAATATGTGTTGATCGAATTGAATAAGCTAGTGAAGCAATCTTTGGATTGATTTAGTGGGTCATTTACGAGTTGTGTAATTCAAGCTAGTTGTGTCAAATGGTGATTGACTATACTAAAGTACGTATGTGTTCTTAAGGTGGAGATCGAGCAAGTGAGCTGTTTTAGGAATAGAAATAAAGTTCGGGTATTGTACTATTTAAAGTTTCTTGCCGCCACTAGTTTTTCATATTAAATATTTTTGGGTAAACTTGATCGAGGTAGGTATTTTAGGGTTTGTTTACATTGTACGAGTTTAATTAAGTTGTAGATTATAGGTAGTTGAAAAAATGAGTGAAAGCGTTTTTAGACATCAAGTCAAACAGTTAAGTTTTTAAGAATAGTATTTAAATGTCTTTGTTTCGATTTTAATAGGCAGTGCTCTTCACAAAAAAAATTGAGTTCATCAAGTACGTTAAAAAAATTAGGTTTTGTTTGCTTGGATTAACAACTTTATTAGTATCTTAAATATACGACCGGACACACTTTTCAAACTGAAAGGTTAAGTTAGTAGATAAAGATTTCACCTATCATAAGTATATTAGTACTTTTTTGTTGCTCTTTAGGGATGTGGGCACGTCAACCCACTAATCAATACGCCTTTCTCGAGTGCAAAATAGCCTGGTATTACTTGACACTCGACATAATCCAAGGTGGCTAGCCCAGTCGAATGGTTACTCCGTGCGCCCATGATCAAACCCTTTACAACTGACTAACTTAATCAAACCAAAAATGACTCCAGAATCGAATCCGCTTTAATGCCATCTTAAATTTTGATAAACTATAATTAAGCAAGGAGCGAGAGATTTACATCAGCTTTATTATTAGTATTTTTAATATAAAGTCATATCTACTTTTCAACTCAAAAACTCTATTAATATATTGAGTAGGAATTTCACCCTTAAAAGACTTATCTCTCAATTCTCAATGTTGGATAGTGGATACAACCCTAGTCAAAACACCTAGTTAAAGTGACCATTCAATCACATAGTCATTTATCCTTTTTTTAGGATAATATCTATGAAAGTCGAACCAAAGAGGCAAAGATCTCTAAATACTACCATCGAGACTTAATCGCTTGACTAGATGCCCAAAGACACATAATCGTTTATCTTGAACAAGCACACCAAAAAAACAATAAAGCGGCAAATACAATAAAGCGGCAAATACACATAGTCGTTTAGCCTTTATTTGAGCATCATTTTTAAGAACTCTCTCCATATTTTTCCAATCAATCACAAGTCTACAAAACACTCGTACAAAAAACAATAAAGCGGCAAATACCTCTATCACTAACATAGTACTCCCTCCGTTTCACAATAGTTGTTCATATACACTTTTTTTCTTGTTTCACAATAGTTGTTCATATAATTTTTTTTTCCACTTATACCCCTAATAATTACACCATATTAATTATATACACTTTTCCCAATGCAACTTTTAGAGTATAAAGTACCTTTTAATAGGGGTAAATTTGGAAGAATTTTCCCCCCTTAATATATGTGCAAATTTGTCTAAGAACAACTATTGTGAAACGGAGGGAGTAACATGTAATTAATCGGCACAAATAAGTAGCTTATAAGTAAATGACACATCATATCAAACATAACTTTTAACGGTATAGCTATGAACTCTAGTCTTTTCTTAACAGTGTACCACACTGTAATAATAACTTCAGTTCAGACAAGCACCCAACATGTTCAAGTGCAGTTGGCCTCTTGTGCTCTTGATTAAGCAACAAATGTAGGTGACGAAATGAAAACTACATGAGCTATACAACAAGTTAGGGACACGTACATATGGAGGTAAATGGGGCCAATTAATAGGCATTAGTATCCAGCCATTGCTCTAAAAATCAAGGTATTTTAAGCATGACAAACAAGAAATGATAGGTGCATATGATCTTGAATAAATACTTTTATCAACTTACAACTTCATCATAATTAAGATGCAATTAAGCATTTGGCTTAATCGCCTTAATTGCGATGGTGGTTTGGTAGGTGACTGTTGGTGGTTATATGGTGGCTGGAGGAGTTGTGTTTTTTAATGATGGTAAGAATTCGATTTACCAGATTTTATGGTAAAGAGTCGGTAACTGGATAAACCGGTAAAAAGAAATGCAACCAATATCAAGAGATGGGAGAATGAGGCTTCCACTTGGCGGCAATCCAAGACTAGCGAAAGCTAAGTAACTGACAATGTCTTAAAAAATGCTACGTGGCCTATGGGGGGAGAGGGACTGCCTAGCACCTAGGCGGTCTAGACGGCTGCCTAGGTGGGCCAGAAAGGCAGGTTTGGGACCTTCTACCACCTAGCCGGAATTTTTAGAACAGTGGCTACTGAGACTCACGAATGAAACAAAGAGAGTGATTCAAACACATTGACATGTTCTAAAAGACGCTAGGCGAAAGGTTAGGGTATTGGTTTATTGTGAGAATTTTCATTCACTTAGGTCTGGAAAAGAAATAAAAACTTGTACTTTTGCAACAAACCATGACAAACTAAACCAAAAGCCTTGAAAATCTGAGTACTACACATAATATAGGTTGAAAGTGGCATACAAACTTCTCAATTTGAGTCACTTGCCTCATAACCAAATGCATATTAACCAGGAGCTTGAAATCCTCATCCAAAAAGATGCTCTAAGATGGTTCACAACTCGAGTTTAAATTATCCTAATTATTTATAGTACCAAAAAAAACTGAAAGTGGCATAATCATAAGAAAAGAGGAACACCATGAATCACCACAAGCACCAGCTGATCAAATGGTAAAAACCATTCTTCTTTCTTCTTTATTGATTCCTTTAAATAGAACAGTAGAAAGAATGCATTTATTCTTTCTATGGTAAAATATGATTGTTACACACAACAACTCTATCCAATATAACTTTTACAGTTTATGGCTTTGAAGGGAGTCTAATGTAAGCATTGAAACCCTTCCTGCAACTCAAACAGTATCTTACCCTTTTCTTCTCTTGTGACTTAGAATGAAGTCATCCTCGTCGTCACTGTCACTCATTACTCTTTTCTTGAGCTTCGTATCGCCATTCTTTGCCGCCGGCTGCTGCCTAATCGACGTTTCGGGCCTATTATTCTTTGCCGCCGGCTGCTGCCTAATCGACGTTTCGGGTTTAATAGGCCGAGGGGGTGATTTGATTGGAATTCCCATCCTAAGCTGTTTTTGCTTCCTTTGCTTCTTCTCATGAGACCTTTTCGCTCTTTCTGGCGATAATAGGCCATGCTCCATCAACCTGAAAAATAGCATGGCAGATTCTTTAATAGGTTTGTCTGTTTTTCACAATTTGTGATCAACAATTTTCCATATATTCAATATTTCCTTTATTCACAGAAGATTGTCATTTTAGGGCCTGTTTGGATCACGCATTGTAATGCAAAAGCTTGCATTATAATGCAGGATTTAATGCAAATTATAACGCAAGCTTTTGCATTATAATGCGCGATCCAAACAGGCCCTTAGCATTTGACACAACTATTAAGCAATTTAAGGACACTATAAACTTGTTCTAAAATGTACAAATTATCAGTTACTCATCCCATTTGTAACCAATGAATGAAGAAATTTTGCATAGAAAGAAACAATATGTGCAAAGTCCAATAAAAAAAACTCTAGTAATTCATCAATAAATCATTACCTATAGCTTCAAAATGACAAACATTTCTTGACAAAATTAGAAGGCTAAAAAAACAGAGGTAGTATAACAGTATTCTTTGTGAAGAAAGAAACATGACTAATCTATCAAGGCCAAGTTACACTGATATCTCAGAACAAACTAAACCTTCCACAGGAAAAGTCATGCACATTCATTTACTAGCCAGTACAAGGACCACAAATGGCCACATGCAAAATTGTAGGAAGTCACAATTGCATACTCAAAAAGCAATTTCCGCATCAAGTAGTGACCCGGTAACAGTTACATTTCTGGTAGGGCTAAGGAAGATGACAAGTGAGCTCTTGCTCTTTATTGCTTCAGAATGAGCAATGATGAGTGTTTTTTACTCTTTTGATTTATTCTTTCTTGAGCACACATGAATCCAAGATTTTTTTTTACAGTTGGATACTACTTATATTGGTGCAATTGATGACCCTGAGTGGAAATACAGGTCTGGAGATAACTAGACTAATGTATCAAACAGAAGTATTCCAAGAATGCTGCATACCCAGAACTTGAAAATTCTTTACTATATACAATTTCACCCAAAGTCCACTATTTACCTCTGCTTTTATCTCTTCAATGTAGTAGGGACACAATCCTGCTCATCCATCAGAGAATTAATGCTTACACAGTAAATTTTAAGTACTGATACAAGCTGTTCAGTGAACCAAGAGGTGCAGAAAATACCAACGTTTTTTTGCTGGCAATCGCCCGCAGATTGTCTTTTTTCGTTTTACGGCAGGCCATGGTATATTTAATTATTTATCATGTAGGGACAATCCACTTACACATTTTTCATGGACAAAAAACACTAATTGTAACTCGTAAGCATATTCCTTCACATTGACCTTGTCCCTTTCTATTGCAATCAAAATCAATTGCTCACTATGTGGAAGCCATACATCCATGTGCTGCAAAATCAATTGCTGCTAAATGCTTCATGGTTCATTTTCAGGAATGAATCTGACAATGGAACAAACATATAGACTAGCTATATTTTCAGTACAATCTAGAACAGTTAATCTGAAGAAGCACATCATTTAATGCTAACAGCCTAACACCAGTGAAGATCTGTTTTCGTCTTCTTTTATTTCCTTTTTAGCAAAATAGCAGCACAAAATCTAACCAGAACCATCAGCAGACACTACTATCTAAATACTATAAAATTGATGAGCAATCATAGATAAGGTTCAGTCTTGAGCAACTCCGTCTCTCTATTAAGGTATTTTTTTAATGCTGCTAAATACTCTATGGTTCACTTTCAGGAAAAAAAATCTGACAATGCAACAAACATAAAGAACTAGCTACACTTTCAGTACATACTAAAACAGTTAATCTAAACAAGCACGCCATTTAATGCTTAAATAGCAAAGATCTATTTTTTTCCTATATTACGAGACACATTCAGTCTCGAGTTTCTCTCTGTATCTATCTATATATCAAGGGAAAAGCAGGAAAGAAATCCATCCTCTTTAACAATACACAGCAGAAAAACTGCCAACTTGTTACCTGCTTCTACACATAACCTTTAAAACAACAACATCATCGCCCAATAAAGTCCAGCTCCAACAGGATTTGGGAGGTCAAGATGGGGGCACCCATAGCATGAACATGCAAGGAGAATGCGCCCGAAAGACCCAAGGAAAACTGAAAACCAGCTATGTGACAATAATAACTTAATTTAGTTAAAATGCACCAAAATTGATATAGGGGTTATATCCATCTCAAATGCATTGTATAAAAGCCAAAAAACATTCTTTCAGAGAAACTTTCAAAAACCCTTTTTTTTCCCTCAATACCACCATTGTTTTTTCTTTTAGAAAGCTTACCCCAGCATCTTAGTATAATTTATTTCAAATCACTACCTAAAATGAGTGTTTTATCTGATTTATGGGTTAAATGGTTAACCCTTCTCGTAGTGAGTAGTCATCATCATTGCCCCCTCTCCTTGACGAATCTGATCTCATTTTTTCTCTTTTGCTTCCATTGAATATATAGACTTTTCTCCCTACTCCACCACCCCTACATTCTCTAATAAGCTTGATAATCTCTATAATAAGGACAATTTCATCATCAGCAATGCCCTTGATAATGACGGACCCTAAACAAGGTAAATGAATCAACAGAATGTGCCTGAATGGATTTTTGTTAACAATTTCTCATCAACTCTAACAACAGAGATGAAAACTTAAGCGGCAGTTCCAACTTTGCCTTCTTTCTGGGCACCACAACTGAAGGGAAAGTTATGTAACAATCTCATATTTGCCAGTTGCTTTTTGCAGGGCAATTTTGAGATTCTATAAGTCTAAATCTTTGCAGGGATGGATAAATGTAGAAATTAAAAAGGAAATAGATCATAAACAGTAAAAATCCAAGTTCAGCGGCTGCAAGAGATTTTTTAAAATTTATTCACAAGTTGTTTCACCAAGAGAACTATAAAACCACTCATTATATCGCAGTTTCCAGTTACTTTGTTGGGAGTGGAGTCAGAGAAATAGAAGCATTCTAGTGAAGTAACAGAGGCATCAAATAGTCAATCAAGAAATGAAATCATACATCACACTATATTAAACACACATGAATGGCAGCAATGTAGTGAACTCTCAAAACAAATTGAAACCACACTCATTTCAATTCAGGATACTGGAAATGGAAAGAGATTTTACCAAAATTCCGCCATTTCACTTGAAGGTATTTGTTCCGACAACGATTCATAAAATATCCTCAGGGGTTCTCTCTGCCAACAGAAGAGGTAAGTAAGATACATGAGTTATGAGCGCCAAGCTAATTAACGCGCGAATATTATATCATTTTAAGTGTTCAATCATGTTGATAATGATATCATTTTTTCACCAACCTCTTCAGGTGGATCATACTTCTGCCCAGCCAAACTGAAAACCTTCTTCTCCCTTTTTACAGGGGTCGTAGTGGTTTTTGAAGGCGGTTTCGATGAAGAGGAAGCTTTCACCTTCACATTGAACAACACCAAGTCATCACTAGCAAGATAATTACTCAACTTAATCAGTTAATTTATTCATCTGACAGCAGAAAGATGATAAAAACAATTAAAATCAGAAAGCCCCAAAAATTGAGCTTCAATCAACACTGGAAAGCAACCAAAACGCTAAAATTGCTTAGGATAAAACCATAAACCCCCTATCTGATCGTCGAATCGCATACACAAATTCATCAATTGACCAGGTTCTCCGTCAGAACGCAGATCGATTCATCAACCACCCAATCACCTAACAACAAACCCTAATCCATCCAACTCCAAGAAGAGATGTACCTCAGGTTTCGACGTCCTAAAGACGGCTTTGTTCTTCACATCAACAATTTGCTGTTTGGATGAGCTCCCGATCTTCTTTGCCGGAAGAGAGGATGATGATGATCCCTTTGAAAAACCATCTGGCTTGGAAATTGAAGGCTTCGCCTTCAACAAGCTACTACTTGACATGCCCTTGAGCTATGATTTTCTGATGGATTAGAGTTCAGATCTGATCAAAGCTCCTGCAATCCTCTGCCTCTTGCCAATCAATCTCAAGTCTCAACCAATCAGCCTCTGCATGAGAATCTGGGCCAACAAGAAAAGTGAAAGAGGAAACTTCTTGTCCTATGAAGCATTTTGTTCCCTTTTGGGAAATTTTCATAAACTGTCAATAGTTTATTTTTTTCTAAAAAACGCACCTAAAGACAGGAGGTTTGAGAAAATTCCTCAAAAAAGAAATCAAAAAGTCATAAATTTATCGGAAAAAAATATAAGCAATGGGACAAACTTGAAAGTAAAACCTCTATAAATTAATATGGTTGAGATCATGCTATTTTATTATTTTAAAGAAATATTAATTAACCGTAGGATTTTAAAAGGTTGTGAGTTGGGACAATAAGATCCATGTAAGATCAATATTTTGGTTGATATAAATCTTGTAGTTTTGACTTGGATAGTTAATGTTGAGCAAGAGGCAATAGCAATTTGTTTCATACACTACAAAATTCGTTCATAGGATAAAGTCTCAAAGAATTATAGTTAACATTGTAAAATTTGTTTTTAATACAACCCTAAAAAGGTTGGATCCAATAAGAAAAGTTAGAAATGAGCTCCATATAAACTTAAGAAAAAAAAACAATAGAGTCATATTTCTCTAACTTGTCTTAATTATGCATGTAATCTTTTATAATTATTAATTTATGATATTAATGGGACCTTATATTTTTATATAGTGGGTTTTTAAAATATATTATCTTATTATCTTATCGAAATTTGTTAAATTTTCCACTAGCCCAAGTCGGGACCGGAGAAAAGTATTATCTTAGAGAGTTTATTAATTTATCGAGTATTAATTTATGGAGGTTCTACTGTACTATAGTTTTGTTTCGATTGTAAAGCCTAAAAAAGAGATTAAAAAACAAATTAAGGGTGTGTAATAATGATTTTAGGGAATTTCTGAAATAGCTTTGAGTATAAATTTTGGGTGAGTGTCATTAAATTTTTATCCTTTACTTACAATTTTTATTTTCTACTCCATAATATTATTAGGCGATTAAAGATTTTTGAAAAAAATAATGATATAAGATCAACAATTACAAGTGTGGAAAAAATAAAAAAAAAAACCTCATATTTTTGAGCTCTTTTTTAAAAAGAGACTCAACCTTCTTTCTAGGAAGTGTAAGCTTTGAAAGTTAATCGAGAAGATCGTCGATCACCGACCGAGAAGGTCATTGGTACCCATAGAATGAGAAAGTCGTCGCTTGTCCTCTGTGATGGTTGTTGCGCCGAAAAGGCCTTAGCTTTCGCCGAGAAGGTGTGAAGTTCTACCGAGAAGGCCTTTCCTTTTTGTTTAGCCTCTAGTTTTCAATTTGTCCGACGCATCCATGGTGTTATGACTTTGATTGCAACGTTTCAGACTCCCCTTTCTGTTTGATTAAATGCAAGAATGGTGCTTCTGGCGCCAGTTTTGACATTGAGAGCCTGATGGGAACGCCGTCTTAGATACCATTTTTTCCATCGATCTTATGGAGTTTATGTCTGCCTATGTGGTGTGGGCTATGGCCTTTTTGTCCTCCGTTGGTTAGCCTTAGTTTGGCCTTGCTTTGGGACCATCTTATACTTTGTATGCTCGTGTATTTATTTGTGGTTTTCTTGTGTGTTTTTGGGCTTGGACCCTTTTGGTGGTGGGTTGTTTCGTTTTGGACTTTGGCCCATTTTCTTTTGGGTTGCTTGTGTGTGGTTGTTTTCTTGGCAGGTTTAGCTTACGCTCAACGTGTACTTTTTTACTATTAGGACATGTGGTTGGGTGTGGAACGAGTCGATATGCGTGGTCGTAGATGTTCGAGGCTTCTGAAAATCCTCCAATCCGGTGGTGGCAACATCCTTTTCCTTACCAAATTTATCCTTCTTGATCGTCTTGCCGCGACGATCTGTCTCTTTTATGCTGAACTTGCTCTTTTTCCAAACACAGTTGATCCCTTTAATCAATTGTTGTACACTCTATGCTTGTTTGGTGTGTCTTGCTAGCCTGTTATTTACCGATTTTCCGACTGCCGCCTTAAAGGCCTCTCGATTTTTAAGTTTTGTGTGGAAATTGAATTCTTACCTAATAAAAAAGTGTGGAAAAAATACATAAAATAGATATGGACTAGAAAACATAAATTTTAATGTTTATATGGATGATGTCACGAAGGCTTCGTTTGGCTGGTTGAGACTTCAGAGAGCTCCCAACTCCGTTGGTTCACTCCTTAGCCCAACGGTCTACGCTTTTGTTCACTTGTTCTCAAATCAATTGTTAAACCCTAGCACCCAAAACCCTAACGCCTTTCTCTGCTCTCAAATTCTCCATTGTTAAGCTGATCGACTTCGGAATTGGCAAGAAATTAAGAGTGAGCTATGGAAATCGATAGAGCCGATGGTAGAACGCCCAACCAATTGAGGCCGTTTGCTTGTTCTAGGGGCGTTCTCAACCGTGCGCATGGTTCTGCAAGTTGGTCTCAAGGTAAAGTCTTTATCTTCCCTCTTTTTTGACGCTCTTGGTGTTCATTCTTCCGTTTATTTTGTCATTACAATCTGAATTGCAAGTGTTCTATGATGACAAATGAAGGGCAGTAATTAGAATAACCCATTTAGGGGGGAATTTTCCTATCTGAAATTCCTGGATGTTTCAATTGTTTTGGCAGTTTGCTTGAATGGGATTTCTTCATTTGCATTGTTTTGCATGATACAGGGAATACTAAGGTGTTAGCTGCAGTCTATGGACCGAAAGCTGGAACTAAGAAGAATGAAAACCCAGAGAAGGCTTCTATAGAAGTTAATTGGAAGCCTAAAACAGGTCAAATTGGTGAGTTTAATTTGAAACTTTTTATGTCACTGTAAGCTTGAATTGGATACATACCCCTAGAAATCCTAAAATGCTATGAGGAAATTTGAAATACTGACAAATTCTTGTCGTATAGGGAAACTTGAAAGGGAGTGTGAAATGATACTGAAGAAAACCTTGCAGAGCATTTGCATATTGACAATAAACCCGAACACAACTACATCAATTGTAATTCAGGTGAGTTATGCTGCATACCTTCACCCTCATTGAATTCTTACACTATTATTTGGCTAATGTACAATAATCACCATGACCATAAAATTAGTACTGTGATAGAAATGTTTGTTAATATCTAGACATCCCCTTTTATGCAGGACTGTTTGTCTAACAAGAATAAAACTGCATGATTAATTTATGTACTTAATGAAGTATTGCTGCAACATTTTAACCTGATAATATGTAGATTTAACACTTTGTGTAAGTTAAGAAAGAGTTTATCAGTGTATTTACGTTTTGGACATTCAAGTATATCTAGAAGTTGTCATTTGGCAAATACAAAGTATCATTATGACTTGTGATTATTCTGTATCATGAATTTGTAACATTTCATTATCACATAATATCTGAGTGAATTTGTTCGATGCTCAGAATATCCTAGCTTGTATGTTTTAAAGGTGAACGTCTCCTTCATCAGGCTGTTGGAAGTTGGAACCATGATTTGATGTAGACATGTTGTTAAGTGGCTGAGTTGTTAAATTGAAGCAAAAATTGTTCCTTATCAAGTCATTTGCTACATTTTTAGGCATAATATTCTTACATAATTTGCTCTTTGTGTAAGCTACAATTTATTCTTGTGTTGTGTGCACCATCTGCAGGTTATTGATGATGATGGTGCTGTATCCTTGGTCTATATGGCTTGTATTTTTATTATTATGCAGATGACGGTACTATTTCAGTTGTAAGCATTTCATATTGCAAAGTCCTAAATTCCTTTTTGGGATGCGGATATCCCTATGAAAAGAGGGTTGAATATAAAATTTCCCTTGACTAGACTGTGGTAGCTTCTTCCATGTGCCATAAATGCTGCTTGTGCTGCTCTTGTAGATGCTTGTATTCCTATGAAGCATCTTGCTGGTAATCAATAATTTCTATCTTGTAATGTCTAATGAACTACATATGTTGTCTTACTGTTGTCTTGGCCTGTGCAGTTGCAATATGCTGTTGTGTGGCAGAAAAGGGATCTGTTATGTTGGACCCAACAAAGAAAGAAGAGCAGGTTATCCAAACCTCCTTTCTGCTTACTATCTAAAGCCTCTCCTTGATTTAAAAAAAATTTGTATCCTTCACTAGATCCTCAGCATGATGCAATCCATTACATTTTTTGATTAAAAAAAATGCATTGATTGTTTTCCAGATAGTAATAAGAGTTACTAAAATGTAGAAGTTAATTAGTGGTGAGGTACATCAGATTCTTGGTGTGATTTTCCTGATGTATCATGATTTTTCCAAAAGATGCTCATTTTGGCTATACTATATGTGATGAACAAAAAGACAGAACGTAGGAAACCACTTTAGTTGGTGATTTAACTGTACTATATGTGACGAATTTTGTGTGTAAAAATTAAGTTGTCTCATTCCACTATCAGAGCTGATGTTTGTCTTGTTTTGTACAATATACTAAAACTTGCTCATTTTGTATTTTAACTGGCAGGATATGAAGGCATTCGTGTATTTGGCGTTCCCAAATCCCATAGAGTCAGTTCTTCCAAAAGAGTCATTACTGGTAAATGGGGAACCACAAGAGCATGGCATCATAACTTCTGTCACCCGTGGACTGATTTCAGGTATCCATCTCTTTAGTGCCTTGGTTAAAAATCATTGAAACATAAAGGAATAGTCTGTGATGAACTGGATAAATTCTTCTATCATTAACTCATATTTGCCGAGCTTCTGGAATAAGTAGACAGCCAGTGAGTTACTATTCTCATTAATAGCATTTAACCAGCCGGGCAACCAGCCAACCAGATACTTCGACATGCATTAATTTAGTCGATAGATTCTTGTCTATATGCAAAATATTTGTGAATCTAGAGGAGGGTTTGATGGAATTATTCTCTTATTTTGAGCTTAAAATAATGATTGAAAGTGGATTGGATTCATTTGCTTTCCCTTCCAATTTCCATAATTCTGTAACCAAACGGGCCTTAGATCATATTCACTCATCTGCAATTATGCTGTTTAACAGTGGATGAGTACCTTCATTGTCTTGAAAGAGGACGAGCTGCAACAGCCAAGTTGTCTGCCTCTCTACGCAGCAAGCTCGGAGTCACTCACGCTCAGTAAACTTGCTAGCGGTAAATATTTCTGGGTAATCAAGGAAATCCATGGCTACTCAACTCAAAGTGTGATCTTGTAAGTGACACAAATTCAGGTTTCACACATGAAGTGTCCTGTTGAGAAGATTTTAAGAAAATATTTGATATGGTTACAAGTGTATTTGATGGGATGGACAATTGAACATTTAGAGTTGAACAGGAGGGAAGTTTTTAGAGGAGTTGTAGTTTGAAGTCAAGTTTTGAAGCTAATGTATGATACCTCAGTAGTTAAACTTACAATTTTGATTTTATGATTTGTATTTTTGGACTATCCAGTTACACTCTATTCAGTTTTTGTGGCATTTACTCATCCAATGACTGTTAAAGGCCCAGCCCACACTTTAAAACCCAAAAAAGGAATCCGAAAATTATCAGATTTTCATTTTATGTAATTGCTTAACTGAAAATCATACATCAGTGCCACAGAACTTCATAAATGAACACACACTGATTAATGTCATGCTATATTAGCAATGCGACAATTTAACATATGCTGAATCCCATCAGTCCAAATCTGTCTTTCAGCTTTGTTTTTGCATTCAAACTCTATGATTCTGTCAGCTATCTGTATTCCAAAGTATTCCCTCTGCATATCATAATCTTCTTTCTCTCTTCCTGGCCATGCTGGTATTTCTGGATATACTCCAGAAACTACAACTGCACAAGAATCAAATCTCTCTTCAGCAACAAAACACACACCAAAAATATCATGTAATAAAAAAACAGTTTTTAAACTTAGTAAAGCAATTTTCTTACACTTTTTCTTTTTTGTAAATGTCCCTCCCACATGCTTGCTTTTTAGTTTCACCACTACCTGAATATCACAGAATTTCATGTACAATTCTACTTCGTCTATGAAGAACAATAAAAATTGTCATTGGTTTTACCTGAAGTGCTGGATTTACCCTGAAAGAAACCAGCTTCCAATGAAGATCACCTAAGAGTTACAAAATCTGAGTTAGATCCATGTTATGGTAAAATTATTCTCCTAGTGAAACTACAATCCTTATTGTACCTTTTCTTGTACGTTTCAGAAGCTCGCCACCTCTTGAAACAAAGTTCATAGCTGTTCCCATGCTTAGTTCTTTCCCTTCTTCATCAGCTATTGCCAAAGCTGCTGCACAATTCCCATTTTGTAGCCTCGCTTTGAGTGTGGAAGCTCCCCTTAGTGCTGCATATCAATACAAGAATGAAATTCTTCTTCTTCGGTTTAGGATTTTCCTATGTGTATTAGGATTAAAGATAGAATTTTATCTGTATCTGCTTTAGAGTTGTATTTACTCATCTACAAAATTAGTACAGATATCATTTGCTTGCTCAAAAAATCCGCTCGTGTCTTTATTTTCTTATCCACAAAGTTAGTAAAGATATATGCTACAAAGGACATTTCGCTCTGATTCACAACAAAATCAAACACTAATGCAAGATTGAAACTTTTTTCGGTTTTCTAGCTTTCCATACCTGTGGCTGCTCCGGCTGTTAAAGACATGATATCACCATTACTCCTTGCACCGACAGCAGAATCTATAACAGACAATATCTGATGATGATCAGCTCCCATCTCCTCTGCAATCTCTATACAATGTGATGCAACAAGCGCCGCTGCAGATGCAATTGCAGACGACATTCTTAGTGGCGCCTTTGTTGAGCTGTTTTCGGTTGCAGACGCGTGTGAGGCGGTTAGAGCTGCAACAGCAGCAGCTACTCCTGCAACAGACACAGCTGCATGAAGCTGAGCATTGTGAGTTCTGATCTCATGTTTCTTTCTTTCTTTCTGTTCCTTTGACCAACACCCCATGCTCTTTCCTTTGAGGACGTTCTTCGCAAGCTGGATAAAAGAGTGGACATTGATTTGAGAGATGAAATTCAGGGTTGTGTTAATTTAGTGTTCTTGGAGAAAAGTGTTACCCCAGTTTTGAGTAGTTGTTGATTGTAGAGAAAGTTGGGCTGAAGTGCTTGATGGAGCAAAAAAAGTTCCTGCCAAAGAGAAAAAAGATGGAAAATGTGTTATGAGTATTTGCTAGATTTGTGTGTGTGGAAAATCTACTTTTGAAACTAAGTGAAAGCTGAAAAAGTATGCTGCCTGATCATGTACTCAGTATTGGAGGTATTAACTGAAGAGTTTCTTTAATTCTTGAATTCAAAACAAAACAAAACAAAAATTATGCAACTTTAACTAGTTTAGTTCTGTCTTCATTAATCAGTTCTTTTCTGGGTCGCCAAGGAGATTTGATGTGATTAATGCAAAATAATGCATTATCCTTGGCAATCCAAACGGACCCTATTGAATAAATTGTATACTCAAGCTACACAAATCTTGAACAGAATTATTTCATACATTCTATGAATCTTATCATTGCAAATCAAGCTATGAATATGCATTTTCTTGCAACCAAAGAATACTTGATTAAATCTTAATAAATCAAGTGCAAGAAAAAAAAAATAGATTTGCTAATCTTCCTGATGAAGGTTTCTTACCTTTGTCTCATCACTCCCTGCTGGAGAAATTGGAGGACTGTCTACACTTGGCCTTGATTTAATTTGCTACAAACAAAATTTGTCCAGAATGTGAGAAAAGACATTAACTTTCCATTAACCAAACCTCATAAAATCAACATCAACATCATCGCCCAGTAAAGTCCCGCTCTAGCAGGATCTGGGAAGTCAAGATGAGGGCACCCATAGCCTGAACATGTCAGGAGGATGCGCTCGAAAGACCCAAGGAAAACAGAAATTCAACTATGTGACAATAATAACTTAATTTAGTTAAAATGCACCAAATTTGATATATGGGTTATATCCATCTCAAAGGCAATGTATAAAAGCCAATGAGCATGAGGATGCGCTCGAAAGACCCAAGGAAAACAGAAATTCAACTATGTGACAATAATAACTGCATTTAGTTAAAATGCACCAAATTTGATATATGGGTTATATCCATCTCAAAGGCAATGTATAAAAGCCAATGAGCATGAGGATGCGCCTCATAAAATGAAAATTTAATATCATCTTAAGTAAAATAACTGGAGTAAAGACAAGAAAATCTTACTGTGTCTTTAAAGTGCATACTGTTGAGCACATCATTTGCTTCTCTACAAACAGAAGTTGCAGAAGAAGCCTTGTCAAAGATCTTACAAGTTTCCACATGAGAAGAAGTTGTGGTGAGTGCCTTAGACAGCTCTGTTGCCGAGAGGCTCCAAGAGCGCGCCAAGAACTCCAAAGACTCAGTCGGCGTCTCTGGAGGATGAACAGACGAAGGTAGCCAATTTGCAGGAGTGTTTTCATCTATGTTTTCAAGCTTGTTTGACAAGCATATGACACTTTCAGAACTCATAGTAAAGACTAAAGAGAGATGAGCAAGAGACTGAATATGCTGATGAACAGGTTGCTGTTTTTTTTATACTGTCATGCTTTTGAAGTAAAAGGGAAGCAAATTGAAGTGGACAGAGAGAGAATTATTATATGAAATGGTATGATTAAAGATTTTACCAGTGCTTGTTTTTTATCTTTTAAACTTGTATGAATCTTTGTGCTTTATGCAGAAAGAATTAAAGAGTTGTTTTTTATAGACAACTAGTTGAATTTTAGATGCAAATTTGTGCAGGACTGTGCAGATATTAAGGATGAATTTTTGAATAAATATTATACAGAATTTATTGTATTAATTATAATTATTCAAAAACACTAGAAATTATCACATCAGTTAAATACTAAATAATATCATGACATGAGGCAAAAAGAGAAATTTCTTTAGTATGAGTATATTGATTATCATAATTTGCGGATGGGCTGCTAAGACTGTCACCATTATTATTACAGGCTGAAAAAGTAAAGAGTTTTTGAGGGCCCTGATTTTGTTTATTAAATATGCTTTGTGGAATTGCTATCAAGTATCAATGGTTAGTATTTTGCTTTTGTTTTTTTTTGTCATTGCCACCCCAGTTCAGCGGAGAGCTTTGCTCCATCAAACGCCTATGTCTGGAGTTCGAGTCTCGCGAGGGCCCCTTTATTTTTGGGTGGGATCTGCTCTCCCAACAAGTTCATTTCTCCTCCATTGAGAATCGAACCCTCGACCTCAGCGAAGGGAAGCGTAGCCCCTCCCACTACGCTACATGCTTTTGTTGATGTATAGTAAAAAATTATAGTATTTATTTTGAGTTTTGCGCAATTCTTTTGTTGACTTATTCCTATTTATAACTTCACACGTGTGGATGCCTAAGTAAGCAAATTGTTTCTTGATAATAATGTGTAACCTATGTAGGTTAGCCTTTGAGCACAACTTATTTCGGTTTAAGAAAATATATTTTTCACTTTCAACTTTAACAACTTTTCACTTAAGTGGTTATTTCAAAATTTTAAGAAGATTATTCATTTTAATAATTTAGGTTGTTTCAGTGTCTCCGACATTAAGGATAAAATGTGCGAGTCGAGGCTCAAGTGATTTAGGCACATACAACGGAGATAACAAATAGCCACATCGCAGATGTGTGAGAGGTTGAATTTGGGGATTTTCCGCCGAGGATGAGGACGCCTCAAGAAAAATTGAAAGGGGGTCATTAAGGATCTATTCGGCAACTAGCTACTTATCGGTGATGAAGCTTATGGTTCTGATGGTGCCAAACACGTAAAACAGAGCTTATTTTTCTTGAAAAACGTGATAAGTCCCATAAACTACCAATAAATATGTTACCGAACGGGCCCTAAATAAGACCTAACCCTTCTAACCCTCCTAGAAAATATGAGCCACAAAATATATGCATTTTTATTAAGTACCCTCTTGATAATAATCCCATTTAATTAAGAGTATGTTTCAATTTTGTATTAAAATGATGTATTGTAATGCTTATGTGCAATCCAAATGGATGATAAATTGATAAGAGTTTCATCTTCTTCAATACTAGAGTTTCTTTAAAAGTCAAGTGAAAGAAGCTTGGAAAAAGCAAGACGACCGGTTTGGTTTGAATCCACATAAAATCTTGCTTTTGCTGGTTTTTTGGGGGGAAATACTTTTTTAAAGTTTGTTAAAAAAAACTCAATTATAACTTGAGCTACAAACTCGAATGTTTTCATGAGAGAACTACATCTTAATGCAATTATTATTTTATATATATGCTATAATTATATAGTTAAAAAAACAGTTGTAGCATAATTACTCTTCTAGCATGCGTTATCATCCACATTAGTGATGTGAAAGCTTTGCCAAAGACACTAATCAAACCCTAATTTTTAAGTTGCTTCTTGGATTGGTATTTCAGGTTAAGAATTTGTACAAAGTTAAGTGGAGACCACTGGTCCTCAAATTCAGCAACTCACAAATCACAATGGAAAAAGCATTGATGAAGAAGAAGAGCCTTGTATACTCTTGACCCTCCAAAATGTATTTTTTTAAAGTAATTAGTGGAAGAGGAACATTGGGATTATCTTTAATCTTTATTAATTGTTTGCTTTATAATCATTACTGTGGAGGCTTTCAGATTAATCATGTCTTAAGGCTAATTTAGTTTGATATACTTGTAAACTTTGTATATGGTCCCAATGATGGAGGAATGATACCCTTAGACTAAATTAGGTAGAAGTAAAAGATCATTTATCAATGGAGAAGCAACTATATATTGAAAGTTGAATCAGCCAAGTTTAGATCTTTGGGCTAGTGATAAAATCATCATCATCATCTTCGCCCAGTAAAGTCCCGCTCTAGCAGGATCTGGAAAACTAAAATTCAATGTGAGAGTAAAGTCCCGCTCTAGTAGGATCTGGAAAACTAAAATTCAATGTAACAATAATAACTGAATTTAGTTAAAACGCACCAATGTATAGACCAACAGTTTCATTGGTTACTTCAAACCTATGTTACCCGAAAACTCTAATAGACCAATGTTTCCCATTTGGGTTTCATGTCGAAACCTTGAAAACTCATGTGTAAAATTCTGGTAATTTTTCCGTGTCAGACTCGAAAACTGAAATTGAATTCCATATCATGGTTTGAGCACAAGCAAGATGATCAAAAATCTTGGGCAAAGGTAACAATAAACAATAATGAATTTGAGAAGAGACAAGTTGTACAGACAATCAAAACAAGAACATCACATGTCTCTGCAAGATCCAATGACTCAAATGCCATAGCAAATAGTGTAATCCAGACAAAAAATAACCAAATGGCAATGTTTTACTCAAAAGCAATGGTGAGGCTTTAGCATCCTCTAAGAGCTATAATTCTGCTACGCACTTTTGCATCTTTTGCAAAGGCGAAGCAACCACAATAGAAGTTTCCTGGAAAGAAAGAATGCTAAAAAAAATCTGTACAATCATTTCACAGAGGAAAAGAACCAACTACAACCAAAAATCAGTGTGATTACCCTTTGTGCTTCATATAAACCCACCTTCAGCTGTTTGAGTAATCAAGCTTCCAATTCAAGGAGTATGCCAATCATAGTGAATCTCAAGGGAAGCGTGTTCGTGATAATGCAACATGGAGATTAATTTCTTGCTGAATAGGATTTTTTTTTTGCAAGCAGAGAAACAAATCACCTTAGAATAGCTTTCAAACATTTTCTGCAATATGTAAGATGATATAATCAGCATATTGCCACAAAAGGGTTCGTTTATTATTGAAATAAACAGCTTATTTACATACTTTTGGTGTAAGAAACATATCCTTACACCAGGAACCTAGTTATTCAGCCAGAATAAAGATGGATATAAATTGGCATCTTTTTTGCTCCCAAATCCTACAGCACCAGGCTTCAATTCAGCATGATTTTGTCCAACAGAGAATGTTGAACCAAACCAACTGATGTTCAAAATTATGTACTTGCTAGACATTCATTTCAGAACTCCAAAATTGCTTCCCTTCTTTTGGAGCAATTATCTTTTTTTTTCTGGATCAGCCTTGGGCTTTTGTAGTCCAAGATTGAGATATGTACAGTCCATTAACTCGAATGTTTTCATTCTTTTTTGAAACAATATATACTATGATATTCCTAGTGGCATTCCTTTGGTAATGTTTCTGGGATGTATAGAATATATTTCATCTCAATTTCTCATAAAAAGAACAGTACGAAGGAATTGGCTCAATGACATAGAAAAATGCTTACCTTAGAGACTGGATTTATCCATAATTATCATGCCAAGGGAATCGTCATTTCCAAATTTTTGCTCAATGACCACTGATGAGAATATCTAAGAGAGGAAGATTCCAGAGGAAACTGCCAAACCTCAATACCCAAGCAATCCCCAAACAAACCTTCCATTTGACTTTCGTCCTCAACAAGCTGCTCAATAAATGCACTGACCTGCATGTACAGTTTAGCACAGTCAGCACTAAATAAGATAAGTTATCCAAACAAGGTATATCTTTAGCAAGTTGAGGATAACTATATCATAATAAAGGAAGAGTCCCTTCTCTAGTACTGGTTATTTTAGTCATCTACAATTTAGCTGGCAAATGGGAATATGGGATCAAAAAAAGACGGTGCCTTGGTATTTAGTCATCTAAATTTTAGCACAAGCTTCAGTAACTCTCTACTTTCCTTTCAAAGGTTTAATAAGAGAAAGGTAAAATGACCTGAAAATCCTTGTTGACTGAATCAAGCTGGCGAATGGGATCAAGAATAAGACGATGCCATCTCTTTGGGTCCCATAATATGGTACTGTTGAACGCAAAGCCTGATAAGTCAGCATGAAATCTTCGCCTCACGTTGTCAGTGTTCCATCCTATGACTTGGGTATTATTACATATAGGACCGTCAGGAACAAAAGCCCTTTGGCTTGTAGAAAGCTTTGCCACTTTCCATGTCCCAAACCGCCTGCAACGTAAAATGACAGAATTAGATAGAAAGCAGAGGTTAGTGCAATAAACATCACAACTAAATATGTAGAAACAGGAAATTAAGATTAAGCAGCAAAGAATGGCTTCACAGATAAAATGAAAAGGTCATTATACAGACAAGGTACGTAACGATCTGAGAAATAGAATCACAGACAAAATTTATGTTTACAGAGTTGAAAAGAAAGCCTAGCCTCCTAGGATAGTTTATGATAAGTTTCTTATTCTTTTTTCCCTGAAGTAGTAACATAGGAATGTCCTATATTATACCATAAATCTGCCCATGGGGCTTGAACAAGAAAGGCCATGCTGAGAGAATCTTGCAGCATAACTCGTTTAGTAGGAAAGTCTTGTCTTATGAATAGACCTTCAGTCAAAAGAAAAAAAATCAAATACTAAAGCAATGGAATAAGGGTGTGTTCTTCCCATATCATTAGAAAGACATTTGTATTTATAAGGACATTTTTGTATCTTGGAAAGTGTGAGAAAAGGTCTTTTCACACTTTTTTTTTAATGGAAACGCCACACTTTTAAAGATATTTTTTTTTGGTGGAAACACCACACTTTTAAAGATATGAACTTGTAATTATAAATAAAAATGTCTTTATAATTATATGGGAATATACCAGCAAAGTAACCTGTCAAATTGAGCTTGTGAGAACAATTTAAAAGCAGCAAAAGACTAAAACATCAACCACAAGCAGCATCTAACAAGTAGTTTGATAATCCTAAGTATTCACTAGTCACAGTAGAGGAAGAAGTAGATAACAACTATATCATTCATCTCTTCGTGGATGAAAGGAAAGCAACACTCCAAGATCTATGGCATACATATGCATAAAACAATTATCTACAAGAAATTATGACATAAGTTGGTTTTCTGTGGAATTCATATGCATAAAACAATTGGCTTTATACATACATATAAAGTGACATTTTATAGAAGCAGAAGAGGAAACAAAACTAGGAAGAAGGAAGCACCTGATTTGCCTCATTTGCTCAAAGAGATCAACAGTGTAAACATTATCATCGTCAGCAAAGTAAACAATCCCGTCAAGACGGTGGGTCTCAATGTGTGCCATAGCCACATTTCTTTGGTGGGAATTTATGTCCTTCAAATCTGTCATGTTATCATTACAAACAAGATGCCGGTACATAATACCCGTACTCCTCAAAAAGTGTGCTGTCTCTGCAGATTGTGAGTTCATTTCAACGACTATCCACAGCATAGGCGACCGAACAAGCTTCAAAGTCTGTGCCAGGCGATTAAGATAGTAGGCTTGCAAGGGCCGAGCAATAGTTGGAGTAACCACAATCAAAAGCTTCCTGACCTCTAGCACAAGGTCCTGTGAAACTAACGCAGCAAGCACTTTTTCATCTGGTACACCATCCATTACCCCTGGCTGGTTTTTTCTATCATCCCCACTTACAACTACATCACTTTGATTAGCTTCAAGCACTGGTTCTTTGTTTCTCGTTTTACTATAAGAAATAGACTGATACTTTGCCACGGAAGGGATCATTTCAAAGAAGAGTGTTTGATGATTAGACATGAGGTTTCCGGATGAATTCATCGAATCAAATGGTGTAAGCCCAAAGAAGGCTCCAACCATAAAACATATGGCGAAATGTAATATAGACTTCATCCAGCCTTGCCCTTTAGATTTAGACCTTTCAATCGGCCTTGATGCCCTATGTGAGAACAATCCAAGTATAAAAGCATGGATCTTGTAGATTGCATACTCTATTGAGTTGTATGATGAATGCTGAAATCCGCCTATTGGTGGTGGAGGGCCTGGAGCAGCTGAAGATGACCTGGATAGTGGTGAAGCCACTGAACCGGTTTCCCCATTTACTCTAGAACCCGGTCTAGGAACCGGAGACAAGGTTCTCCTTATAGAAGCCATGAATAAAGATCAAACTTGATTTACAAAAACCCTTCTATCCTTCTAGCAACAACACCAATCCCAATCAATTGGGCTACAGACATCAAAATGAATGCTCCCTCATATTGAACTATGCTTTACCGCGCAATAACTCATCAAGCAAATCCCATATGGAAATTAGATACCCTAAACAAACCCAGATGCTCTGATCAATTCAAAACTATGGGTGCAAACCACACAATAGAAAAACTTGATAAGAATTACAACATTTAATTCCCACTTCCTAAAAACTCCAATCCAAATCACACCAATTAAAAGCTCCAACTATGCCAAAAAGCCAAATATTGACACTTCAAAGCAGCACAATGTGCACTAGATGCCCAATCATTCCAACCAAGATCTACCAATCGAATCCACACCTCCAGATCCAAGCAAATGCCTCAACAAACAGAACCTCACGGAGAAAGCCACAAATAACAGAAGAGATTGATATAATAAGCTTGGGAAAAAGCAAGTCAAACGAAAAGCCACCTTCAACAAATTCAAACTTTTGCAGTGGATTGATTCCTTAGCTGGGTCCGACGAAATTAGGCTGGAAAATTCGTTGAGGGTTCAAAACAGCACGAGGTGTTGACAGATCTTTGTGCGCGATGGCGAAAGAGAGGGGGAATCTGGTGCTGGCAAATCTACCAGCAAGATAAAAGCGCAAAAGGGTTAAAAAAAATTGTGGGTTGAACGTGATTGTTGTGCAACTGTGCAAGTGGGGGTTATTGGATTTGGACCGTCGTCGCCAATGAGAACGAAAGAAGATAGGTGACTTGCGAGTTGCGAGTTTGCGACTACTAAGCAAGTTCTGAGTATCAAACCGGGTTCAGTACAGGTCAACCCGGTTCGCTTCAATTTTGTTTTTCCCTTTTAACCCGGTTCGCTTCAAGTTTGAATATTTTATTTTTTTTCCTTTACTAAAGAAAAGGAGTTAGTTTATTAATTTTTTAATTTGTATGTATATGTTTAAATTTAAAATCTATACATGATCAAAAAATGTTTATTATAGTTTGCATAATTTTTTTTTGTCTTGATAATATGGGATTTGAATATATGTTAAAAAAATGTGTAAATAAACAAGGAGGAATGAGATAAGAATGAATGCAAGATTTAGTTATTATTTTGTAACAAACTTATATGAAAAATGAATTAGTTATAAATATCCTTTATTAAAATTTGTATTCAATTATTTTTTTTAGAGTATTGATGATGTGACTTCGTGTAAGTGAATTGAATATAGTGATAATTTGTTTTTTTACCACCTCAAATCCCTCTCTTTTTTCAACACTTATTTTCAAGCTCCCATCCAAAGTTAGCAATGTTTTCTTTAGTTGTATTCGATTATTATTTTTAGAGTATTGATGATGTGACATCGTGTAAGCGAATTGAATATAGTGATAATTTATTTTTTTACCACCTCAAATCTCTCTCTTTTTTCAACACTTATTTTCAAGCTCCCATCCAAAATTAGCAATGTTTTCTTTAGTTGTTCTCTCTCTTTCCCTATCTTCATAGTTTGTTAGAGCTTTCTAAGACAAGTGAAGTCAACTCTTCTTAATTTGACATTGTGGGATAAAAGAAATTGACTTTAGTGCATAAAAAGGGAATTTATATGGAATGATGGGTTTCCTAGTTAAACTAAAACATCTTGAACCTATCTATCTATTTATTCTAAAACATGGTAAGGTGTTCACAAGACTCGTATATGGGCGCTCTAAACTTGTTCTTGTAATCTTGTTATGTTCATGAGGATGATCAAATGAGCATGCATAACGAAAAATATTTTTTGTTTCCATGATTTACAATCCAAACTAAAATATTCGTTCAAATGATGATTGAATTATAAAACACCATCAATTTCTGGCTGTTGATTTGCGCACACGAGAAAATTGGTAAGCGCACACAGATATCCGCGCAACGCCATTTCGCGCGAATGGCGTAGCACGAAAAGGGCAATTCCGGAATATCAAAAAAGGGTTTCGGGAGCGTGGAGGAACGGGAAAGGGTCGCGCAACGACGATGCGCGCGAAACGGTGTTGCGCGCGCAACACCGTTTCGTGCATGCGCGCATCGGTGTTGCGCGCAATCCAACGGTAAAAAAAAGTACCGTTGGACTGGCGCGAGGCTTCGTTGCGCGGATCTCAACGGTAAAAAAAACGGTCGAATTGTCCCCTATAAATACCCATTTCGATTCCACATTTGCGCAATCCAACGGTAAAAAAAAGTACCGTTGGACTGGCGCGAGGCTTCGTTGCGCGGATCTCAACGGTAAAAAAAACGGTCGAATTGTCCCCTATAAATACCCATTTCGATTCCACATTATAGTTGGAGTATACCTTCATTCCACATCATTGCTTAAAAATGTCGTCAGGAGAAGAAGATACGTCATCGAGCGATTATCATCCCGAGGAGGAAGATTCATCGTCAATCGATAGTTTCATAGCTGAGGATGAGGAAGGTGTATCGGGAGAAGAATACGGAACCGACTCCGATGCATCAAGCGAGCCAGAAGAGGTATTTTTCAAAGAACCCATAATATTATGTCATTTACGAACGTAGTATCTTGAAAGTTAGGATAGTGTAATTTATAATATTTTGTTTTTACATTTTGAAATCATAGGTTGTCGGAATAGATTTTTCTATTGCTTTCCACTACGATGGGTTGTGGAGTGATCGAAGAGAAATGCTTGATTGGGCTAGACAAATTGCAATTTCGAAGAATTTTGTACTAGTCATAAAAACCTCAAATCCAAATAGGGTCATACTCACTTGTGACCTAGCCGGTAGATATAGATGTGGCAAGAGGGTGTTGCCCGGACTGGAAAATAGGAGCATTTATAAACCACTTACCGATACACCGACTAGGAAGTGTGGATGTCCGTTTGAATTGAATGGGGTCCGCCTCAAGGGAAAAAATGGATGGATCTTAACGGTAAAGTGTGGACAACACAATCATCGCCTCCCCACTAGTTTGTTAGCTCATCCATATGCGGGCCGATTGACAGCTGAGCAGAAGGAGTTTGTGAAAGAGAAGTTCCTATATCTAGCAACCCCGAAGATGATACTTGAAGAGTTGAGGTCAAGGTACCCGGGAAATGTGACCTCAATTAGACAAATCTACAATATGAGGAATAAGTTACTTCTTGAGGATTGCGGAGAATTGACGGTGACACAATGGTCTTTGAAGTTCTTGAAAGACCGCATTCATAACATTAGAACCCCTTGTTTTTTGTGCACCCCACAAGTCTGCGCATGCTGAAGAAGTTTCCCTATGTCGTTATTATGGACTCCACATACAAGACCAATAGGTATGTTATTTTAATATGTAATCGACTTGATTAGTATATTTCCAGTATAAATGCTTAAAACAACTTGTTGTGCTAGGTACGACATGCCTTTATTGGAGATGGTTGGCTTCACTTGCACCGGAAATACATTCAGCATCGGGTTTGCATTTATTTCAAACGAAGATGTCGCTAGTTATAGGTGGGTGTTAACTCAATTGAAAGGCGTGTACGACGAGCTTGGAGTCCAGGTCAATACAATCATGACAGATCGCGAGCAGGCTCTAATCAAGGCGATAAGTCAAGTTTTCGGGGACGGAGTCCAACATTTGTTGTGTTGGGTGCACATCAGACACAAAATTATTGCGTACGGCCTAAAGGTGTTTGCGAACGCTGAAAAACCACATGAGTTGTCACGCGGGTTTGCAAACGCTTGTTGGGCGCTCTTTTCGTCCACCACAGAGGCGACATTTGAAGAACGGTACGTAGAATTGAAGAGAAGATGGCGACCGACGCTTATTGCATATGTGGAGAAGGTGTGGCTTAATCCATTCAAGAAGAACATAGTTCGTGGTTGGACGGATCATACACTCCACTTTCAGACGAGAACCACCAATAGGTAATTTCATTTTTAGCATTTGAATTCAGTTTGAATATTAGAAAGTGTATATGTTCAATACTTAAACTTTGACATGTGTTTTTCAGGGTCGAAGGGATGCACGCTGTGCTGAAAAAGATATTGGATTCATCTCGAGGAGGCTTCAACACCTTGATACTAAGGATTCACATCCAGATGCAATCTCAAACCAACACTTTGAGCACAGCCTTTGAGAGAACCAGAATACAGAAACCAACAAAATACAGACTACTGGCGAATAAGTTCAAAGCGCTGTTTCGTCCTATACGCGGACACGTTTTAAGACAATGCCTAGGTAAGTTGTTAGACATGTATTATGATATAGCAATTGAGTTGACACAGGGTACACTCGATATGGAGTGCCACGACTACTTTTGGAGGGAATGTCACGGTCTTCCATGCAAGCATCGAGTTGCAAACGCTATCATAACTAAAGTACCCATCAATCTGGAGGAGATACATCCTTTTTGGAAACAGATCGAATGGGATGACCTTAGCGATGACAACGATCTTGCCCTTTCATGCGTACCCTTGACCATTCAAGACCCCACGTGGGACGAAATGGTGGCAAAGCGAAATAGCGGTCAGATGCGTAAAGACCAGTATTTGCATATCACATCAGCGTTCAAAGATTCAGAGCATCCTGAAGACACAAACCTTATTGAGCCGATACCATACGAGACGCCAGATGGAGCCAACAAGTATTCAACCACCAGGGAGAAAACACACCTTGAGCACGTAATGGAAGAGTACGAGAGGGAGCAACAAAGACGGAAAGACAACGACAGTCGGAGCAAAGCAAATACATCGGCGCCATCCCGACCACGCGGAAGACCTAAAGGATCTAGGAATAAGAAACGGACCGGAGTTGGAGTTGATACGCCTCCGGTTGCGACCGCGCCTCCTACCACCGCTACCCCCGCCGATGGAAGCCACCGTGGCCCCCCGACGAGCGTCACATGGCGCGAGGTTAACTTTGGCATTGGTAATGTGGATAGTTTTGTATTTCCGTTCATTGAGGATGCTAGAGACGTGATGGGAGACGGTCATTGTGGTTTTCGGTCCCTTGCTTGCGTATTGGGGAAGCTAGAGGAGGAGTATTACAGTATTCGATGGGAGCTTCAGGCAGAATTGATGCGTAACAGAGATATGTATCAAGTCTTGTTCACTGGGCTCCCATGGCTCGGGCCAGTCGGTACAAGAGCGGGGGCGGCCGGATCTGGGCTCCCATGGCTCGGGCCACTCCGTACAAGAGCGGGGGCTGGTTCAACGGGTTCCGACGTCGCGGGGGTGGGTTGCGACGCCGATGGTGGTCCGACTGAAGCCGACGAACGGTGTGGATCGGGGGTTTGGTTCATTTTTTTCGGCTCGAGATCTGGTTTCGCGCGAGACGGTGTTTCGCAGGTGGGTGAGGTCGGAGGTAGAAGACGACAATGGAGAATCGCGTCTCCTTTTAACCCTAAAGACCCGCGCAGGCCCGTTTCGTACGCCCTTGATGCGCGCAGGCCCGTTTCGCGTGGCCCGATGTTGACGGCGGCCCGCGTTTGCCCTTAACCCTAGTGGTCCACGCAACTCCGTTTCGAGCGGCCCAATAGGTGCGCGCAAGCCCATTTCGCTGGGCCCAACATTATTTTCCGAATCCCATTTTCCATTTTCCGCTTGACGGATTTGCCCTTGCGCGCAACGCCATTTCGCGCGAAATGGCGTTGCGCGCATGTCTGTGTGCGCTTTAAAAAAAAAATTGTGCGTATGTACCCCGCGTTTTTTTATTTGTCACAAACTTGATGATACAAATATCTTTCTTATGAATCTAAAATATAAAATGTGTTGAAATTTGGACTTCTTTAGAGAAAGAAAGAAAGAAAGACAAATAGCATTGGCAAATGTAAACAACATTGGTTGGGCCGACCCAAACAGATTCCTCACTTGTTTGGGCCGACCCAAATAGATTCCTTCACTTTCTTGCTTGTATTTTTTTTTTTGGAATGAAGACTCGTCGTTTGTTTGTTAGTTGGGACTTGGGACTAGAGCATGCATAATTACCACTTTTGAGGGACTAGTGCAAGCTCTAACCACATGTATTAGACTTATTAATACATTAATCTAATTAGATTATTGTCTTCGGGCATCTAGTCAAACGGTTAAGCCTTCAAGGATAGTACCCAAATGTCTTCGGTTCGACTCTCATGGACAGTGCCCAACTATTTGATTTATATAGGACTTAAATTTGATATGAAAATTAACTATTTAAGAGCAACCCTAACTTGACTATAACTCAAATCCAATCAATATTCTAAAAAAGGCTACTCAAACTTTGGGCGGAACAGTTGCCTAGACGAGTTCAGACGGAGGTCGAGACAAAATAAAAGATTAGATAATTAGTTGGGACCTTTCAATGTCTAGACAGGGACGTGCCTAGGCAAATCCTATGCGGGATTTGTAGAACAAAGAATCATACATAATAGGTTGACTTGACTCTTTAGTTTATAGGTATGCTTTCATTTTGATTAAATATTGTTAAGCAAGTATCTCTCATCGATCACACCAGACAAACAAATCTAGCTATTAGCAACATGATCTCATGCAACTAGAATGCAATAAGAGCACACGTATCATGATTTCAGAGATCTAAAATTCGACGACAAATGAAATAAATACGAGTCAGATCCAAATTCTTACACTCAAATTCAAGCAAGAACAAACAGTAACACCAATCAGTCAATGAAGAAATCAACGTACCCCACCTCCCTCCCTCCCTGTTTAACCTAAATTCACAGACAGCCCCCTGCCACTCCGACACGCGTACAGCCTCCCTCAATCGGGCCCCACTCCCCATCTCCCTCCCTTTATTATTTTAAAATTAATTAGGTTAATATCGATGTTTAAGTTGGTACTTATGAATTTATAATGTTTTGGGTTTATTAGCTTTGTAATTTGGGTCGAGAAGGAGGTTTTGTATTGCATGAACATGGCTTATATATGTTTGTCTGGGTGTGGTTATTGTGGTGTGGCTTGATTCATGAGATGCCAAGGAACTATCAGGTAATGATTCAAATGATAAGATGTGACCAACAACAATTCTAAAAATGGTTCCGAATCAACTAGATAGCCGGATTGAAATAACTTTAAAAATGAGTTGTTTAGAAATTTGAATCGAATTAGATCAGGTATAAATTTGATTGTTTTTAAAATCGAATCTAACTAATTTGAGGATAAAGTATATATATATATATATCCTCAAATTAGTTGGATTCGACTTTAAAAACAATCAAATTTATACCTGATCCAATTCGAGAGCTCTAGAGAAACAACTATTATAGAGAAACAAGAGTCGGAAGGAGGATCGTTAGATTCATCAAGATTAATGGTTTTGATTGTAGGAGCATTATAAGAAATATGGGAATGAGAATATAGCATATCATTCAAAAAGGAAATTTCGGATGAAAAAAAAAATAAAAAAATGTTGACATGCGATATTATAGGAGATACTGCAAATGTGTGGTTCACATGATTTTCAAATTCAAACATAATTTCCAAAATTTAATAGACTTATTTATTCCTAAAATTTAGGAGATAGTTTTCATAATTTTAAAAACTAAAAAGGTAATATATGAAAATGAATTTTAACATTACATTATCGAATTGTAGGTGCTGTACTCGAATATGCTTAAGACGTTATCGAATATACCGTTGTATTACTAATATGATAATTTGATTGAATATGTGAGCTTACATATTGAACATACTATGTATTGTGCTTGAATATGCATATCACATTCTCGAATATGCCGTTGTAGTACTAATGTAATAATTTGACCGAATATATGATTTTACATATTCAACATCTAGGTTCTGTACTCGAATATGCATAGTACATTCTCGAATATGTCATTGTATATACTGTATACAACGACATATTCGAGATATTTTGAACCCTCCCCTATTAAAATATATCTGAATATTAAATACAAAATCTCGAATATGTATACAATATATCTGAATATCAAGTACAACAACTCGAATATGTACATAATATTATTGATATTAACTTTATAGTTTTGAACATGTGTACAAAAGAACTCGAATCTGTATACAATATACATGAACATTAGGTACAAATTCTCGAACATGTACACAATATATATGAATATTAACTTCACAATTTTGAATATGTGTAACGGATGGCGAGTTGCACTCATCGCAGACTGTAGAACATTTATTATTCATTCGTTCTCTCACGAACCTCCAATTTGGTCCAACCAGCAAGAATTCCACCTAATTAAACCCCCTCCATAAAAAAAGAAGAAACAAAATTAAAATGAAATAATTCAACATGTATTAATCTTCGACCAAACATCATCATACCAATCAATCCTTAATCGACATCAATAACAAAAATGTAAAAAGATAGTTTAAAGATCTTATTTGCGATTAAAATCGACTTGAATAAAATCAAGCGAAGAGATAGTATATGAACATTAGAAGTGAAAAATTGCATGTGAGATACAAATTAAATTTGAGAAGAATGATTAATTGATGGTGCGAAATATCGAAATCAACTTTGAAACTTACTGATTGCTGCAAATTGACTTGGATAAACGATCAATTTAGATTTGCAATTGAGAAGACAAGCAAGAGAGGTTTCAATCGTCAATACCAAGAGAGAACGGCATAGCAAATGGGAGGTTTTTTCAGAAACTGAAAATTTACGAAAAGAAATAAATTGATATTAATTAGAATTTGCCATATGTGAAATATGGAGAGAGAGAGAGAGAGAGAAAGAAAGAAAGCGGATCTTATCTAGTGTTTTTACCGAAATTTAACCCACATGCATCTTTTCTATTTTAATCTCAACCATTAATCTTTTAAAATCCGACGCTCCTAATAATGGCTCCCGTTTCTTTCTAATAAGGGGTTTCTCTAGATACTAAACCTATATATATATATATATATATATATATATGATTGAGATCAAGTGAGGAGGGCTCTTACCGTAGATAATTAGGAGGATCCTCAACCGTTAGATCTGACTTCTTAAAGAATAAGATTAAGGGAGAAGTTGTTCATTTGGATATAATAAAAATCTAAAATTAATTAATTTTGGTAACAACGTAATTTACGGGATTTGCTTTTTATTATCTTTATCAAATATTCTGATAACCTAATATTCTCGATTTTTGAGAGACTTGTCTACATCATCGCTTTCTTGCTCTAGGGCTCCTCCATTGTAAACAGCACATCCTGATACTTAATTTCTTTTTCCATTACCAGTGTCGTTCAAAGCTCGTAATTAGCACGTACATTCTAATCTTGTGTTCTTTAAGATCTCATATTTTCAAAACGTGCGTGTATATTTCGTCGTTTAAAGTTTAAACCCTAGATTGGTTATCAAGATTTTTCAAACATCCAGTTGCGGGTTGCTCTTCTCCCTAATGGAACTAGGCAGGTTATTCTTTCCCGTTGTTCATATGCCAACATAATATTGTTCATTGAATTACAAACTATTGTTCATAGGCTAGCACATTGTTGTTCAAACTAACTTGTTCACTAAATACTAAATTGTTGTTCATATGTCAGCATAATATTGTTCAAGTGTTATGCCATAGTACAAAAATTACTTACGTTGTACTGTTGTTCAAAATGATAAGGTTCATTGAATAATGAATTGTTGTTCATAATAATCAAATTACTTGTTCATTGAATTACAAACTATATATTGCTCATATGCCAACACATCGTTGTTCAAACTACTTGTTCACTGAATAATAAATTGTTGTTCATATGTCATCACAATATTGTTCAAGCATTATACCATAGTAAAAAAATTACTTACGTTGTTCAAATAATGTTGTTCAAATGATAAGGTTCATTTAATAATGAATTGTTGTTCATATGCCACCACAATTTTTGGAGAAATAAGATTATCGTCTTCCATAGTCGAGATATCAGTAGTTATCAAAGACACACAAAGAAGAAGAATGAACAAGTTGATTTTACTTTTATTTTTTCCATAAATAAAATTGTCAGATCCTAGAATTACGTAATTTAATTTCTCTAATTTTTTAAAATCATAATTATTAATTAATCTCATCCCTTTAAAAAGTTAAATCTAATGGTTGAGGCTCCTCCTAATTATCTACGGTAAGAGTCCTCCTCACCTAATGAGTTTGGATTGATCATCAATTCTAACTAAAGAGATCGAACGCTAAAATGGAATAGCCTAAACTTGAAAGCCAATTTGGTGCCATACCCATGATATGGGGAATTAGTTGTGGAATCACTCAACTCGATTTTGGTATTTGGTTAGAGTTTTTTTTTTCTATAATCAGTAAAATAATGGGATCACACATTTAAAGCTTGTATACATAAGTCCATATACCCACCTCCACACCAATGTATCGCTCATATCTAAAATCACTCAACCTCATTTTTCCTCCCAACATAATTTCCTATCCTAAATCGATTTTGGGCATGGTATCAAACATACCGTAAAAAGTGCTTATTTTATATGATTTGAAATTAGTTTAGGAATCACTCAACCCAAATTTAGCGTTTGGTTAAGAGTTTTTTTTTCTTTAATTAGTAATTTTGTGGAATCACACATTTCAAACTTTTACACATAAATTTATACTCACCTCCACACCAAAATGTCGTCCATACCTAAAATCACTCAATTTTATTCCAACCCAATTCACTATTCTAAACCCATTCTCAACATGATATCAAATGGACCCTAAAAAATACTTGTAACAAATTTTAAGACACCAAATAAGAATATTTCCATTTTTCTTTCAAAACAAGCTCGTTTTGAAAAAATTTCCCAAGATAGGTTGGCTTTCTAGGTCCGGCCAGCGACTTTGTTAAAAAAAAGGAAAGAAAACAAAAGTCGCTGTTGTGAGCAGCGACTTTCTGTTATGTCATTTTATCAAATACTCCCTCCGTTTCTTTTTAACTGTCGTTTGAGGCAAATGCACAATAATTAAGGAAAGATTAAAAAGAAGAAATACGTGTCAGAGAGCATTGAAAAAAACAATCCAAATCCTATTCCTTTCACATGCTCGGTTAATTAAGGAAAAAATAAAAAAACAAATATCCCTTTCATTTACGTGTGAGAGAGCATTAACAAAAACAAATTCCCTTTTAACAAGAGTAAATGCTTCATTAGAAACTTTTCAGTTACCTGTGATATAAATACTCCGTACTGGAATTCCAAGTATCACATATGCTCTCAGATTTTACTGGTATTGGAATTCCAAGCATCTAATTAAAATAATCTGAAAATGAGTAGGTAAATAAATGCATTTAATGCAGGTCTAGAAAATTGAAACGTTTTCTTCTTGGTTAGCCCAAAACGACAGTTATTTTGCAATATCAGTATTTGCCTCAAACGACAGTTAAAAAGAAACGGAGGGAGTATACAACAATATTTGTTGCTGCTTTGTGCGAAGGTGGACTATGCCACATTGCCACGTCAATGCTTTTTTAATATAAAAAATTATTATACTCCCTCCTAATTTGGTCAAGTGGGGTGCAAATTTATTTTACTTCTATTTTTTAAAATAAAAAACGATCTCTGTTTACAAATATTACTAATTCTACGTATTTAGTGTAAAAAATAAAAAGTTCATTGTATTTGTTATACATGAAAGTAGGCATGACTTGTCAATCGGGTTGGTCAAGTCGGATTATTTTGAATTCGGGTTGAGTCGAGTTCTGATTATAATAGGTTACAGTTGAAATCAAGTCGGATCGTTACGGGTTTTTGGATGAGGTGAATTGTTACGGGTTTTCGAATTTCAACCCAACGAATTTTGGGTCTGTTATGTTCACTTTATTTTAAGTTTCGGATTTTTTCAAATATAGACTCTAAAATTTTCGGACGATTCAAATCGGGTTAGCTTATGACAACTCCAGGTACGAGACTTCTATATTTTCTTTGGGTAATAACATCGAATTTTAAAATGATAATATGCATTTTATTCACTTAATAAAAGCTTATAATTTTGCACCAAAAAGTGTAATATATCTACCTTAATACATTATAAAGCAGAACTCAGGTCTGTTGTAAAATTTGCGCTACGTGGCATTTTTTAATAAATTAATGTGAAATTATTTTTTAATAAATTTTTTAATAACTTATAGTATTCTTGCTATATATACTAAATAGATAACATGTTTATCTAATTTTCTATGTATATAATTTTTCATCTATGAATTATGTATTAGTTTACTACAATAGATAACATATTTATATAATTTTTATATACATAAATTTTGTATATCTTTTTTATCTTGTAATAAGATTTGAGATCCAAACATATAATTTTTTTATTTATATGTGGATAATAACTTGATTTTAATTTTTTCTATATTAATTTTGTGCAAAATATTTTTTATCTCTTAACAAGACTCGGGCTTCAAGTATATAATTTTTTTTATCTATATGTTGATAAAATATGGGGCACAATCTTAAAGTTTTTTTTTATAAATTACATAATTTTATTATAATATTACATATAAGTGTTTAAAATCTTATATTAATATCATAATTTTGTATAATCTTTAGTAAAATTATCCCGTAAGTATCACACGTATTCAACTACTTATACTACAAAGACAAGCTCACAAACGCTTAATTACAAGTTGTTAAATTCTACTCCACAAACGCTTAATTACAAGTTCTTAAATTGTACTCCATTGTGGTTAGTATGCGGGGTGCAGTATTAATTTCCATGTAGACTCAACGATTTTGTATTTTTTTATTAAAAAAGCATCTCACCAAAGTCGCTACTCCGAGCAGCGACTTTGGTTGTTTATATATTTTTTTAATTAGAGTCGCTGTCTGAGTCAGCGACTTTCCTAGAGAAAATCGTTGTCCCTTTCAGCGACTTTGGTCCGTACCTCCACAGACAACCTATCTTCGGAATTTTTTTTCAATCCAGCCTATTTGTAGAAATAAAATTTTAAAAGAGCATAGAAAAGAAAAAAATACAAATTCACTCTCTCTAAGTCTCTAACTACAAAGCTAGCTAGCTGTAGCTCTCTCCACAAAATTAACTAACCACAATAAAAAATGACGTCAACCCAGTCAGACCACCACCGCCACAGCCACCAGCGCCGCCGCCACAACCACCAGCCTCCAGACAAGCTCAAGCTCCCCAACCGCCCTTTCTTCTCCTGCTCCTTCTTCCGCCACTGCGCCCAGTCTCCCCTCTCCCCAACCCAACCACCGCCGCCACCTCCTCCACCACCGCTCCATCCGCCGCCTCCGGTTCCTCCGGCATCCCTCCGGCCACCGGGAAACCACCAGAAGGGAGCTGCCGTTGAGTCGACTTCCGAATCGTCCTCTTCCTCCACCTCACAAAGCTTCACTCAATGGCGGTTCCCTCCCACTTTCCACCACCCATTGGTGTCGCCGCCACCGCCGCCCCACCCGGAATCGCCTCCACCACTCTCGCCGCCGCAGTCGGAGATGCAGCCTCAGCTCCCACCTCTTAGTCTCCAGGCATGCACACTTTCTTATTAATTAATTCATTTAACATGAATTTTTGAGAGTTTAATTAGTTGAATTAGCTAGCTACGTAGATTTTGCTTTCCTAGCTCTTACGAAATGATTGTTTCTCTAAATATTGTAAGCTAATTGGTGCATGTTGCTAGCTATATATATTATAAGTTTAAAATTAAAAAAATTGATTAAATTTAATTTTAAGATTTTCTATTAATTTTTTATAATACTTTTTATTTTATTTTTAAATTTAATTTTCAACATAAAAATCGAAATATATTACTCCCTCCATTCTATTTTACTTGTCATTTTTAACTAAATTTATAAATATTAAGACATTATAATATCTTACTAAAAATCTCTAAAATGTTCCAATTAAATAAATATATATTAAATTTAATTTAATTTTTTTTAACATCCACGTTAATAATTATTAAATATTCTAATTAGTCTATTTTAAAAAATTGATAAATAAAAAAAAATATATAATAATTGTTCATAGAAGAGTGAAAGTAATTAAGTTGAAAGAGATATTTAGACAATAAATGAAATTTTATATTTGAGAAAAAAATATCTAAAATGATGTATATTTTATTAAACATAAGATAAAGATTAAAATAACAAATAGAATAGAAGGGAGTAAATATTTAAGCTAGGTTTGTTTTTTCAGTTCAAAATGCAAACCGATAAATTGAAGCATTTGTTAACCATTACGTTAAATTTCAATTAGATAAAGGGCCCTTATATATTTTATTTTAATTGTAATTGTGAAAAAAATCTAACATTAATTTATTAATCAATCAATGATTTTTCTAATTTTTATCATTGCACAAATTAATTTAATTGATTGCACTATGCAGGAGTTGTTTCACGTAGCGGAGCTACAATTCACCGCCGGCTCAGACGGCGACCGCCTGGCGGCCCTCCAAATGCTCGAGCGCTTCCTCGTCCGCAACCCTCCCACCGTGGAGGACGGCGGAGACGCGGTGGTCCCGGACGCCGTGCTGGACGGGGTAATGGGGCAAATAAGGCAAACGCCAGGGGCAAAATCGGCAACCAAGGTCCTCCTAGCGCTCTGCCTCGGGGAGAGCAACCGCCGGGCGGCGGTGGAGCGTGGGGCGGCCGGCGGAGTGGTGGAGGCGCTGGCGGGGCTCGAGGGGGGCGCGGCGGAGCGGGCGCTGGCGGCGCTGGAGCTGATGTGCACGGTGGCGGAGGGGGCGGCGGAGGTGAGGGCCCACGCGCTGGCGGTGCCGATCCTGGTGACGGTGATGGGGAGGATGGAGGGGCGGGGGCGGGAGTACGCGATCAGCGTGCTGGCGGTGGTGTTCGGCGGCGGGGAGGAGGTGGCAGTTGGGTCGGACGCGCCGCCGGAGCAGGTGGCGCGTGCGGTGGTTCTGGCCATGCAGCAGGGGGATTGTAGCGCTAGGGGGAGGAGGAAGGGGGCCCAGCTCTTGAAGGCTCTTCAGGAGAATAATAGTAATAATAATGAATTAATGATGCATGATTAATTATGTGCTTTAATTAAATTTAAATTATTTTTAAATAATTACTACTTGTATTAATATTATTGATTTTTAGTCTTTTGTGATTGCATTTGTAAAAATTCACAAGCTTGGTTGGAATATACTTATGGATTTTTAGTTTTTTCGTTGGAATATATTAGTTCGACTCTCGAATTTCTTCGATCTCTCGATTTAGCCTATTTATTAAAATTAAATAATGATTAAAATTAAATTATTCTATGACTTTCGGGTAAACAATTCATACAGCATTATTCACTTAAATGATCAAAATTATACATAAGCAAGACAAAAATATATTTACTAATTTACGAGTTGTTTCTAACTTTATAAGTCTTGCATGATAGATATGTCTCGGAATTTTAGTGTAAATTAAAAACTATATTAATTAATTGGTTGCATAAAATTTTGTACAAATAATGTGATGAATGTCAGACCCACATGGTTTGGTGGGGTAAAATTGAGTTTCAAAGAATGCAAATGTCAGGAAAAAATAGACATAAAGCCAAAATGATAGCAACTCATCAGAGCCTCTCAGCTCAGCCCAGGATCCAATTCATGCAGGCATCGAAGTTATGCAACTTGTGATGGGAATTTCACTTTGTTTGTAGCATTATTTGCCCGGTTATTAAGCTATACTCTTTAACGACGTCGTGTTGTTCTACTTCCCTTTCATGGCGGATTATGATGCTTCTAACGGTGGCAGGATTTTTTATGTATTAAAAGTTTGACAATCCGGTTGTATTTGTTTGTTGTCAGGCATAGGATTAGCCTTCGGACATTTAGTCAATCGATTAAGTCTCAAGGATAATATATATTCAAAGATTTTCGGTTCAACTCTCATGGGCAGTGTCCTTCACCAAAAACAAAAGTATGACATAACATTATGTGTGCATTTAATCTATAATATGCACTTTTCTATTTGTCTCCTTTATATGTCGCTCCCACTCAGACTTTGTGTTAATAAAGAATGGATAATGTATTTAACTGGTAGAAAAGGCTAGGGTTTATGCATGGAGGGTTTTCTGTGAGACGGCCTCCGTCCAAAGAGGTTTGGATCAATAACCAAAGACAAAGAGGAGATTGAAAAACGATTTGGCAATAAAATCTGCAATTGAGTTGACCATTCTAAAGATGTGGGAGAGGCTATAAGATTGCAGTCTATGAAGCTCACAAAGGATGTCAGAAGAAAAAAAAAACTCAACTTCCCACGGGAAACCACATAAGCCATTGATGACATTAATCAAACAGAAGTTATCCCCTTCAATGAGAGCTTGACAAGCTGCTATCCACACACATCGCTTTGCCGAGATGATATCTGAGAATGTAGCCCTAGAACGAAACGATGGCCTTGTTTTTTGCATTATGAAAGTTGAGTTTAATAAAGTTGGCTTCTCTTGCTTCTCCAACCCATTGGTTAGTGGGCTTGTCGGTTATATTTTTGAGGAGAGGTTCTTTCTAGTCTTTCATCTAGTTCTTGATAAATACACATGTGGTGGTAATTAACAAAGTTCAATGGGTTATCGTATTCCATGTTGAAAATTCTCTTGTTTCTAAATTAAAAATAAATGTTCCACCTAAAGCATACAAGTTCTTCAAACTCTACTTTGCTTATTAGGTATTTTATTTCTAGGGTCAATATATTGTGATGTAAGATTACTAGTGAAGATCAAGTTTTTAGGTCCAAGAATGTTCTTAAAAACCGTCTTAAGCCTCCTTAAGATCAATATCTTTAGAGCATACATGCATCCTTTTTGGCAGGTAATACATTATGTTTATTTTCTCCTAACAATGACTCGAAATGGATCTTTGACAGTGGTGTTACAGACCATATATATAACACCCCACTTAAATCTGTTCCAAAGCGTTGAACCTGTCACAAAACCCTTATCTATTACCTTGCCAAATGGAAAACATGCTTCCATCTTACACACTGGGACAATACACCTAAATTCTCAAATTATTCTGCACAAGGTCCTCCATGTTCTTGAATTTCAGTTTAACTTATTATCTGTAAGTAAATTAACTCACATCAAATATGTCTTCTAATATCATTGTTACCCCCAACCTTTGTCTTCTTCATGCCCATTCTATGAGCAAGCCACTTGTGATTAGCTGTGAAGCAAATGGACTTTACATCATAGATAATTCAGCAAGCCATCCTCCTCTTGATAGTGACAACCTTGTTTATTTCCTTGAATCGAACTAATTTTTTTTTTGTAATGCTTCTCTTTCAATAGAGCAATTTCAGTTATGACATTGTAAAATGGGCCATCTACCCATTGAACAATTGAAGTATATTTTGAAATTTCATTCCCAAACAAGATTTTATTTGTCAAATATTTCCCAAAACATAACAATGCAGAAAGTCTTTTCCTCATAAATCTGTTCCTGCTTCAAAACCATTTGATCTCATTCATATGGACACATGGGGTCCATACAAGCACTCCACTTATGATGGTTACAAATTCTTTCTCACCTTAGTAGATGATCACTCTAAAGCCACTTGGACCGTCCTAATGACTAATAAGAGTGATGCCTTAACAATCCTCAAAAGCTTCCACACCATATATGATTCATAATCATTTCCATACTAAAATCAAAACCATAAGATTTGATAATGCCTTAGAGTTCAGTGATATATGCTTCTGCCAAGCTTTTCTATGCCCAAGAAGGCATAATCCATCAAACTACTTGCGTGGACACTCCACGACAAAACGGTGTTGTAGAGCGCAAGCACAAACACCTACTTGAGGTAGCTAGAGCATTGTTCTACCAATCATATATTCCTTATTCCTTTTGGAGGATTGTATCCTCACTGACACATTCTTAAAAAACAGAAGCCCCCTCCCTTCCCTCAACAACAACTCTCCTTATTACATACCTCCTTTTTCACAAACTTCCTGATTACTCCTTTATCAAATCCGTTGGTTGTTTATGATTTGCAAATACCTTGAAAAGGGATAGAGACAAACTCCAACCTAGAGCAAACAATTGCATATTTCTTGGTCACCCATTTGGCACAAAGAGCTACAAGCTCATGAATCTCTCCACCAAACAAATTTTTTTATTCAAGATATGTTACTTTTCATAAAAACCATTATCCTGTTCATTCTTCACCTCTTAATACTAATGATTCCACCCTTCAATTCCATCTCTAAATCTCTGGTATCCTTTTTCCTCCCTTCCAACACTGACCTTCCTACTCCCACACATGCTGTCCCCACTAATTTATCTTCCATCCCCTCTCATGACTCATCACCTGAACCCAATCCCTAACCCAATCCATCAAGATGGTCCACCCCAAAAATCACCACCCTCCATCTTACTTGAATGACTATATTTACTCCTATAATTCCTTTTATCCAAACCAATCAAGATTCATTTCCTCTCACCAACTCCCTCCCATACACTATGCTCTTGTTGCCAACCTCATATCTTACTCTGAAACCCACCACCTAAACCCAAGCATCCAATGATCCAAATTGGGTAATTGCTATGAAAAATGAACTTAATGCTTTGCAGGCCAACAAAACTTGGGACATCATTGGCTCATTGCCTTGCCTATAGGGAAAAGACCAATTGGGAGCAAATGGGTGTTCAAAGTTAAACTAAAATCGGATGGTTCCTTAGAGAGATACAAAGCTAGATTGGTGGCAAAAGGGTTCACTCAACAATATGGCATTGACTACCATGATACCTTCTTCCCAGTGGTAAAGATGACTACAATTCGAACCATAATTGTCATAGGTTCAGCCAAACATTGGCCAATTTACCAGCTTGATGTCAATTGTCAACAATGCATTCCTTCATGAAGAACTCCATGAAGAGGTCTATATGACCTTACCTGAAGGTATTTCCAACCCTCGTAATCATGTTTGCCGGTTATGAAAATCCCTTTATGGTTTGAAACAAGTTGGGAGACAATGGTTCCATCGCCTCACAGAAGCATTACTTTCACTTGGATTCACTCAATCTAAAAATGACTTCTCCCTCTTCCTATTAATGAAAGACAATGACATTACTATAGTGGTAGTCTATGTTGATGACCTTCTTATTACTGGAACAAGTGCCAAATCCATCATATTTCTCAAAAACTACCTAGATACCACCTTCAGTATTAAGGATATTGGCCTCCTCCATTATTTTCTTGGACTAGAAACCGGCTATCTTCCACATGGCATTGCTCTCACCCAAACCAAATTCACAAAGGACCTTTTACAAGACATTAAACTCCCCATCACCGCCCCTGTTTTCACACCGGCCTCTACCTCTTAATCTCAAACTCCATCCAAATGAAGGTCATCTTCTCCCAACCCCACCTTATATAGACAATTTCTTGGCAAATTGAATTTCTTAACCCGCACTAGACCTGACCTCAACTTTGTTGTTCAAACTCTCATCAAATTTATGCAGTCTCCTCGCTCCTCTCACATCATTGCTCTCCATCACACCCTCAAATACATCTCAAGCACAATTGGTTAGGGAATTGTGCTCAATGGCTTTGATAAACAAATACTCACTAGATATACTGACTTTGATTAGGCTACTTGCCCCCTTTCTCATAGATCTGTTAGTGGATTTGATAACGGTGATTTCGTCGTACAAATCATAGCTATGCAAAAGAATCCAAACTAACTAAGAACCATAGTCTTTAGGAAGTCCGGGTCGAATCCACAGGGAGACATAATTAATCTTTTGTAATGAATTTTGTGTCAAACAAGTAACAAGGTTTTTTTTGTATTTGTAACTAAATCTAAGAATACAAAACTAACAAAGCGATAAAAGATTATGAATAACAATAATTAGGAAGATAGCTTAAGGAAACAAATATCCACAATCGTATGACAAGTTGATCATTGAATTTACCTCAATATCACATGTAATGGATTTTCTAATTCCTTTTCAATTATAACTAACAACACAACCAGATACTATTAGTTCTAACTAATTAAACAACCATGAAATCATCAATGATTCAATTTAATAGCAGTAATAAGGATAGAAATATAATAGGATACAATTCTAGCATAAAACAACCATCTTTTACCCTAGAATGTAAATCAAATCTCTTCTACATAGGACTAGCACAACCAGATACTTGTACGATGCAGTTGCTACTTCAATCTAGAGATGCTCAACCAGTAATACTCTAGATCTAGCAATAGATTCAATAACAACAAACCCTAGTTGATCAGGCTAGAAACATGTTGAAATAAATCATAGAAGTTCAAGCAAGAGAGAAGATTAAATCCAAGCAATAGATAAGGAATTAGAAATCTCACAACTTTTATCAAAACGATGATTCAATTGTCTGACTAACAAAAGATGTTTAGTTCTCCATAGAAAATATGAAAACTTGAATGAGAAGTATGAGAATGGGAATTAGATAGATTGATAGATAGATGAGAGGTGCAACTCTCTAAAACCCTAATATAATAAAACTAGGTCTCCAAAAGTATATCCAAAAATACATAAGTCGGAATAAAGCTGATAGAAAAGGATCCAATCAGAATAAATCACGTGGCAAACAAAAGATCTCGCGTTGTTAGAGACGGCGGGTGCCGCTGGGTTGGCGGCGGTTGCCGCCACCAACTCGGTTCAAAATTCAGCTGACACTTCGGTGGCTGTTTTGACCTCCTTCGAATTGGAATTTGGACTCGAAGTAAAAACATGAATTGTATCTCTTTGAATTATATTTCCAATGATAGCAAATTCAACTTCATCAGACCACTATAGCTCCCGAACGAACCCTTGCAAGACAGAGATGTCGAACTAGCAATTCCAATGGATGGCCTGAATTCAAGCGTTCTTTCTCCAGTTTTCATTCCTTTCACACTTGTTCACTTTAAGACGTGTAAAACAACATAGAACAAGTGCAAAAACCCAAAACTCCTATGCACTCTAATAACTTAAAGAAACTAACTAAAACTACCTAAAAACAAAGCAAATGAAACGTAAACATGCATCCTAAACACTACCTATATGCAAGCTATCATGATTCCTCATTTTACTTGGCACCTCACCCATATCATGGAAATCCAAGAAGCAGAGCATAGTTAAACATAGTTCCTCTGAGGCCGAATATAGAGAAATGTCACAAGCCACTATTGAACTTGTTCGGTTGATTCGACTTCTCCAAGAACTAGACATTTCACCAATACAACCAGCACACTTACATTGTGACAACCGTTCAGCCCTACAAATTGCACAAAAGTCAGTTTTCCATGAGAGAACAAAACATGTTGAAATTGATTGCCACTTCACTAGAGAAAAAGTCATGAATGGCCTTCTTAAGCTCTATTTCACTCCATCCCATGAACAGACTATGGATATCTTCACCAAAATTATTCCATCTTCACAACAGAACTACTTGGTTTCCAAGTTGGGAGTCTACTACCCTCCAGCTTGCGGCGGGGAGGGGTGTGTGTTGAACACAAAAGACAAAATAAAATCCACACAACAAGCTGAGATGTAAATTCATTTATGAGTCACCAATACATGTCACAAGGATATAGTAGTATTTAAGCTTCTTTTCTTGGATAATGTACCCTAATCTGACTCTTGCAAAAAAGAATGAATAGGATATGACCTAACTCCGCTTTCTTCTTCCTCTTTTCTGCTCTTTCCATTTTTGTTTTCCATTCTGTTATTATTGTTCCATTGCTTTTATGAGAGCTTTGAGCTCTTTCCTTTGATAATCTGCTGAACTTTGTTGAACTTTTATCATCAACAAAGTCTTTGATGACACAATGATCGAGTACTCTTGATAAGTAGAGGGACGAGAGGGAGAGGACTATCACCTACAATTAAAACATGTAAAGCTTTATATTCTTAAATTGTTTACTTTTTTTTTGAAAGTAAAATTAATTTATTAATTGAAAGTCAATAGAACAATTACAACATTTAACGAGAGGGGTCTATCGATTGGTTGTTATGTTGAAGTCAGTCTTAATACGATTCAACTAATTGTAAATGAAGAACTGAAATCTGCGAGATAGAGATTGAATCTAAACAGAAAAAAATAACTGTAATCGTTTTCCAATTAACGTCGAAAACCACTAACTAAGATTGATAACTATCAAAACCGCCACCATTTTATGCCAAATCACTTCAGTTTTAAACATAATATACGTTTTTTTTGGTAGAAAAACATACGTTTTTTTTGTGTGCGTGAAATGAGGCAAAACTTTATTATTAGCTTATAAAATAATTATAAAATGGTGGATAATCCAATGAAAATTATCCACGTTACAAGATGCTAGTATAACTCAACCCTATTCAAAGCTCCTTGCCGCCAAATTTATAATCCAAAAAGAAGAAAAAATAAAGCTAAAAGCTCAAGTCTAAGCCCATCGCTGACGTCACCGTCGAGGAATAAACCTGGCCCCATATAATCGATCTGACGGCTGCCGTTTGACTCTCGAATCACTTACCACATCTCAGCCGTTTAATCATAAATTTCAATCTGATCCGTCGGATCCCACTAGGCCGCGATCTGACCGTCCAATTTATCTTGAAATTGAAATTCAAAAGGACAAAGATTGCATTTCTCTTCTGCTTCCTCTTCGCCTCTTCTGCCCTCTCTTTCTTCCCTCGCGAACGTCTCAACAAATCGCTGCGGAAGCTTGTTTGCCATGGCAGAAGGAGCGCACCAGGCGGTGTATTTTGAGTTCAATGTCATCAGAATCTCCGGTTAGTCGTGTCTTCCTGGAGCTTCGAGTACGGCGCCTTTTTCCAGTGTAATCTGGAAGGGTTTCGTGTAATCTGCGGAGTTTCGGATCTTATTGGAGAGATCACGAAAGCTTCAACTGTTTATTGAAACGGATTCAGAAGATTTGGAGCTATTTCCTTCGTCTATAGACAATTGTTCACGTGTGGAGTTTGTCTGTTGGTCGAAGCTGATCAATGAAAATGGTCACGCCTCAACCACCAAGTCCGTCGGCGGCTGTAATGGAGTCTACGCCGAAGAAATTGGCGGCGAGGCAACTAAATTTCGCGGCGCAGGCGAGGCCTGAGCTCCCGCTTCCATCGTCGCCTCAGCCGAGCACGCCGCTTTTGAAGAATGTGCAGCGCTCTCCACTACCGGCGCCAGGGCCGGCTTTGCCAGTGGGAGTGTAAGTTCTCCCTCCGAATTCGGTTGGTCTTTTAGAAGATGGGAAATTTGTTTGCTTTTTGTAACGCATTCATTCGCAAATCATTAAAAGTTCAAATTTGAGATATTTTGATCTCTTTTCAAGGGTTTTAAGTTCTTATTAGGTGTTTGGATATGTTCTACTTTTTTCCTTTTTCCATTTTTTAATGCATGTTCCTCTACATATTGTGCGAGTTTATAATGATAGAATGCATTGCTATTGTATGAATCGAAGATGCATATGGTGAATACTTCAGTTTTTTTGGGGCTTTGGTACTGTATCGCATCAGTCATGTTGGCTTTCCTAGAAGAACTATTTACAGCAAGTTAAAGGCCTTAGATACCCAGTCAAATGTGTTATTAATGAAAGAGCCACAAATACCAAGTGCAAGATCAGAGGCCAGTCCACGGCCACATCTAATGCCCAGGAATCAATATTGATGATATCTCAGTTGTGTTAACAATGTTAGTTCAGAAACAGAATGCTTTCCAATGTGGATAGCTAATGTATCTAAATGTCGTTGTAGGTGGCTAGTTCCGAAGGTTGATTTAGATAAATCTTGTAGGTAGCTGTATAATTGCTTGAAAGCTGAGTTGTCGGTTTTTTCTGTGGCCTCAGGCCTGTTTCTAAAGTTGTTATGTTTGTTTTAGTGTCATTTTCATTTATTATATAAGTTCTAGCTCAATATTTATTTATCTGCGTTCAATCAACTTCGCACAATACTGAAAGAAAATGATGCCAGCATGTAATTTGGATTACATGCCTGGGTATCTAATATTTACAGCTTTATGTTGAAGCTCAAGCACTTCAGTATAACAGTTGCAAATACTAACTTATGAATGTGTTGTTGACTCAGCAAGCAAGAGTCCCCAAGCCAGCAAATACAAATCAATCCTGTACAGAAGAATGGCACGTCAAAGAAACAAAAGCAATGTAACTGTAAAAACTCTAGGTGCTTGAAATTGTAAGTGCTAGAGGCCATGATCTCTCTCATACTTGTACTTTTTAGTATTATCCCAAAGGTCTGGTTGAGGTAAAACAAGCTATTCTTAGGTACTGCGAGTGCTTTGCATCTGGAACTTATTGTGATGGATGCAATTGCCTTAATTGTCACAATAATGTTGACCACGAGGCTGCTAGGCAAGAAGCTGTTGAAGCAACATTAGAGCGCAATCGTAATGCCTTCAGACCAAAGATTGCAAATAGTCCACACAGGCCCCAGGAAAATAAGGTAATTTATGCAGCTATTTGACTGCAAACCTCAGGGATATGTCAATTATTCGTTTCTCTTGTGCTCACCATAAATTAGCTTGCCTGAACTAGTATTAATGCAAAAGCTAGCACTTATTGTTTTACTTGCCTCTTTTCTAGCTGACTGACTCCTTTCCTCTTCATTTATTGAGACCATGTAAGTATCTATTTTGGAAAGGGCACACCTGATTTCCCTTGTCTTTGAATCCCTTTCAGAAGACTATGATTGGAGTAGGAAAATCTTGTTGTAGGACTGTTGGGAGTGACTATCACTATATTATTTTATCATGCATGCCATCTTTTATATGTTGCATTGAAGAGAGAGAATTACATTAAAACTGGACGGTTGTTTTTAGTTTTCAAAGTGACACTTGGCGTTACAGAGCACTATTGCAGGCAGTATCAAACTATTATCCACTCATCTGTATTTTCCAACTTAAATCCAGGGGGAAGCAGGTCAGATACCAAGGCACAACAAAGGATGTAACTGTAAGAAGTCGGGTTGCCTCAAGAAGTATTGTGAGTGTTTCCAAGCCAATATTCTCTGTTCTGAGAACTGCAAGTGCCTGGACTGCAAGAATTTTGAAGGAAGTGAAGAGAGAAGGGCTCTTCTGCATGCAAACCAATATAGTTCAATGATGTATGTGCATCAGGCAACCAATGTAGCCGTAAGTGGGGCAATAGGAACTGCTGGCTATTGGAGTCCTGCATCAAGGAAGAGGAAGCACCAGGATATTTTATTTGGCACAGCTGTTAATAGCAATAATGTATACCATGCTCCACTTTATATACAGGTAACTTTTGCTCAACAGCTTAGCTGGCAGATTAATTGGTTTTACTTGATGCGAACCTATTGAGGCTTGAGAATGCTTTGTCATGCATTGGCATGCTTTTGTCATGCCAATGTAAGTTGTTGCATGGAAATTGCAAAAGAGGCCTGTATCAAACAATGGAGGATGCATGACTGACACCAAGAGTGCAAAATGAGTTACATTTTTTAAAGACTCGCCAATAAGAAGCAAATCTTCTGTATTTCACCCAATTCACTCAAACAATTTCATTTTGGGATTAGTTACTGAGATATCTTATTGATTTCATACAAATATATCTGATTTAAGGCTACGGATATGAAACATAAAGTTATATAATAGTGTAACACGCTATTTTAAAGCCTTTGTTTTCATGTTGTGGCTTTGTATCTGACATTCTTTCGTCTGCTTGACTTAGGAAAATCAATCTAAGTTAGCCTTGACTCGCCCTGCTTCTACTTCTCCTAATAAAGTAGCTTTGGGTTCCTCAAAAATCACATACAGGTAATTATACTTTTAGTTTTCATTATACTGTGCTACCACATCACCAATGAGGATTTTTATGCTTTTACAAGGCTTGCTTACTATCTTTCCTGTGATTAAAGGTCTCCACTGGCCGAGATTTTGAAAACAGAAGATGTAAAGAAACTTTGCGCCCTTTTGGTTAGTGTTTCAGCAAAAGCAGAACAGACATACGCAGGTAGTTTATATAATCAATTGTGCATTTTCTGTTACTATTGTGGTTTTTTTCACCTGTTTTCTTTTGAATGCTGATTCAAAGTTGAACACAAAGAAAGCAATTCCCAAACTGCAAATAACCTTTTTGATAGATGGTACGGGTTTTTTTTAATTGTTTGTTAACCTCAATTGTTTCTTTCATTTAATGGGTTATCAATGGAAAGCTGGCCACAACATATATTGAAAGATAATACATCTCTTCACTTCTGGTAGTATGGAACTACAGCAGTAAGATGGCAAAGATGGGAAGTAGACTCTTTGTTTTGTTTGTTTAGTTGCATGGATTAGTAATTGGAAGAAGAATTTGCCTGTACAACCGTGGGGCTAAATTTTCTTGAAATTGAATTGAAATTTATGGAACATAAGCTTCCTAGATTAGTTTGAAATCATTCATCTTCTGTTAGAAGTTTTCTCCTTTCTGTTGTATATCTTTCTTGTATGATCAGATAAACTATACAAACTTCTTAATGCATATCAGAAACTTTTGGTTCACCATAGCTTTGTTGTGTTTTCAGCCAAGGAAGGCAGGTTAGATAAACAACAAATGAAGGATGAGATCAAAGCTGCTGATCCTGACGCAGTTCAAGAAACCTTGAATGTCGAAGCTGCAGTTCAAACTCAGAACCAGGCTCCGAGTAGATCCAGTGCAGGTGGTTCAGGATCAGATGGAAGCAATGTGAATGATGTGCGGCCGCCTTCTCCTGCAACACTTGCATTAATGTGTGATGAAGAAGCAACATCGTTCACAGAAGCTGCATCTGCAAATGTGCTTGGTCATAATGGTGGAAATGGAGGATCTGAGTTAGTTACTAATCAGCAAAATTGCACAGAGCTTTATGCAGAGCAGGAAAGATTGGTTTTGACTACATTCCGGGATTGTCTAAACAGAATCATCACTTGTGGCAGCATAAAAGGTATGTTTCTTCTCTTATGGAATTACTTATCTCATCCTATAGAAGATTTAACATTAGAGACTAATATTACATGAATGAAAAAATACGAAGATAGCGATAGAAACTATTGTCCTTTGGCCAAAAGTTGTGTGAATCTGAAAATTTGGCTCAACATTTGATACGGATTTCATTGGGACGGTTTGACGCCTTATGCTACACCTGAGAAAGTAAAATCATGCTAATAAAGGCAGATGTTGTTTATGATGTGCCAAACAGTACTCCATTATTTGTAATAAACCTTGCCAGGTTTTAATTTCAACACCAACAAGTAATATGTCTTCATTGAATTTTTATAAGCTGTTTAATATTCTTGACCAATCTTTGATTATGAAGCACAGATGAACACAATGCTTGCTCACATATTATGAAATTCCTAACCGATCTAATTGGAATTTTTTTTTAATTGAATGCAGAATCAAATCAAACAATGCTTTCTCCTGTAGCCATCAGGCAAAGCGCAAGAGAATGCAGGCAAAGCAATGCCCAAAAGGACACTAAACACGTCAAGTACGAAAAGGATCAAACGAGCAATGGCAGTGTGAACCCACTTGTACAAGCTGCAAACGAAGTGGCTCACAGAATGGTCTCTGCTTCTTCGTTTACAAGGAACGGCTCATATCAAAGACCCGACTTATCTACACGAAATGGCTTCTTAAAACCAATGCAAAAGGATTCGTAGCAATGCCTAATGGTCTGTAGTCAGCTGTGCTTGTGTTGATGCTTGTCGATAATGATTTTGGACACTTCTTTTTCCACTTTCAATAAGCTCTAGTCTTTATATCGTACAAATGTATCTTGAAATAATTTCAACTGTAATTTGATTTGGAGATGCCTGGACTTATTTTTTTTGTGAACAGGGGTTAAGTTTTACATATACTATCACGGTATCTCCATTTAGAAAAGATTTTCATTTTAGCTTTTAAATCTTAGTACGAAATACTTCTCATTTTGGAATTTTATGTAATTACTTAGTGATTGGTATTTTATGATGTTTGTTATTGTAAAATTGTTCTTGATGATGCAAATTATCTTATTTTAAAATTCCTTAATTGTTATCCCAAAACCAAAAATGATACTCTTTACCAAAATTAACTTTTCATGAATTTAAAATAAGAAATTGTCTACAACCTGCCATGAAGTAAAAGGGTTTTGATTCTACATGGAAATGAAGATGATAAGTTCAACATAAAAAAAATTGAGAGTCCATAACTGGCTTGTTCAAGGTTCAATTTAGACTCCATGAACAAATAATACATCAACCATACACAATTACAAGATAGACTTGCAAACAATATAATCAAAGAAACCATAGTGTTGATAATCAATTAATTCATCAGGTTTATGAATGACAAGGCTTAGTACATTTGAGTTCTCCGCATGTCTACCAGGGCTCTGCTTGAGGACAAAGATGCCATAAAGCTTCATCCTTTCTTCGGCATGGCAGCTAGTTTGGTGTACATCTTTGCCATTGATTGGTATCCCCTTAGATCTCCAGAGCGAAGAAGGTTGCCTGAGATCAAGCTCAAGCTCAAAGTGACGACACATAATTAACTATGTTAAGAATCTCAAGCTCACATTACACCACTTAAATATGATCAGATTCAGAAGTCATGATTAAGAAATTGAAGAATTCCTAGTCAAATCTTATGTGTTTTATATTTCACTCAAGAGAATTCCTAGTCAAATCATGTAAAGTTGTAGTTTTCTCAATAGTTACCCAAATTATAGAGAAATTCACATCTCTAATGAAAAAGGCAAATTTAAAGGACTAGAGCAAGGAATTCCTTGTGGAGAAGAGAAATATGCAAGCATATAATGCTAAATCCCCTAGCAATAACGAGTTCAGATCTTGCTATGCTGTTTAACAAACCAAGTGTACCTGAATCACAATTCAATGGGCTGTCAGGTTCAGGGTGAGCCATCAAAGCAATTATAGCCCTACATACAGATTGTAGCGTCCACGCAGGGCTCCATTGATTCTTTAATATATCAAGGCAAATTTCTCCTGTCTGAAGATAGAAAAACATGTCATTTAACATTCATTGGCACAAAAACTTCTTCAATACATTAAGGGAAATATACAACAACAACATTGACCCAGTGAGGTTTCGCCACAGTGAAATCTGGGGGGTCAAGATGGAGGTACCCCTGCCCAAGGGAAGGGGGTACGCCCGCAAAAAACCGAACTCGTATAGAGCCCAACCTGCACAACTCAAAAGATTAGCACTAGATAACGAAAACACACAAAACAAGAAAGGAGATGCAAAGCACGACAAACAACTGAGAGAACACGGCACTGAGACATATGTCTCCTCTTTTGTGTCTAAACTATTCCTTGGAAGTTTAGTAGCTGACCACTAAAAGCCTTCAAGGTAGAATCAGATTCTCTCAAAAAAAAAAAGCTCTCTAGATACCATGTAATTAGTGGAGTCATCATCCCACTTCAGCCCTTACCACAATTCTCTCAAAAAAAAAAAAGTCTTAATATTTTCACCATAATAATAGCAGCTTTAACAATAGGCAGGTTAACAGTTATCACCATAATAATCATCAGTTTTAAGAAAATTCACCAAACAATGTAACAAGTGCATGACATCAGTTTAACAAATATCTAATAATTTCCACCATAATAATCATGAATAAACGTTATAAAACTCCAAGAAAAAGAGGGAGACAGACCCACAGTTTTCACAAGCTACATACCTTAAAATGCACATTCGGGTGGAAAATTTTCGTTAAAAACCGTACTTGTGGGGGTTGCAACGGATACTGCTCAGGGACAGAAAAGGCAAGCTGGAATACACCACCCTCAAATGGTGTCTCAGATGGTCCCTGCAAATGTAGAAATGAGTCACATTGCTCGATTAAATGAATCGTGTTTTCATCTGTATATTACTCTACCTTAATAAGAGCATTCCATTTGAAAATGTTGTTCTCATCACAAACCAGTTGAATATCTGGATCGGCAGATTTGTCTTTCTGCACCTCCCTGTATTCTTTGAAAAGCCTACCCCTGGACGTCTGGATTCATCAAAATAAATGGAACACGATTGAATGCCCAAAATAAAGGAAGCCTGAGTCTGAATTCTTAACAAAACCACTTGCTAACTTGGAAAATTGCTCTATTAAACATGAAAAATATAGAGCATAGTACTAGTTAGCCATGAGTATACAAACTTCAGCTATCAGACTTAATCCAACAGTGCAAGGATCTTATGCAGCACAAACACTTGTACAATTTGGTAAGTTTTCATAAGGAATTACAATTTGGTAGAGATATCCTTCAATTGTTGGATGGAAATTATAAATATGTGATCTTCAGCATCTGGATTATACTGAAGAGAAAAGGTGCAATTGAAAATAACATGTTCAGCTAGCCAATGCCAATCCCACCTAGAGAAAAAGCTCAGATTTTAATTTGGTGGCAAGGTGAACAAACACACAACACATATCAGTTTTACAGACTGGAAGAGCAAAAACTTAACCATTGGAGTATACAAAGACCTAGATTCGAATTATGCAACTAACATAAGTTTAAGAAAACAGAAGGAGAAATATTACATTTTGATATCATTAACCTAAAATTCCTATCGCCAGAAGAGAGATCAGATTCGTTCCTTCCCAATGAAGAAGAAAAGGAAAAAGAACAAATCTTTTAGAACAGAAGTCATCTCCGAATCAGTTCTTTTCTGTGATTTCACACTGGCAAATGAAATTGTGAGCTAATGCAAACTGAAAAAAGGATGTCATCAAGAGAAAGGCAACTAACCTGCATATTGATTAGTGATTATCGTTGGTGATTTGAACCCTTATCAGGAAAGCAGAATCCGGCTGAACACGAACAGAAAAGGAAAACCTAGAATAGAAAATTATCGAATACCCAATTAATCAAAGCAACTATAAGACAAGAGAGAAGAACATATTTGTTGAATTCCTGAATTTTGTTTGATTATCACAAAGTGGCTCGACGTTAGAAAATGATGCAGAGAAATTTGGAATTGGAGGGGAAACATACACAGAAGGGCACCGTCGAGAAGCAAAATTCGAAGAACTACTATATAGAAATCTAGAAAATTGAATTGAATTAAATCTAGCTAACAAGATCAGAAAGCAAATCGAAAAATCTCACCTTCTAAACTCGATCTTAGCAGAGAGGATAGTGGATGGGCAAGCTCGTGTTGAAGGAAGACGAGAGGGAGATGCAAACCTTTTTTTCCTCTATGTTCTTTTTTCTCTCTCACGTTTGGAGGGTAAAAAACTAAAAATCATCTAAAATCTTAAATTTTAATGAAAGTTATAAAGTCTTAATATTTTTATTTTCTAAAATAAATTTATTGAATTATAAAGCTATGTATAATCAATTTCTCCCATATTATTTCAAAAAATAATTAGAGAAAATACAAGGGTGAAACTATATGGGTTATAACCTCCCCAATCCAAAATTTTTAATATATGTTTTTCTTTTGTTGATAACTTCGATTTATAATATATAAATTTTAATATTTGGACAAAAAGTTTTGATCATTTAAAGATTACAAATATTTAAAATCACTTTCACATGTCATCTACTTAGTTAGAATGTTTTTTTTATGTCTTCATACAGTAATTGAACGCGTTAGCTTTAAAAATATAGGTTATATTAAAATACTTGATTATCGTATAATAAAATATAAGTGCGTGTTTTAAGTACTTATTTTAGTACCTTCGAGCACCTACTTAAGCGGATAGGATTTCAAGGTAGGTACATGAAGTATACGTTTCGGCTCTCATGGGTAGTGTCTTTGACAAAAAAAACTAGTTATTCTAGTTACGTATTAATAACTTTTGACCTTTTTTTTAGTGTTTTCACGGTTTTATATTTTTTTTATATTAAAATTCACATATGATATAATATCTCAAAAATAATCTATCTATAACTATATATTAAAGCTAAACCTTTTTTGAGACGTTGATTGTGGTCCACCTTACATTTAAAAATTAATTTTTTATTTATATTAGTTTAGCTTTTTCAATTAAATTCTTTTCTGTCTATTTATGTGAAAATATTTTTTAAATTCGAAATTTAATTAAAAATAATTGAAATTATTCTATCTTTATATTTTTATCTATTTATATAAAATATTTATCTTAAATCAAATTTTAATATAAAAAATTCAATATTTAGATAAAAACTTTCCCAAATAAAAAATTAAAGAGATATTGTTATACTCAATAGATATTTGTTTGATGTTAAAGATATATTTAAATAGTTAAAGAAGAATTTAATTAAAAAAAGTTAAAATATTAGAAATAAAAATTAATTTTGTAAATATGAGGTAAGGCCAGAATTGTTTTGGTGGCTCGAAAAATTACATCTTTAATATATAGTTATAAATAGATATGCCTATATGGAGGGAAAATGCCCAATTCATTGCCCTTTAGGTTTTTTTAATAAAACAGCTTGAACATATGCTTAGAAAATTAGAAACAAATGCTAGGCTTGGCTTATAATTAGGATTGTAACTAGTATGTAAAGGTATGAGTTTTAAGGATTCTATCAAATAAATAAATAAATATTCTAGCATTTATATGATAGCATAAAAAAATAGGCCGAATACATGCGTGGACCCCTAAACTTAAAATTTTTGTTCCCTTAAATCCCTGTACTAAAAAATCTATTTTTAAAATCCCAAATTTGATACTTTTGTTCTATTGAACACATTTTTACTAACGTGATAGGCACGCACGAGGATTGAATGCCACATAAGCGCCACATAAGCTCCTTTTTATGACTGGTTACCACGTAATGCCCACATAAGCTCGTTTTTGTTCCCATATGAAACGAATTTTTTTGGCCCAACTGTTCATCTTCTTCTTCTTCTAGCCAGCCTCCATTGAACACACCTTATTTTATTTTTCCATTTGTAAAGTTGAAGATCTGGAATGCTGGTGCCATCATCGACTCCACTAGGAAGCACTTTCATCAGATCCGAAATTTGGATCCAGACCCGCCGCCCCTCCTACGATCCAGATCTGTTGTACCGGAGATGAACCACCAACAACGGCCGCCTCTGTCTAAATGAACAACGACTCCCCCGCCAGGGAGGAGATTCGCCGTCGAGGGCGAGGGCGAGATCCATCGGGAATATGTGGTTTGTGCAGGCTGATGATAAATACATATAAAAATGTAAATGGAAGACAAAAAAAATCAATTTCCTTCCCAAAGTCATGATTAGGGTTCTAATTTCACAAATTTCTTTCCCAAATTCAGATCTAGAAAAGTAGAATTTTTTTCCCAAATTCAGATCTCGAAATTTTCTTCCTAAATTTTCTTCCCAAATTCAGATCTAGAAATTAGGGTTCTAATTTTACAAATTTCCTTACCAAATTCAATAGGGGGTTTGATTATAGTATGAATTGATTTAATCTCAATAGGGGTTTCATTATAATGTGATGCATGATTTAGTCTTGGTTTTGGTTCAGAGTAAAGAAGAGGAAGAAATGGGAAGAACAACGAAGATAAATGAAGGGTTTGATTATAATATGATTTTATTTAATTTTTTGATAAAATTACTTATTTATTTTAGTTATAATACATGTCAGCGATTTATTACAAGCTAACTCGCCCGTCACTTGGTTGACAATCACGCGCAAGACCACGTCAACAAAAAGTGTTTGACGGAACATAAGTATCAAGTTCGGGGATTTAAAAATAGATTTTTTAGTACAGGGGTCTAAGCGAACAAAAGTTATCCTAATCATCTTCCTATTTATCATATCCAAAAATAAAAGATTGTTTGATAATGATATTTTCTATCCTATATTTTAAAAATATGAATAAGAATTTATCATATCCAAAAATAAAAGATTATTTTAAAAAAAAGGGTGGTGTGCTCCAATATAAAATTGATATGTGTCGTTTAATAATTTTTTAACCTCCGCTTTAGGTTATGATTTATGATTTATGATTTATGATATGATGATTAATGGAACGGTGGAAACACAATAGGAGTAATCACAAAACAATCGACAAATTTAAACATCCATCACAGATTCACAGATTCACAGTCCATACAAGCCATGGTAGACGAAAAGAAATTATTTGTTTTTGGGTTTAAATGGGCTAACCTGAACTAAGCCCAATAAAATATAAGATCGGGCCCAATAGTTTAAATCCGGATCATTTTCCATCAAAACGAGCACTTTTCCACTCGTGTCCCAAATCCCCTTCCTCGCCAGTTCCCGCTTCCTTTGCGCCTGTGCTCAGTCTGCTCATCGTGACTAGTTGTATGTCTTCTCCATATAAATCATCAGGTTGTACAATAAGTGTACTTGTTGATCTTCACAATTATTCATTTCATACAAGATATTTATAAAAAAAATTTAATTTCAATTACTTGCATACCCTTTAAATAAAAAAAGGTCATATAAAACATTCCATTTCCGTGTGACACAAGTAGTCATAAAAATGCTCCATGGTCCATGTAGTGGCCAATGTTGCCTAGACGCCTAGTGGGGGCTGATATATAATTTTATGTAGTATAAGTGTGTCTTAATATGGATCGATGATGGGCCTTTACATTTTATACTTTTGTTAAATGATTTTGAGTCTGACGGGCTAGGCTTCAGCTCTGATTGCTTGGGTCTGGTTTGTAAACGTATAGACTATGATTTGGACGTTTGTTGTTATTATACATGTCAATCGGGTCGGGTTATTTTGGGTTCGGGTTCGGGTTCAGGTCGTATATGATCTAACTTGTTTAAAAAAGCCTCAAAGCACATTGATAAGCCTCAGAGCATCATTATCAAATGAGAGTGAATTACAACGCGACTTAATTTCCATCTCTTCTACAACCCTTGTCAATAATTCGATGTCAAATCTTTTAGTGCCTGAAAGATCGAAAACCATTTGCATAGCTTCTATAACCTGCAAAGTAAGACTAAATTTAAATATCTAGGGAATCATTCTATTTTGCTAGTATAGTCAACATCCCCCCCCCCCCCCCCCCCCCCCCCCCCCCCCCCCCCCTTTTTCTTCAGCTTATCATGTTCTTTATTTCCTTATAGTCATTACATGAGATGCTTTACAGGTTAGCAATCACAGAACAAGCCATGTGCTACTTGAGCAACTAAACCATATGAGTGCTAAGTCAAATCCTCAACCTTGGTTTCAGATATATGCTACTATCTAACCATCATACACATCAAATGAAAGGTAGGATGCCAAACCTCCACTAAGCTATTAAAAAAATACATATACATGAGACAATGATTTCCATCTGAACATTGAATTAAATCAAAAGTGTATTTTTTTTCTTCATATGATGGTGGAAGTAAAATGAAAATCATGGGGTGATAATTTCATTATTCACCATACTCTATAGAAACCATTTCCTCAATAGTAGCATTTTACAAAAAATGGAAAGAACTATTATTGATAGTAAATTGACGAATTCTATGTATGCACTATTTGATTAAAAAAGAAGAAGGAATCAAGAGTTTATAGAAAGTATTTAAGAGAGAACACATACAATGACCTAAGATAAATGCCTATTCAAGTGACACCAGCATTTAAAACAAACATGTGATAGAAATTATTAAACTATTACAAAAAGTCCAAACAAACAATCAGAACTCATTTTCCTTTTCTTCTCAAATTTGACTTGAACTTCAATGCTTCTTTGAATGCAACAAATGCTTCTTTGTTTCTCTTTTTGATCATATGCATGCAAACAAACGAATTCCGTCACAATTCAAGATCATGATAGAAAGACTTATGCAGCCAACCAACGAATATCACTGTAAAATGAAGTAGAAAGACAATTTGAACATAAAATTAGACAGGACAAATAACCATTCAATAGCTCATTTTTATGAGTGTGGAATTTACAAAAAAGATATCGGCCTGTTCCAAAAAATGCTGCTTAGGAATTAAAAAAAACAAATAAAAAGGATTCTCTTCAAATGGGAAGCTTAAAAAGGTAGCTGAAAACACAAGGGAAAGAAGTTGTGCAAGATTGCTCAATTGGGTTGTTTTATTTTATAATAGCATAGAGGAGAGCCCAGTTTCGTATTCAACCAGTGGTAAATCATAATAATATATTTAAGTTCAAACAATCAATTTGCATAGACACATATAAACATGTGATCAAAGCATCTGGATAAGTTTTTTGAACCAGATGAAACAAATGTGATCATTAATCTCACAGATGAATGCTATGAGAAATTAATGTGACTTATCCCTATTCTATTCATACTTTCTAATGTATAACGTGATTGATTTTTAAAAGTTATAAAGTTCATGTCCCAGTTCTTCGTGTACCGAGTAAACCTTGAGAGTTTCAAAACTGATCTATTTGGATGTTAGTTTCAGTCAATATGTATTTGTTGTTGTTTTGTTACATAGAATTTTGTATTTTCTATATGATGTTTTTATATCATAACGCAAAGTCATTTAATATCATCACTCACTAATTATGACATCTTGCACAAACGATTCTGAATTCTCCGCGCGCAATAAAACCTTGTCTTTTGGCCACCACCTTGGCCCTTTCAGCCACTCTTGCTAACGAATAGACCTCTTCGCCATCACCACCATTGGCAGCTCTGTCGAGATCTTCTGCAGTAGACACAGCCATGTTGCCTGCCTCATAAGCCTCCTTAGCAATCTCTTCAGTTCCTCCGCATATGTTGCACCTATTGGCGGATCGTAGCGATTGACGACCGACACTTTCCGTCATGGCCGCATGCTGAAGGAAGGTTAACAAGGTACTCAAACTCACAACTATCAAATAAAAGATAACAGAGAGCAGGTGCACTAGCTTTGAAACAAGGTAACAAGAGGCTGCTCCATCTCAATTATTCAATTCTATTCTACTGTAGCTTTGCCATAGCAATGGGCTCATGAAGAAATCTCCCATCGCTGTGTTAGAATACCGTAGTTCGCTAGGGCAATTTTCCCAATTCCTTCTAAGATCGCTACCGAACGCTCTCCAAAAGCCCAGTCTTTAAAAGGAATGGATTTCTTAGTTCGTGCAATGAAGAATCTTAGTATGAAGAGTCCCTATGAAAAACCCTAATGAAAAGTCCCTATAGAACGAATTAATACCCAACATGGAAGAATTGAAAAACCTATAGAACAATACATTGATCCAACCGCGGGCCATTAGACCCGTAATCCAACCTGACCCATCACCCGTAAATTTACGGAATTTACAGATCGGATAATAGGTTAAAAAATTTGGATTGAGACCCGTGATTGGTTTTTGGCTAAAGAGAGAGTTTACTCATTTCATTCTCTACCTTAAGCCCAGAAAAAGGATTGATAAAATTCTATAGAGTCTTGACTCATATTGATCATTTAGTGTTACCGGTCAGGTTACATGACCCGCCGAGTTATGAGTCAACCCTTAAGACCCATAATATACATAATAAATTTATTACATAGGAATTACGTACATTTATAATCTCCAATCCCCTCTACATTTTAACAATTTTCAATGTGGGAAGGAGGATATTTGTCCCAACTTATAAAAACACTAATGAAAGTCCATAATAAGTTAACTCTTCTCTTAAGCCCAATTACACATATGGGTTTGTGAGGCTTTCAAACCTTATTTTGGGCTAACCAATTTGAGGCTTTCAAACACAATTTTTTGGATCAACCCAGTATAAAAATTAGTCTAAAATTTCAAATACGATTTTTGGATCAACCCATTATAAAAATTAGTCTAAAATTAAAAATTTTATGAGATGGGTTGACCTGTGACCCGATCTGTAAAACCCATAATCCGGGCGTAACCCTGTATTTTACAAAATAGATGATGTCAATGTAATTCAAAAACACAGATGATTTCAAGCCCTACTGAGGAAAGAAACCAAGCAATGAACAATGAACTACTGAGGAAAGAAACCAATACAAATGATTCCATTCCAACTCTTAGGAGTAGTTCATGTGTGAACTACTACACTGCCTATAAATTCAATTGCTAATCTACACCGAAAGCAAGAAGACTAAGCATTTCTCTTACTCGAATAAAAGCTTCCAGTTCACTTTTGGTCTATATAAACAACATCAACGTCGTCTAGTTCAAGCAACTTAGACATCAGGTCCTTGTTGAGTTCTCTGGCCTCATCATCCACCTGCTCACACAAAAAACTTGTCACTAAAATAGAAGGGTCAACCATACATTGCTTAGACGTCGTCCAAAGGTGGCTTTGTGCATCATAGATTGCTTAGATGGGCACCACTACAGAGTTTTCAGTAAAACAAAATAAATAAATAAAGCTTTACCCTTTGGGCTTGTTTGTTCATCTTTGAGTTTCTAGTTTTTAGTTTTAAAATATTTCTTTTTTTTTTCTCTTATAGCTATTAATATAATTGTTTCAAAGTATGTTATATCCTAGAGTCTAGCAACTAAATTTGAATATGAGAAAAACATATTTCCAAAAATCTGGTTTATATTTTGAGAAAAGAAAGACTGAAAAGTCAGAGATTTTAGTAATGCAAATATTTTGTTTATACATAAACTACTACTCATAGCAAGGAGTGTTAAAAGTTGCGACTTATCCAGTACATGGTTTTCAAACAAGAATTTTACTTTAGAACAAAGTCATACACAAAGGGGTCTCGATATGAACAAATGTTGTATATCCTAGAAGTCACCTTGATGTTCAAAATTAGCAACTAAAGTTTGAAGATGAGAAAGATATATTTCCAAAAATCTGTTTTATGTTTTGGAAAAAAAAGCTGGAAACTCAAAGATTTCAGTAATGCAAATATTTTGTTTATAAATAAACTACTACTCATAGCAAGGAGTGTTGAAAGTTGATTTTCCCAAGACTTTATCCAGTACTTGGTTTTCAAACAGGAATTTTACAATAGAACAAAGTCATACACAAAGGGGTCTTGATATGAACAGTGATGAATTGCTGAAGCTAGATTATTCATCACAGGTGCTTCTCAGCCATGAGGCAAAAAATGAAAAGAGCCATTATTGAACAAGTCCCATACCTCAACTGGGTTTATAGGAAGCAGTTCAAGTCCATTATCAGGTTCGAAGCTCACTCCCTCTTCACGTAGCTTTGCTAATATTGCAGAGTAGTTCTCTGGTGAACTAACTATTTTATAGTAGCTTCTGCAAAAGGAAAAACAAATGTTATTGGAAATGAGCATATGCATCTGAATTGTGCAAGAAACGCGAATAGGAAAGAGAAACACTGAATTTCAAGAAACAAGATCATACAAAGTTACAAACATACATATGTGGTGTATTATCTTCTTCAGTATCATCCTCATAATCTGAAGGCTCAATTATATCCTCTGCACCAGCATCAAGAGCAATGCCAAGAAGATGATCTTTGTCCGCATCACTGACTTTCACATTTACAATACGAGCGTGTTTAAATCTGAACATGACAGATCCAGCATCTGCCATCTTTCCACCACAGTCCTTCACCACCTCTCTAATGGCTGCAACCGATCTGTTCACCTTATCAGTCAACACCTCCACTACAATACCAACACTTGCAAACCCATAGACCTAAACATGGAAAGGAAACATCATTGAGATCTGATGTGCCTTAATGGCAAAGACATCAAGATAAACCACTAGTTCTGCACTAGATGATACTACATTATACTCCCTCCGTTTCACAATACTTGTCTTTCTAACAATTTGCACATTATTTAAAAAAGTATCAAATATACTAATATACCCTCAATTATTATCTTACTTTTTTACTTTATTGAAAATCATAACTAATAGCCTATTATTAATTACAAGGGTAAATATTTAAGGTAGAGACCAAAATAGCTAAAAAGACGTATTGTGAAACAAAAAAATTATGGCTAAAAAGACATGTCTATTGTGAAACGGAAGGAGTGTATAATATACCTCGTAAAATTTCTCAATATAAGCATCCTGTCCTTTTTCAGAAGCTCTCTTAATGTTGCGCTCGACGATTTCTTTAGGAACATCAAGCTCCTTTGCTTTCTCAAGCACAGTAGCCAAAGCTGGATTTGAGACTAGATTTGGACCTCCTTTTTTCACACTGCGTGAAGAAGTCATAGCAGACTGCTCAAGAATATATCTTTTCGGTTTAATTTGGAATTGTTGATTTTTCAACAGAACTTAAAAAAAGAAACTAAATGCATAAATGCCCTTCCTTCACGGCTTTATGTATGAATTCAAAACCTACTTGGAATGCCCTAAAATCGATCAATGACGCAAGGGAAAAGTTATTTAGCACTCACGTCACGTGCATACAGCATGGAAAAGACTAACAACCTAAGCTAGTACATATTAACTTACGCAGATATTACTTCCTTGCCAATTTTTCAGTACAACTTTGCTTTCTTAAGGTCTTGGGCACCCTGCAAATGTCAACACTAAGTTTTTAGATGCTAATGATACATCATTTTCATGATATTCCTCAGTAGCTATGAGATAAAGGACAATGCAGGCATTGCTCACACTTAAAATACTTCAAAAAGCATTACATCAAATGACCAAAAGCATATATACTATAGATCTAACTATCTAAAAATAAGAGAGTCTACTTCCATAGATCTAGTCAATAAAGATAGGTGAGCAAATTAGAAAACTTTGATAGCAATAGTTGGATTTCATAAACAATCAAACATAAGAAATCTTTCATCCACAAAATATAAGCTTCGATCATAATTTAAGCAGGGGCACATCCAGCTGCAAATTTCAGAAAATTTCACTCAAGATTTATAGCAACATATGTGATATGTCTGAATACTAATTCCAGATTTAACTCCAAAGGGGATTATCCGGCTAAAATTTGGTACAAGCATTTCAACAAACAGTTTGTGTGCAACACAAGAGACAAAAACCGAATGAGCAAAAGAGAGCGAGAAAAAAATACAGAATTGAAAGAAAAGTTGATACCTTTCGATCGGCAATTTTGCTAGAGCGTCTACCCATGCAAAGAGGAGAGCATGTCCAAATACTCCTCGCATGTCCAAATACTTATTCTTTCAACTCCACCAAAATTGAATCTTCTTAGGTGGTATTTCTTGAGTTGAAATCTCCTTTTACTTGTCATGTTTCTCAATTGCCCTTTACTTTTGAGCTTTGGAGTTTTGGGATGTGACTCTTGTGTTCTTTTCTTTATGGGCTTTGGCTGTTGGCTCTTTAGCCCTTTTACTTTGTTTCTTCTTTGTTATTGGTTTTGTTTTTCCAAGTTTGATCGGGTTTGTTTTGTTCTTCTCTAAGGATGGAGTCGTTCGCTCGTCTTTGGAGGTATTGACCCGGGCACGGTTTGTACAACTCGGAGATTAGGTTGTGGATTGGGTGAGGCTTATTTGTGATTGGCGCAAATACTAGGACGTTTTTCTGGTTGTTGAAGATCCTTCATCCTGGTGGAGGCAGCGTCAATAGTCCACTTTATCATACCTTATTTGTCCGCTTTTGACCCGAATGCTAAAGGCATTACTCTTTAGCCCCTCGCTTTTTCCACTGCCCTTTTACTCTAGTTCCTTATTTTCGCCAACTGTACTCTCTTTTGCCCCTCACTTTTTCCACTACCCTTTTACTCTAGTTCCTTATTTTTGTCAGTTGTACTTTCTCTTCGTGTCTTTGTCTCCTTCTGGTATGTTCTAGCCATTTTTCGACTTCCATTTACTCGATCTCTCGGTTGTACCAGGCTTGTCCAGAAAACCAAATTCTTACTTACTATAAAAACATTTTGTTCCGAACTTTGAACAGCTTGAATATTCTTTTACCTTGTAATTTCAATTTTTTTTTGTATTTCTAACTTTGTACCTAAATCTTTAGCCTAACACGAACACCACATAAAGAAATTAATAAACTCCCATCGGAATTAGTTCCAGTGGAGTTGTGAAAAAACTCCATAGATAGAGTTGAATAAATCCTGACCATTAAATACAAATTTAACGGTTGAGATTTGATTTTTCTCTCTCCATATCAAGTTATTATTTTTTCTTTTTTCTTTTTTTTTTCCGACGGGTTCACCAATTTCCTATAGGGTTTTAGTAACTTCACCCATAGAGTTTCTCACAAACTCCATGGGAACAGGACCAACTCCCATCCAATAAAAGAGCAATTGAACACTCATAAGCTTAAAACAAAATGCAAACAAACTTTTAATCAATTAAATTCGGATTACAAAATAATAACACTTTATTTTTTAGGGAAAAATAACCACCACTAAATAACACCTTACCTAGCCAACATTGTCCATTTGTATAATTGTATTCATATAAATACAACAATTTAATCTTGTTGCATTTACTTGCCTGAGCTGATGCCATTAAAAACAGAATAGTAAGCATCCTCAATAAATGCTCCAAATTTTTGGATATTGTGTATTTGGAGATTTTGAACATGTTTTAAGGTCCAACAGTTTCCCCATTTTAATCTCTATTTTTAGAAAAAGTCTCCAAAAGTTGATGTCTCTTCTCTATATTTAGAGAATTCCCTAAAAATATTTGGGGAATGCATTAAATGTATTAAAAAATTATGATTTCTTCCTATTGATTAAATTAGATTTTATAATATAATATTTTTATACATAAAATAATAAATATAATATATGTAGGATTTTCTCAAAGAGAATTTGTTGGAGTTGGAAAAAAAAGTTAGAAAATATAATTTTAAGTTTGTTATTTTGAAAAAAAATATAGAAATTGAATTTGTTAAACATGCCCTAAGATTTTAAAATATTTTATTTTCTTATAACTAGTCAAATAATTTATCATTTATTAGGTTAATATTCTATAATATTTGATTATCATTCAAGTTAAATAACATATTATTAATTATTTATTAGATTAAGATTTTAGAGCCCTTCTATTTTCATAAGTAAGATAATATTTAATTAATTATTAAATATTTATTGTAGAATATTTTATATGTTAAAAATAAAAGTATTCAATGTATTGTTCTCTAAAATATAGAATCTCTTGGAATTAAGCTCAATTTTTTTTAGAGAATATAATAGATAGTTCTCCATTTTGGAGAAATTTTTAGAGCATCTCTCTTCAAAATGGAGAATAAAAATAACTGAAATTGAGCTTCCTCTGCGCCTGTGCTCAAATCCCCTTCCTCGTCAGTTACCGCTTCCTCTGCGCCTGTGCTCAGTCTGCTCATCATGACTAGTTGTATGTCTTCTCCATATGAATCATCAGGGTGTACAATAAGTGTACTTGTTGATCTTCACAATTATTCATTTCATACAAGATATTTATAAAAAAAAACTTTAATATCAATTACTTGCATACCTTTTAAATAAAAAAAAGGTCATATAAAAACATCCCATTTCCGTGTGACACAACTAGTCATAAAAATGCTCCATGGTCCGTGTAGTGGTCACTGTGGCCTAGACGCCTAGTGGGGGCTATATATAATTTTATGTAGTATAACTGTGTCTCAATATGGATCGATGATGGGCCTTTACATATAGATATAATTTTTTGTTAAATGATTTTGAGTCTGGTGGGCTATGCTTCAATTCTGATTGCTTGGGTCTGGTTTGTAAATATATTCCAATAATCCAATGTAAAAATTTACTAGAGTTAGGTGATTGAGGAGAAGGAGGGTGAGATTGATTGAACTTCATTAGCGGATTTAGTCAATTTTTTTAGGAAATAATTTCAACTTTTGCTCATCTATTCAAAATAATACCAACTTTCACTTTTACTAGTTTTGGTACCATGGTACCAACTCTTACTATATTTAAAGAGATTGATACGAGATTGTTTTCGGTGAAAAAATTCCAAAACGTTGGTGATGTGGCAGTTGGATAAGGTGACTGGATTAATGAAAATGGGTGACTATTAACTTATTGTTTTCGTATTAATGTAGCTTATGTGGGTACAAATGTACAATATATAAAATTCCATGATCTAAACCCATAAATATATAAGGTGGCATGCATAATGATTTGTAATATATTTATTTTGTGAATAAATTTAATAAAAATTATCTTTTATGTCATTCAATATATTAATTATATTATTGTATAAAATAATTTACCCCTAAAATATACTTTCCTTATATTTCTTATTTATGCCAAATTTTCTTTTAATCAAATATATACAAAACGAGATGTTTATAAATGAATAAAAATAAATTAAAATATTATTTTTCCTTGAATTTTTATTTTATGAATACCCCGCCTAGAGATTTTTAAAAGTCCTTGACGCTCATTATGATCGAAGGGCTCAAGATAAGACACGTTGCACACTATAACATGCCCTATGATGTATGAGGCTCTATGCGTGAGTCGTGAGACGACGTATTTCATCTACAATGGCCTCCATATGATGTCGTTTTGATACAACTGTTGCAACTCTTTTTCGTCATTCATAAGAGTTTTGGATGAGTCTCATAATGAAAACTAAATGCTGGGTTTTTTCCTTCAAATATATGCTATACACAAAAATCAATTATAATATATTTAAATTGAAAAAAATGTTCATTATATTCTAAAGATAGATGTGATCCCCATATTACATATTTCAAAGAGTTCATCAAATCATTTAGAACTTTTTTGAAATCCTTAGATCATAGATGAAATATAAGTATACAATATCCAATTTATGTTCCTCGAGCTTTGAAAATGATTCTCAATCATAAATGTATTTTTTTTTTGTCTCTTTCAAGTACTTGGATATGGACTTTGGACAAATTTTCACATTTCACATATAATAAAAAATCTAGATACTCATTGTAATATTTTTGTATTATTCTCTTTAGGTAAGGGTTAAGACGTAGAATGTGTTTACCTACAACAACTCTCTTTCAAAAAGCATTTGAGAACTAGAGCCATCTTTTGATAAACACTTGACCTTATAATCGCATTCTTTGTTTGAGGAAGATGTAAGAGATCGAGCTTCTCAATCTAAAATGCGAATTTTGATAAACACTTGACCTTATAATCACATTCTTTGTTTGAGGAAAATGTAAGAGATCGAGCTTCTCAATCTAAAATGCGAATTTTGTCATAGGAATGGACTTGTTTGCCTTCTTTTGTATATTTACTTGGATTGATTTACCAATCATTAAAAGAATTGCAATGTAATTGACAATCCTTTCTATTTGCACTTGAAGAAGTACTATATGCTTCCAATTCTTATATTTAATGCTCAAGGACTCCGGTCTTCAAATTACAAAAAGAATGCTGTGCAAACCTGAAAAGATACGAATACTCAAGTAACACACTCAACTTAGCTGAGTGATCCATGAATGCTCATCAATTTTGCAGTCCACTAAAAGTCACATATGCATAAAATAAATAAATAGTTCATTTTACGCCACATATGAATGGTTCTCTCATATTTCAAGGTATTTCAACCTTCAGATACAACATCAGGAGAAAGATAACTCTTCCCTTGTACAAAATTCAGCTAATTACAATCAGTTGGACAATATATGAACACGGTAAATAGAAAAATATGAAAGCATATCCATATTTCCTAAGCAATTGGATCATCATACAGGTAGGGCCTTTCTACCTGTAGTTTTTCAGCAGAGAGGAGGAAGGGCTCGACAAGCTAGAGCAGGACGACGATTTCCCTTTGTCAGTCGCCATCCTTGGGGATACACATTCATCGAAATCAAGTGCACGCCTCTCAGCCTGAAATAAAAATCCTAACCACATCAATTCTAAGATAATAAAGGCATTCATAGGTTAGAAAAAATTATTATAGAAGTAAAGATGCATTTATAGAGAGGGGAAAAGCTAACAAACCGAGACATTTGAAGCCAGACGAAGACGAATCGGCTGTTGACCATCTTGGATGCAATTATCATCCTCTTCATTAGGATTCTGATCCCGGTGGAAGCATTTCTTTTTCAATATACTCTGAGGGGTTTCATTTCCAAGAACTTCCCTGGCGTCTGAAAATGCATCTGCACTCTGCTCGTTTATTTGTTTCATCAATCCTATTGCGTCAAGGCTTCTGTCTCCGGGGCTCATGAAAAGTCTGATATCCTGCCAACCAGAAAGAAACAAAGCGGTCACTGGTCAGATAAAGCTTTTTGCCCCTTCACAAAGAAAAATCTACAAGAATAAGACAGCATGTGGTATTATTACCTCCATTGTAAGTTCTGAATCAAATCTTGAGCCAGGAATTAAAGAGTTGAGAAACCATGGGGATTTCCATGCTGAAGGAGATTCAATGCTTCTTCTAAAAGGAGTTCCACCAAATCTGTAATAATTTACAAGAAATGTGATCAGAAAAAGTAGGCAACAAAAAGGCGGTAATCGAAGGAAACAAAGGGTTCTTCTTACATATTAGCTTCAATTCCAAACTCATTAGCAAGATTTTCCAGCATCATTGGGCCAGTTGGGGAAAATAATGTCCTTGATGAATCGCCATTATTATCCTTGGCTCGGCCAATAGCAAGAGGGCTTAGAAATGATGTTGGGTTGATAATAGAGGATTTTGAAGTAGCTCTTTGTTCACATCTGACCTCCATACTGTGATGATCTCCTAAAGAGCCATCACTGAACTTTACAACTCTCTCTTCTTTTATCTCATCACACAGGTTATGCTCAGCAAGAGTTCTCCTAGCCTATAATAATAGGATGATGCAAGCATATTAATAGGAATTCCCCAACAAAGACATCAAATGCTCTCTCTCAAAGCAAAAATATGCTTCAGAAAAGATGATTTATTACAATTGTAGATCTTGAGAGGCTATGTGACATCTAATCTTTTATACCAAACTGCATAAGGAGACATATATGAAATTGGTGGAATAAAAAGAACTAACCGTATCAGAAGTTGAATCTGCATTGCAAACTTCCTTGGCATCTGTGTTTACCGTCCTTGTGCTGCAGGCCCCATCATCATAGTCGCGTAAAGCCTGCTCAGATATTTTGTCATCAGAAATGCCATCCCCAATTGTATCCTCTTTGGCATGAAAAGTAGGACAAATGTTTTCCTTATCCGTTTCGAGGATGTCTTTCTGGGCTAGTGGCGTTGGGGCATGCCTGGGCACGTTAGAGCCAGCAACTTCATCAAACACAACATCCAAACGAGAAAACTCCTTTGCCAAATTAGAGGTACAAGGAATCCCTTGACTGGTTTCACCCCCGGTCTTCTTGTCGTATCTTCTCTCAGAGAAGGGCGATAATGGAGATAATAACTCGCGATGTCTCTTCTTCAAAATAGATGGTGTGTATGTGAAGGTTTTTGCAGCACTTTTCAGTAGAGCTTCTGGGCTATTATCTGGTGAATCCCAAAGCTTAAACGGAGTTAGGTTGTTTATAGGAGAAGGAATCATCAAGCGACGGATACCAAGGGGACTGTATTCTTGCTGCTGCACATCTGCACCAGACTGAGCAAGGTCACAGCTAAAGAATGGTATATCCAAGCTGGGAAATCTGGGAGGTTCATAACACAAAGCTCTAGCATCTTGGTGTTCATTGGGCATGATTGGACTTTGATTACCAGAAAAGCACAGCTGTTGATCTCCTGATGGTTCTGAACCAAATGCATTTACAGGGACAAGTTTAGTTGAATCCTTCACTAGATCGTTTTCATCAGTTAAATCCGCGAAATCTATATGATCATTACAAGAATTGGAGGTATTATAATACGCAAATTCATCTTGTTGACTTGTAAAACATCCCTGTCTTGAAGATTCACCCATGCAGTTGTTAAGCTCATCTGGATTTCCATTGGAAATAGCTGGATCTAAGAAAATTGATGATTCAATAGCCAGAACTCTCTCAGCTTCAGGTGACTGAAAGTTAGATGATTGTAAACATGATATATTCCTGCTTGGGAAGCTGACACCAACATTGTCTCCATTACAAAGTAACTTACACCCCTCTGAATTATCTACGGACAACGCTGTGCTTACTGGGTTTGAGGCTTTAACAGAATCAGGTATAGTTTCAAGCTTTAAGTCTGACCCAGCGGAATACTCCTGTAAACCAGATGATGAGGGCACCACCTCTAACGAAGATAAATCTTTTGGAACAAAACAACTCTCCTCCATTGTACTGACCCTTCCATCTCGTGAAAAGTTATCCTCAAGGTATTTGGGTGAGGAACTTAATCCATAAGATATGTCTGTCATGATAAAATTGATATCCTCCAGACAATTATTATACTGCACTGAATACGCTGCTTCAGGACTAGCATTCTGCTCGATGCCATGATAAGACGTTTCAGCAAAACAAAATTCATCCTTTGTACAAATTGCAGTAGACATATCACTTGCCGTTTGTGAGCAATTAAGATAAGCTGAGCCTTGGCTACACTCAAAATTTTCCTCCATCTCTGTTCCGTCTTTACAGATGCTATCATTCCCATCTCCTGGCGTAGATCTCAATGAAGACGGATTCATGGAATGGTTTTGATCTCTAGAAATGGGCAATTCTTGGAATTGTGCAAGTAATCCTGATGCAATATAAGAATCTACTTTCTTCTTCACAGAGCTGTTCCAATGGTTTTTGATAGCATTATCGGTCCTATATTATCAAACAAAGAAAATGAAAAAAAGAAGAGGTGATGAGTTATATTAAGTGACATCCAAATGGAATATATGCAACGCAAATTATAAACTATAAAAAAAAATGGGTTAGGAACAAGTTTCCTGAAGTTGAAACCATTAGTCTATCACTAACAATAACAAAAACTGAAGTTCAAAATTTTAAATAATGTCATGATCCGGAATATTAAAGGAAAACCTTTTATTAGGAGGATATAGGATCTATTGACTTTCACCAAAGAAACATACCTTCCATGCAAAAACTTTGCTAATTCTGCCCACTTGTTTCCATAGATCTGATGATAATGAATCAAAACCAACTCTTCTTCCTGAGTCCATGCTTCCTTGTTTATAGCAGGATTAAGGTGATGATGCCACCTGGGCAATGAAAATCACCAAGATATGAAGTTAATAAAACCACATTAGTATATGCATTGGCACAGCCTCTCCAGGCAATGGGATGGGTTGGTCAAGGGGAAAACGAAAGAAACATTAATATCAGCAGCGAGAGGAAGCAAAGAAGGTGTTTCTGGGTGGAATTAAGATTTTTAACTGACATATAGAATATGTTGGTGACAAACTAGATGAGTGAGAATCAACAACTGGGTTGAGAGTAAAAAAAAAACTATTCTAGCGGCCTAATATGAATACATAATACATAAAAATTAAATCAACTGTTCATAGCATCTGAGATGTTTTCATGTATTCAAGAGGCCAGCTCAATGAAAATCAAAATAGACACAAACCTTGAACATATATAGCATTACCAAATGATGTTACTTATAATTCAACAATTTTACAAGGGACATTAATTGTGAGGAAAAATGGAACTAATGAATAATTGAAATGAAATTAAAGAAGCTCTCTTGCATACCTCTCACGACATTGCTTCCCAATGCGCCCAGGTAAATGTTGAGCAATTGTGGACCATTTCTTTGGCCCAAATTTATGTACGAGTTGTATAATCATGTCGTCCTCCTATGTAATTGATATGTATTAACAACAATATAGCATCAGTATAGAAAGGTTCTGATTTATTGTTAACTGAGCTGAGGGTTATTGGGTGAAAGCGTTGAGAAAAAACCTCTTTAGACCATGGGCCTTTTATGAGCTCTGGATTCAGGACTTTCTGCCATCGATGCAGGCACTGGACGTCTGTCCGATCCTTGAAACACTCCGCTATAAAATACAAACTTCTCATTTAATTTAATATCATCACTATATAACTACCAGATATAATAAATCTCAAAGCACTTAAATGAAGCTTATGATCAAGATCAACATATTCAACAAGATGACAAGTGACAAACTGCAAGTTCAATTAGTATTGCCTTCATGACAAATCAATTCTATATTACCATCTCAACAGCAGCTTGAACCTTACGATGAATGAAAAAAAAAAAAGTTACACATAAGTATACCTATCTTCTTCCAGTTTTTCCCTTTATAAAGCTGAACAGCCTTGCGCAACAGCTCGTCCTATATTGAAAAGAAAATAAATATTATTATGTCAGATTAGTGAGATAATAAATATTTGAAGCATTTACAAGGTATATAAACCCAAGCTTTTAAAACTAAGGAAAAGAAATACTAGGAGGTAGAAGTAAAAGGAGGACCATAAGTCCATACAATAAGGCTTTAGTGCATGGATAACAATGTGTCTAAAAAAGTAGGAATCCTCTCATGTGATTTAAAGACAGTAAATCATAAAGAGAAAATATAAACATTCTTTTGTGCAGTTACAGTTATATATACTGATCATTATTTATGATATTTGAATACAATTGAAAAGATCAAGCTGGTAATGCACTTGCCTCTTCAGAAGTCCATTGACCTCTTGTCGATTTCCTTGTTGGTCCACTGATTCTCCTAAAAGTAAAGAGTATAAAGTAATAAATAAAGATTTTGATACTAATAGTTTCAATTCAGATGAAAATGGCTCATAAGAACTACAGAATGAAAGATGGAAATTTATAACAATTTCAAAATTCATTCAAATAATTTTATAAGGATAAAAAAAAAAACAAGAAAAGATTAATCTTATTGGGAAAACATCAAGCTGAACCTCTTAAACATCATCCTGATGTGTTAATCATCATTGTATAAAAACAATAAAAAAAAAAACTGTATAAACATACAAGTCAGTTACAGTTTATCATTTTAACCAGTAGAATAAAAAGATAGGGGCAAGCTATGAGTAGAAGATTATTAGCAGTGAATTATGCATTGTGCATGACATGAACCTATGTAGCACTTTCTATTTTATATTTTTGTTATCCCGAATTACACTTGATAAAGGATACATTTTTGAGTTATAGGATTACATTTGTGAATTTTCATAAGACTAGGTGATTTCTATCAACAAAAAAGAAAAAGGTAATACAAATTCTATATAATACTGCTGGCTCATTACTGAACTATCTTACAAGGCTAACAATAGCACATCAATCACACCTAAAAGTATATGAGAACCGTACTAGTACTATGCAACCATATATGCCATAGCAGGTCTAAAAAGAAGGAGACAAAAACTGAATTATACCCATTTGTGGACCGCACTCTTTGCAAATTGTTGTTAGTTCCATTAACCGCAGATGGCTGCGCAGGTGATTGTGGAGGTGGTGGGAGCGGCGGAGTAGCTGCAGCCTGATTGGCTATGTTGCTATCGCCTTCCGTAGACATTTGGCAAAGAGATAAAACAGAACACCCCAATTCCAACTCGGCAATAATCCTCTCCTATAGTAATCCCCCAAGGCATTATATACCTTCCTGAACAGTAGGAAGACCACCCTTATCGCAAGTTGAATAGAGAAACTGGAAGAGGATCAGATGAAAAAGATATCAGAAAGCATTCAATACTAGCGTGTAGCAACTGCATAACCCTATCACAAATTGACAATAATTTAATATCCAATTTGGGAAACAAAAACAAATGCGGAGCGATAATGTGAGTTCGCTAGCTATGGAGTTATATCCAGTTCATGTGTACAGTTTCAGTTTAAAATTAGCACAAAAATAAGCACAGACACAGGCCCACAGCAATCCAGCAAGAGTCAATCGCAGAGCTTCTCATTATTAATGGAGAAAAATCGCAGTTTCAAATTTTGCATCTCAACAACCTGAAGACAACAAATTCCTGAGGGAATCATAGACGGTCAATTCTTTGCATCACACTCAAGAATTCGAAAACATTCAGATAGATCCTGGGAAAGTGAACCAGCTAAATCCAATTAATCCTCAGCATATTCAAAAACCCTAACCTCCGAATTTGAAAATTGGGGCTTTCGCAGACCGTACAAGAAGCAGAATTAAATTCGAAAGAGAGTTTCGTTACTTCCGCGTCAAATGGGAGCACTAATTTCAAAAACAAAACAATCGATTCGTAAGGCCTAATTCGGACACACTGAAGCATCAAATGAGATAGAAAACTGACCGCTGTGAGCTCCAGATTGTGATGTATAACTGATCGGAAGAGCGGGGAGGAAGATGAGCTCGGCGAAGAGTCAGACTCAGTGGGCATGGCAGATCCGGCGAGGAAGAGAGAAAGATCTGGAAGAGCACATGAGATGAGTTTTGGGTTTGGGATCGAGAGAGTAGAAGGGATGATGAAAAAACAGTGCTATAAAACGGTCCAAAAAATTTCAAAAACAAAGGCGGAGAAGGGAAGCTTTCATTTCAAACCCTACGTTTTAAAATAGAGGAGTATGTGGCCATCTAAACGGACGGTCAGGATTTGTTTGCTTTTTCGCTTCTGCTTTGACTTTTCTGGTGAATTTGAAACGGCTAGAGGAAAAAAGGGAAATAATAATACTTGTAGATAGAAGAGAAACAACCTTCAAATCAAATTAAATTATTCAATAGGATTCTACCAAAAATAAATAAATTAAATTATTAAAGATATGATTTTAATGCTTTAAAATGATGTATTAAAACTACAATTTTGAAATTTTAATTCTTGTACCAAAATTTGAATTGAACAAATCTTGTGATATTTTGTCTTTTTTAATCAAAATATAAGCATTAAAATATAAATATCAACATAATTTGTGAAACAATGATCCAATTCAAATTTCAATCTTATGTGATTCTATCGTTGTCAAAAGTTAACTGAACTCGAAAAACCGATTTGATTGATCCGTTCTTAAATTCAATTTTGACTCTACTTTGATATCGTTCCGAAAATGTATGAACTCAACTCGACCGACCTAGGATCCAACCCTATTGGACTATAAATGTAAATTTTATTAAAAAATTAATATAATATTAATTTAAAAATAATTTTATTTATTTTTACATGTTAAAATTATTATTTATAATTTAAGAAAACATAATAGTGAAGATAAATTTTAATAAATGACGTTATTGACTCGTTGGTCAATTTGAACACGTACGATAACCTCCCATAACCCGACCCACTTTTAACCGGTAACCTAATTGGCGCGATCTTGCAATGATTGAACCTGACCGAATCAATCCAATTGACATGTCTAGTTACTTTTGGATATAATATTATTTTCTAAAATATTTTTTTATCATAACACATAAGATTCTCACCTTCACACTGACTAAAAATCCTTTCCAAATATTTTTGTTAACTTTTCAACCTCTTATAAATATTTTTAGATAAAATTTTAATTGATTATTGTAAATTTTATTTTAAAAAAAGTTAAAGTCATTTTTATTGAATAAATTAGGAAAATATCATATTAATATAACATGTTATAGCTTACTATTTTGGAGATAAATCACATGAGAAGGGCGTTTGTGTATTTATTTATTGAGTTTGAATATTATGCGGAACAAATGTTCTGTGCAAATATGCGGCAAGCAGAAGTGCATCGTAAAGCTTTCGACAAAAAAAATGCACCGTAAAGCATTAAAAGTGCATCGTAAAGACTCAAGAGTTCATTTGTAAATGACACTATTACGAGGCATTATAAAGCATCAAATGTTCATCGTAAAACATCAAAAGTGCATCGTAAAACATCAAAAGTGCTTTCCTAATTTGAATGTACTTTTGATACTTTATGCTAAACTTTTAATAAGGACCATAGATGAAGTTGAATCAACAATCAATAGTGAGCCTCATATTACACAATTTTTATGTCGCACATGATTCATACTCTTTGTTTATTTTATTTTTTGATAAGGAAAGGAATTAGGTTAGACCACCCAAAAGAGAAAAATTTATCCTAGAGCATCCTTGCGGATACTGGATCAGAAGCAACCGGTAAGGAAGAGATGCGACGAAAAAAATCCAACATTGCAGTATGCAAAAGTGTTGGCTTCTCGGAATATGTGCGAGATACTCAAACTCTAAAAATGGCACAACAGAAACTAAATATCAGTTCGAACAAGCTCGGTCTCCCACGAACAGCTACATTCTCCCTACACGGCTTTGACAAGTTGCGGGTTATAACCTTCAATTAAAATGTAGGGAATGCCAAGACAGATAGCATAAAGAATCCCTCGTCGAAGCTCAAAATCCTCAAACATCAAGACAAACTCGCATCCAAGATATTCATCGTAGAAAAATGAGAATAAATCTCACTTGTTCCCTCTAAAAAAGTGACACTCTAGATTACACTTTAATGAAACAAGGATAAAATATGACACATATGTATTTTTCCTATATTATTCACTTATTTCTAAAAGATTTATTTTCGCGGGACTAGCAAAGTTTGTGCATCGATTTTGCCTTGAATGTGTATCAAAACTAGTTTAAAGTGCTTCAAAATAGGTTAATTGTGCATCTAGTTTTTTTATCCACATTGTTCATCGATTTTGAAGTTTTTATTTTTTACTTAATTATGTGCATGAATAAGGTTTTCACATATAGTTAGCTAGTTTTTTATGCACATAGTGTTAGTTTCAATGTAAATACATCAACAGACACTCGAACTTGTAACTTTTTTTCAACCAGCCCCCTGTACTATAAAAGTTTCAAAAAAACACCTAAACTTAACTAAATTTGTTCAATTAAACACTTTATGCTGATGTGGCATTGCGCGTGAAAATCAATCGACATTTTCGAGAGTAGATTCACTTGCATTTGATTTTTTTTTAATTTTCTTTTCTTCTTCTTTTTCTTCTTTATTTGTTAATAACTTCGATCTTGTGTAATTTCTTATTTATATTTTCTTCATGTGTTTTGTATTTTCCTTCCTTTTTTCTTTTTATTTTTACTTTTTCTCATATATCCAGATCTGATATCTCATATATCCAGATCTGATTTTGTAGATCTGGATTTCCGGCAGAAGGTTTGGACGAAACGACGGCCTATCTTCTCTCGACAAAACGACGGACTGGAAAGAATTGGATCGTCAACATTACAAGCAACTAGAACCAGAAAGGGTGAGCGAAGGACTCAGAGAGAATTCGAAGTCTTCACCTGCGGCATAGAAGGAACCGGAACCAGAGAGAATTACAAATCAGGAGAGAACACAAACTCGATAGAAAGAATTCTCACCGCAGGCATACATTCTCTGCCTCGATTTCGTGTTGTCGGACTCCAGATTCCAAAAATCCACGAATCTAAGTCATCCAAAAATCTTCTTACTTTTGAATCAATGGGCGATGGATGCAATTTGAAGAATATCAAGCATTCCATTTTCTAGTGCTAGGAAGGAAGGTGATGTGATTCAAATCAGGCTGGAACGACTTCGCCGCCTCCGCTCCGTCGTCGCCCTCTTCGCCGCCTTCTTCAACCACCTTCGCTCCCGCCTCCGATTCAGATCCTCTGACTCCGACTCCTCCCTCCTCGGCACCGGCCTCGCCGGTCTCGTAGTCCTCCGTCGTTGAATTTTCTGAGAGGGGGTTTAGGGTCGGCCTCGCCGGTCTCGTCGTCCTCCGCTCCCTCTTTCTTTGTGGTTCCTTCATACTCCGGCGATGAAGATATACAATCGGTGAAGAATTCCGATTTCTCGAGTCCGGAAAGTGAATATTAGATTTGGAAATAGATCTAGGATTTGCCATCAGTGAAGATATGCCATTGGTACAAAATAGATCTAGGATTTTTTTTAGTAGATTTGCAAAGTGAATATGAGATTTTTGGTAGAAAGATATGTTTATGATTTTTTTTAATAAATTTGGAAAGTGTATTAGAGCTTTTTTAATATTTTATTTATTTATTTATTAAATTTAAAAAATAAAAATGATTACATATGTGGCATCTATATGGCATCCGCATGGCGTATATGTGGCATCCTAGTCGCGCGAGTGAAGTTCACTCAAGGGCTTAGTGTTTATAAGTGTAAAAAATGTTAAGCTCAGGTGTTTATTTGAAACTTTTATAGTACAGGGGGCTGGTTGAAAAAAAGATACAAGTTCGAGTGTCTGTTGATGTATTATGCCCATATATAAGATGTACTTTTTGGTAATTTTGATGCATATATAGTTAATTATGATGCGCATATACATAAATAATGCACACTTTTTTATGATTATTTTGATGCATGTACAATTGATTTTGTTGGACAAATATAAATACTATGCGCATGGTTTGATGCACAAACATTCAGTGAGCTCTGATGTACATTAAATTAGTTCTGATGGACATGTAAGTAAGATGCACATTTTAGTTGTTTTAATGTACACACAACTCGTTATTTTGATGCACATAAAACGCCCCTTTTGATGCACATTCAACTAATTTCAATGCGCACACAAACAATTTTGATGTGCAAAAATCCGGTTTTGATGCACTTCCCCACGCACGTACGTCCCTTGTGTTTATTTTTTTCAAATATGTGAATAATTCGCTAAAAATTTATCTATACCATAATTTTTCAATTTAAATGAAATGATCAGCGTCATTGCTTCTTATTCATCCAACATCTCTTGTTTATTCTCATTTTACACAAACGTCACTTCTCACCAGATCTTCTGCTTACTATTTGACACATTTCATACCTATATGTTATCTATTTTGCTCACAAAGGAATTTCATTGCTCAAGATTTGAGCATTTGACTTCCAATCTTGGTTTGGTAGATCTTTACCATCCAGCTTGAGGGGGAGTGTTAGCTAGTTAGTTTATAGCTCCTTTACATGTATTTATTATGTTAGCTTTCCTAGGTGTAGTTGTGCTACTATAGCTCCTAGATGTAGTTGGTAGTTGTTTATAGCTCTTACTTTTTAGTGTATAGCCTTTTTGACTTTTGTACTAGTTAGCTTACAAGACAAGCTTTCATGCTTTATCTTCTTGTACAAATATGGGTTTCAACCCTTTGGAATGAATATCAGAAAATTACTCCAACTTTCCTCTCTCACACCAATGATAGTCCATGCCAAAAGAAAAGGATAGAGTATTGTACAAATTGTAGACATGACTACCACTCTCACACATAGACCATATCTTGGTTGTCCAGAAAAGTCCCTGAACCAAGCAATCTTTAGTTCTTTACCATTTTGCAATATTAGTAACTGAAGAGATTGGAAATTGAAATGTATAATTAACCAAAAAAAATCAAAATGCATAAACAAATCGAATTTTTCAGAGTACAAAGAAGTGCGGGGCTGCCTCAAAACGCGTTTGTACATTGTTCAGTAAAATTAAAAAAAATTAGGATAATATGGGGGGACCACTTTCCACTTAGGATGCAAGCACTATTAAACTCTTACTGTGCGAGGAGAGAAGTAGCATTTTCAAAGTGAAAAGACTCTTCTCCTTTCTCCCTCCATTCGTTTCTCAATTCTCCCGTCAATTCCCTGGCAATTCGTTTCTCAATTCCTAGATCATGGATGCCAACGTTGCCGCCGCCCTTGCTCCTACTACGGGCATCGTCGCTCCTGCTTCGGTCGCCGACCATGTCCTGCCCCGGTCGCCCGCCCTGCTCTGGGCACCACCACCCCTGCTGCTTCGTTCGCTAACGGCTGGTCTTTCAAGGTGTGATTAATTAACTCAGTGTTTATCATCATCCTAATCTCTCTTTTGTTGAGTCTTTTTTTCACCGTCACCCACCTTCGTTCTAAACCAAATCATCCCTTACTTTATGTATCGGGGTTGAGGTCGGTAACTATTCCTAGTTCCGGCACTTCTATATTCATGGCGGCTACCCTATCGATGAGGTATAGGGATGAGTCTGTGTCGTTTGGATTCGTAGCCGGCAAGTCTTGGCTTGGCTACGAATCGTCAACGCAGGCTATACCCTTGAGCATCCCCAACATGCTCATCTCTTCTCCAAGGAGCTAGTTCGTGGGACTTGAACTATTCTTTGGAGAAGTTGAACCCATCCGATTCACAAATGCTCTCCAATGTTGTGAAATATAAAAGTATGTTGGGCATGAAACTCTACTTCAAATCATGAGTTGAGTGGCAGAAGTTGGGGCAACAATGGATGCATGGACACTATCATGTGTTCATTTATTGCCTCATTGTGATCAACCTTGCTCAATCAACCCTTTATTTATTTCATTTGAGTAATATATTCACTTTGATAATTGTTACTAGACTAAAGCTTTAAACTTTGCATGCATGGAACTATTTCTTTTCTTGGCTGGCTGCAACCGGAGTTGTGGCGGCTAGAGTAGTGGCATTGGTAAATGATGATATTTTCTAATATAATAAATTAATTTTAGAATATATGAAGTATTTTAGTATGATAAATCATCACCCAAGCTATTATGGAGACAATTGCGGTCTCCATGAAATCTGATACATTGATATATTTTTAAATTAATATTAATAAAAAAATATATGAATCCGAGACAATGGGGTAATAAATGAACACATGATAGTGTCGCCGACTGGTTTTTGAAGGTTTGGTTGATTATTATAGTGCTTGTCGTCATCTTATTCTCTGTTACGTTGAGTTTTTTCACCGTCACCCACCTCCGCTCCAAACCAAATCACGCCTTGCTTTATGTAGGCGGGGTGAGGTCGGACCGGACGGTAACTATTCCTAGTTCTGGCACTTCTATAAACATGGAAGCTACCATATCGATGAGGTAGAGGGATGAGTCTGTGTCGTTTCGATTCGTAGGCGGCGAGTCTTGGCTTGCCTATGAATCCTCGACGCAGGCTATACCCTTGAACATCCCCGACATGCTCATCTCTTCTCCAAAGAGCGCTAGTTCGTGGGACTTGAACTATGCTCTGGATAAGTTGAATCCATCCGATTCACAAATGATCTCCAATGTTGTGAAATATAAAAGTATGCTGGGCATGAAACTCTACTTCAAATCATGAGTAGAGTGGCAGAAGTTGGGGCAGCAATGGGTGCATGGACACTATCATGTGTTCATTTATTGCCCCATTGTGATCAACCTTGCTCAATCAACCCTTTATTTATTTCATTTGAGTAATATCTTCACTTTGATAATTGTTACTAGTCTAAAGCTTTGAACTTTGCATGCATGGAACTATTTTTTTTCTTGGTTGGCTGCAACCGGAGTTGTGGCGGCCGGAGTAGTGACGTTAGTAAATGATGATATTTTCTAATCGTCGATGTAGGTTATACCTTTGAGCATCCCCGACACGTCATCTCTTCTCCAAGGAGCGCTGGTTCGTGGTACTTGAATTATGCTTTGGTATTCGTTCTATAAAGTCTCGATTTCTCCATCCATTTTCCTCACCAGGTTATGAGTGCAAGAAATTTTTTCTCCTCTCGTTTTTCCATCAATTTTTCCTCGCCTCAGATCATTTCTCTGGCCATTTCCTCCCTCGCCTCATGGATGTCGCCCCCGCCTCTGCTGTTCCGATGGTCATTGCTCCGACCAACGCCCCCGGTCCTCCATTGGGCGTCGCCCCCGCTCCTCCGGTCGTCGCCGCCCTTGTTGCTCGGGTCGTTGGCGGCTGGTCTTTCCTAGCTGGCAGCGGTCAACGAGGAGAACTTCCCAGGTGGTTGCGGTCGTCAACGAGAGCCATGACTCGACTGATGGCGGTGGTCGACAAGAATGGTGGAGGAAAACACCCTCTCTGGTTTCCCATATTTGTGAGTGTGTTGTGAAAGACGATAAAAACAAAAATGCATCTAATTTTTTTTATCCCTTTCCAAATTAAAAAAATATAGAAAAAAACAAAGAAAAAAAATTAGAAGATGGGCCTACCCTCCACGTAGACAGCGAGGTTTATCCTCGCCTCTTTTGCAAGGTTCCCAGGCTTTTCCAAGAGGAAAGGAATACGATAGTCGGTCGTTTTATAAGGCCTGGCTCGATTCTTGATTGAAATATATAATTAACCAAAAAAAAATCAAAATGCATAAACAAATCAAATTTTTCAGAGTACAGAGAAGTGCGGGGCTGCCTTATAACGCGTTTGTACATTGTTCAGTAAAATTAAAAAAAATTAGGATAATATGGGGACCACTTTCCATGTAGGATGCAAGCACTATTTAACTCTTACGATGAGAGGGGAGAAGTAGCAATTTCAAAGTGAAAAGCCTCTTCTCCTTTCTCCCTCCATTCGTTTCTCAATTCCACAGACTATTCCCCGACAATTTGTTTCTCAATTCCTCGATCATGGATATCAATGTTGCCGCCGCCCCTGCTCCTGCTCCGGGCGGCGCCGCCCCTGATGCTCCGGTCGCCAACGGCTGGTCTTTCAAGGTGTGGTTAATTAACTATGTGTTTGTCGTCATCCTAGTCTTTGTTACGTTGAGTCTTTTTTTCACCGTCACCCACCTCCGCTCCAAACCAAATCATCCCTTGCTTTATATAGCGGGGGTGAGGTCGATAACTATTCCTAGTTCGGGCACTTCTATAAACATAGCAGCTACCCTATCGATGAGGTATAGGGATGAGTCTGTGTCGTTTCAATTCGTAGACGGCAAGTCTTGGCTTGCCTATGAATCCTCGACGCAGGCTATACCCTTGAGCATCCCCGACATGCTCATCTCTTCTCCAAAGAGCGCTAGTTCGTGGGACTTGAACTATGCTCTGGAGAAGTTGAACCCACCCGATTCACAAATGATCTCCAATGTTGTGAAATATAAAAGTATGTTGTGCATGAAACTCTACTTCAAATCATGAGTAGAGTAGCAAAAGTTGGGGCAACAATGGGTGCATGGACACTATCATGCGTTCATTTATTTCCCCATTGTGATCAACCTTGCTCAATCAACCCTTTATTTATTTCATTTGAGTAATATCTTCACTTTGATAATTGTTACCAGTCTAAAGTTTTGAACTTTGCATGCATGGAACTATTTTTTTTCTTGGTTGACATCAACCGGAGTTGTGGCGGCCAGAGTAGTGGCGTTGGTAAATAATGATACTTTCTAATATAATAATTATTTTTAGAATATATGAAGTAACCGGAGTTGTGGTAGTCATTCTATAAAGCCTCTTAAAAAATATTTTTAGATAAAACTTTTAATTGATTATTGTAAATTTTATTTTAAAACAAGTTAAAATCATTTTTATTAAATAAATTGGGAAAATATCATATTAATATAACATGGTATAGCTTACTATTTTTGAGATAAATCACGCGAGAAGGGATGTTTGTGAATTTTTTGATTGAGTTGGAATCTTGTGCGGAACAAATGTTATGTGTGAATATGTGGCAAGCAAAAGTGTATCGTAAAACATCAAAAGTGCACCGTAAAGACTTAAAAGTGCATTTGTAAATGAAAATATTATGAGACATCGTACAACATCAAAAGTTCCATCGTAAAGTATCAAAAGTGCATCGTAAACATCAAAAGTGCTTTTCTAATTTGAATGCATTTTTGACGTTTATGATGAACTTTTAATAAGGATCATAGATGAAATACAACCAACAATCAATAATTAGCCTCATATTACAAAACTTTTATGTCGAACATGATTCACACACTTTTTTTATTTTTATTTTTTAATAAGGAAAGGAGTTAGGCTAGATTGTCAAAAGAGAAAAAATTTATCCTCGAGCATCCTTGGGGATGATATCCCTAAGGACCGGATTACAAGCAACCAATAAGGAAGAGAACCGACGAAAAGTTCCAACATTGTAGTATGCAAAAGTGTTAGGCTTCTCGGAACACATGTGAGATACTCAAACTTTGAAAAATGGTCCAATAGAAACTATATATCAGTTCGAACAAGCTCGATCTCCCGAGGACAGCTCCATTCTACCTACACGACTTTGACAAGTTGAGGGTTATCACCTTCAATTAGAATGTGGGGAATGCCAAGACGGATGGATTAAAGAATCCCCTTTCGAAGCGCAAAAGCTTCAAACACCAGGACAAACTCGCATCCAAGATATCCACCGTCGAAAAATAAGAATAAATCTCACTTGTTCCCTCTAAAAAAGTGACACTCTAGATTAAACTTTCATGAAACAAGGATAAAATATGACACATATGTATTTTTTCCATATTATTCACTTATTTCCGAAAGATTTATTTTCGTGGGACTTGCAAAGTTTGTGCATCGGCTTTGCCTTAAATGCATATCAAAACTAGTTTAAAGTTCTTCAAAATAGGTTAATTGTGCATCTTGTCTTTGATGCCCACTGTGCATCGATTTTGAAGTTTTTATTTTTTACTTATTTATGTGCATGAATAAGGTTTTCACATATAGTTAATTAGTTTTTTTTATGCACATAGTGTTAGTTTCAATGCATATGCATAAATAAGATGTACTTTTTGGTAATTTTGATGCATATATAGTTAATTATGATGTACATATACATAATTACATAAATAATGCACACTTTTTTATGATTATTCTGATGCAAGTACACTTGATTTTGTTGGACAAATATAAATACATGCACATAGTTTGATGCACAAATTCAGTTAGTTTTGATGTACATTAAATTAGTTCTAATGGACATGTAAGTAAGATATACATTTTAGTTGTTTTGATGTACACACAACTCGTCATTTTGATGCACATAAAATGCCCCTTTCGATGCACATTCGACTAGTTTTAATGCGCACACAAACAATTTTGATGTGCAAAAATCCGGTTTTGATGAACTTCCCCACGCACGTACGTCCCTTGTGTTTATTTTGTTTAAATATGTGAATAATTCGCTAAAAATTTATCGATACCATAATTTTTCTATTTAAATGAAATGATCAGCGTCATTGCTTCTTATTCATCCAACATCTCTTGTTTATTCTCATATTACACAAACATCACTTCTCACCAGATTTCCTGCTTATTATTTGACACATTTCATACCTATATGTTATCTAATTAGCTAGTCTATTATGATGGAATTGTAAAAAAAAAAATTAGGTCAATTTTTATAAATAAAGTGAGATTCAATAAAGAATGTTAAACTCATACTTCAAATTAACAATTTAACAATAAGTCTGTCAATACTCCTATATATTAAAAATAGGTAAACTTAAGTGTCAAAAGTCTAAATTTGGATATTTTTAAAAAATACTTTCTTGTGTGGATTTAAAAATGGAATAGTTTTTAAAGACTCATATGTCGACGATGTCTATTCCTCACCATTGTCAATGTACTCTTAAGCCGAAAAGCAAGTGTCAAAAAGCTCTATATGGCATCGCAAACTAGGTCTTCCATTCATTAATTTAAAAATTCTTACAAAATATTTTCAATTAGACATTTCAATGTCCATGTTAAAATACTGTAGATCTCTAATTTTAACAATAAAAGCCATATATTGCCTTTTAGTTTTCTAGCATCATTTCTAATTATTCATTAGAAGTTATTTACTTCGACATATGGACATCTCTAAATATCTATCATAACGATTACAAGTACTCTATTATTATTTTAGATCATTTCACAATATATATTTGTATCCATTAAAATATAAGTCTGACGCAAAAAGAAATCTTTATTGAATTCAAAGTCCTAGTTGAAAAATATGTCAAACAAAAAATAAAAAAAAATTCACACTTTTAATGGAAGAAAATACATGCTCTAAAGTTGTTATTGCAAGGTCTAGAAGTTGCCCAATTCATCACACCTCCTCATACATCTTAGTACAATGGCTATTTCAGAAGACCTCATCGCCACATAATTGACACACGTCTAAGATTTATAGACCTTTTCATTTTAAACACCAATTTATTTAATTAAATGGATGCATACTCCAATTGTTCAAAACTTTAGTTTAGTTCAAATGAAACAATCTCTTATCCTGAAACGAACTCTTATCCTGAAACGGATGCACTTTTTCTAGTTCGTAGTGCACTTTTCCAATTTCAAAGTGCACTTTTTCGGATTTGCACTTTTCGTACTTTGCAGTGCACTATTTGTAGTGCATTTTCATATTGCACTTTTTGTATTTTGCAATGCACTTTTGTATGAAAAGTGCACTACAAACTATGAAAAGTGCATTCGTTTCACGTTTCATGATAAAAGTTTGTTTTATTTGAACCAAACTCTTCAAGACCTATCTCTATTTTTAAACTTTTTTCAAACACAACCTACATGTAACTTGTCCAATATAGTCTTATTGTTATATGATTTTGGGGTCAAGATATATAAATCCTCACCCTGAGCATATTGAGAGGATGTTTTTAATAAACCTAGGGAAAGCAAAACAAACAAGAACAAATACACAAGTAGGAAAAACAACTTTATCAAAATATTTTGTTTGTTTGTATTTCACAATTATTTTTGTAGGATATTTTTAACCCAAAGTATATATTTTTCCTAAAATCTAGGGGTGAGTAAAAATACCCAATCCGTGATCCGATCTGGCATATCCGATCCGATAAAATATGTATCCGAATGTATCACAAAATTTTCTATCCGTGTCCGATCCGGGAATTTTTTCCGAAAAACGGGACCGGGGATTCGAAGCAATCGGATATCCGATATATATGGTACTATATATATTTTTGGAAAATGCACATTAATACTAAGTAGCATAGATGTTTTAATGAGTATTTTGTAAAAAAATTACTCATGAAGGCTTCAATTTTGCTCAACCATCTAAAATTTCTCTTAAAATTAACAAGGTCGACAAATATTCGGTTTCAATATGCATTAATCATGCATATTAATTGGGCCTAAATCACAAATATTAGAAATAGTTTTTCAAAACGGATAGCTCGAAATCGATATCCACTAGCGGATATTCGAGCCATCCGTTTTGAACCTAAAATAAATAGGTATGAATTGAATTTTTAACCTAAAATTCCCTTATAAAAAGAAATGTTGGTCGGTTCCGGACCGGAAGGAACTAGATGCGAGCTATCCGTTTTGAACCTAAAATAAATAGGTATGAATTGAATTTTTAACTTAAAATTCCCTTATAAAAATAAGGGAAATTCCTTTTGGCGCCCCTAAAATTTTGCCTTTTCCTTTTGCTGTCCAAGAAAAAACTTATTCATCTTGATACCCTTAAGGTTTTGGCTTTTTCCCGTTGACGCCTCTCTCCGGTTTAAAGTTAATTTCAAGCTCATCATTATATTCCTCACCCTTAAATTAGTAGGATTTGACTATTAGAACATCAAAATTCATAACCTAACCATTCCAATTTGAATTTGTAAACAACCACTTGAAATAGAGGATTGTTTAACAATTCAAATTGATGTAGTTTGATTATGAATTTAAGTGTTTTAAGAGTTGAATCCTACTAATTTAAGAGTGATGAACATAATTGTGAGCTTGAAGTTAACTAATTTGAACCGGAAAGGGGCGTCAACGAAAAAACCAAAACCTTAGGGGTACCAAATATAAGTTTTTTTCTTAGGCACTAAAAGAAAAAAGCAATACTTTAGGGACGCCAAAAGAAATTTCCCTAAAAATAAATATTGGTCCGTTGGTCGGTTCCGGACAGGAATGAACCAACCGGACGACCGGACTTATAAAAGCTAAAACCCTCTAAATATATGAAAATTCTTAAACCCTAAATTCCCTTGCTAAAATCCGTTTTTGAGATTCTCTCCTCTCAAACCGTTTTGCGCTCTCACCGGTCACTCCCGCCAGACGACCAAGCGCCTTCGCTTTCGCTGAGAAATCTCATCAAATTGTGGGAAGAAACTACAGTAATTTGAGTCGAAAAGTTGCAAGCAGAGGTGTTAAAAGATGAAGACAGATGACTATGCCGCCACAAAGGAGTTGTTTCAGCATCACATAGACTCGTATAATCACTTGGTGGATTCAGGGTTGGGGATTTTGATGGATAATTTGAAGCCCATTGAAGTTGTTGATCCGTCGTCAAAATCGAAGCTTTCAAATATCCTTTTGCCCTTTCACATGTCGGAATTCTATTATGTTATTAGAATTGATTGTTGATGTATATATGTTCGATGTGTTATCTCCTTGACTAGTAGTGGTTGCACTTTCCTTTCGCAACCCCAGGTTGCTCCCACCGATGAAGGAGAGGTCTGCACGCGCTCTTCAAGCACCTCTCTTGCCGTATGAGGCGAGTGTTGTTCAAATTGAAACTTTTAAGAAAAGTTTATTGATTTAGGAACCATTGTTTACAAGCTTATTCCTTTTTTGAGGCAATTGTAACTTTGGTAAGTTGCTTTTTGTTGTGGCAGTGTCGGCAAGCGAAGATATCGTATGCAGGCAGGTTGGATGCTGATCTTGTTCTGAGATACAAGGAAAAGGAGAAAACACATAGTATGAGTCTTGGGCACTTTCCGATAATGCTAAAGGTTGGCCTAGACTTCATTGCTTTTTAATTGCCATAGCTTGAATCATTTACTGTTTGCATGATAATTATAGTTCTATATTCATCTCTTTTTTTATGCAATGATTGTAATCATGGTCAAAGGGCTCTTGTATAGTTCTATGTGATTATTGTGTGAGGGGCATTGTGATAGTGCTTGTAAGTAGAGCCGAAGTGCAATCCAACGGTTAGTTTCCTACTAGTGCAGTGGTAGTGCTTGGAAAATTGAAACATGTCGTGTATGCCTAATTGAATTTTGAGTATGTGAGGTACCTGTATATTTGGTTGTTAGTGGGGATACAACTTAACCTTTTCCAAAGATAAATTAGATGTAATCACTCTGTTTGCTTGTGTTATGCTTTATTGGGATCTACATTTACTTAAATTTATTCTTCTTATCCTGCAGTCTAGGCTTTGTCATTTGCGGGAAGCTGACCCCCAAAAGCTAGTAGCCTACAAAGAGGAGCCATTGGAGATGGGTGGGTATGTATAATAAACTATCCAGTCCTGTTATTTTGTTCCTTAGATTCTTAATCATGTTTTTGCTGAGTTACGGTGCCATAATGGTAGTACTTGAGTTGAGGTCTACTAGCTTTAGATTGTGACCAGTTGACCACCATGGGTAAAAGGGAGTCAAAGAACACTCAAAGCTATATTATTTGACTAAAATACTGGACATAAATCCAGTATGAATATATTATAATCATTAATCAATGAAGTTATTGGCATAGAACTAGTCAACTAGCTAAAATTCAAAATAAAAATTGGCAGGGGTATCTATCGTCTTGGATTATAAATATCTTGAACTGCCACTAGGCAAATTGTTGCACTTAATGATACTGGACCCAAGATATTGTGCAAGGCATCTAAAAGTGGTGAAAAATGGTAGACTTAATCTCTGTTGGTTCCTTCTTATAAATGCTTAATAGGAGTATTTAGATGTAGTAGCATCTTTTAGACATGACTTTTTCCCATCTTCTTTCAGAGTTGCTATCCTTACAATTTATTTTACTATGAGCATTGTTGTTTACTTCTTTTTTCCAGCTACTTCGTTTTAAATGGGCTTGAGAGAGTTCTTAGACTGATAATTATGGCGAAGCGCAACTATGTAGGTGAAATTTGTTTTGCACATCTTCTTTAGAAAATTTCATATTTGAAGTTGTATTTTTTCTTAATTTTCTTTTGCTTGGAAGGTTTTATGTTTTGTTTTGTTTTGTTTTGCGTTTCGGCTTTGTTTTACCTCGTCTTTGTCTTTGCTTGCTTGGTTTTTGCTTTCCTGTTTTTCTACTTGCCTTCTGTGGTCTCGTTGGGTCTTTTGGTCGCTCTCCCGTTGCTCTAAGCCAGGGGTGCCCCCATCTTGACCCCCCAGATTTCCCGTAAGGGAAGTTCCACTGGGTAACTGTTGTTGTTGTTATTTCTTTTGCTTGGAAGTTAGGGGTGACTTTATTTCTGAATTATAAGCCTTTTATCATATTGTCCCACAAAGTTTCCATTTTTTTCTCACTTCATAGGACAGTGTCTTAGAGATTAGATAATCTTATTGTTTGAAAGTGGTATACCATTACCAATTCACTAATTGAAGATGTTTTCATGAGCAGATTCGACATAACTTTTTTTTTTTGTTATATGTACAAAGGACTTATTTCTTATGCTTCTGAAGAATATATTTAAAAGAATAAGATGTTGACTTCAATCATATTAATATATCAAATTATCATCAATCTTACTCTTTTGGCCAACTTGAGTTGTCTTTCTCAACAAGTTGATTGGCAAAACCTGAAAGTTATGTGGTTGTGTTATGAGTTTTTTACTTTAGGTTGGTTGGTAGGTAGGTAGGCAGGTCCAAGGTTCAATTTGAAGACATTTGAAAGTATTTGTTTGGATATTTTCTTTGTTCAGTGGGCTTTCTACTGTAAAACTTCTGGCAAATGCTATTTATGTGGAATTAAGAGATTTTCTCTCTAATGGACTTTTCAGTCGTCTTTTTTGAATTTATGCTAATTCATTAATTTACCTTTCAGCCAATGAGCATAACGCGAAGTTCATTTCGTGAAAAACGAGAAGGATACAGTGACAAAGCAGTAACTATAAGGTGACATTTATTTTATTTTCACATGTTTATTTAGTGTGGTGGTGGGACTATATACCTATTAAAATCTTCAACCATTATCAGTTCTGAGTTTCTGACAAAGCAGTTACTATAAGGTGATGTTTATTTTATTTTCACATGTTTATTTAGTGTGGTTGTGGGACTATAAAGTCTACCTATTAAAATCTTCAACCATTATCAGTTCTGAGTTTCTTACAAACATGAGAAGCGAAGTCCTTCTGTGAGATAGCAAGCATAAGAGATATTCTAGATAAGTTTTCGAGGATTAGCTGTTTAACAGGGCCTTCCAATTGTTTCTGGGTTTGTTGCAATTGGTTATCGGTGTCTCTCATTGCCTTTTGGGAATAACAACGTTCTTTTATTGCCCTTTTTGTAGATGTGTTCGAGAGGACCAGACAGCTGTAACAGTTAAATTGTACTATCTCAATAATGGAAGTGCAAGACTTGGATTTTGGTAAGTCACACTGTGTCTCATTTCCTGCTCTTCAATTGGATATAATGCTAAAACTTATTATCTTTTCTTTTTTCATCTCTGTAGGATACAAGGGAGGGAATTTATGCTGCCTGTGGGCATTGTTTTCAAGGTTGGAAATTTCGATTTTATTAACTTTTCCTGCAACTTCTGCTGACATCTCATGAAATTCTGTTTGGTTGCTTATGTGAAGAAGTGTATGTAGTGTACTTGGTGCTCATTTGGTTGACAAGTAAAATCCCTGGAAGTGATATCTAATATATCCATTTAGTTGAAATCTTTATTATCTAAAAACCAAGATATTCCAATTCCTGGGATTTTCATTTCTTCTAAAACACAGGAATTCCAATTACCTAGGAGGAGTGGGAAAGATTTCTTTCCCCATAATTCCAATACTCAGCCGCTTGATCGAACCAAGCCTCCGCAATTTCAGATTTTTTACGGATTGGGTTTAAAAAAAACATAATTTCGCAATTCCCTTTAAGTAAAATTCTTAGGAAACTACTTTCCAAGGAATTGCATTTCCTGCATTCAACTTAAGTTTTGCTATGTATTCATAATTGTTTTTGTTGATATGATGATTGCCTTTTGGAGTTTTCTGGTAGTCTGTATGTAATATCACTGATGTGTTTAGAACTTAGACGTCAGTCATTGTTTCTTTTTAACTTAAGAGGCTGCTAGTGATAGTTGATCCAACTTAAGATTTCTCTCTATCTGTCGAAGATATAAGATATCTTATTTTTCTTCTGTCATGTTCTTCATTGAAGATTTTGGATATAAAGTCATATGAAAGGAAAGACTTTAACCTTCCTCTCAAATGTCTGGTTCTTAGTGGCTGGTACTACCTTTATTATTAATACTGTGCACCCACTTTCCTGTAGCGTGTATGTAAAAGGACTTTTTTCCATCTGGAGGGCCTAGATGTGAGCAGGAAACTGCAGTTCCTTGCATAGTCTCACTCTTGCGTTCTAAAAAAGTAAAATACCACTAGGGAAAGAGACCAAGCTAGATGGAAAAAATAATAAGTGACATTAGACATAACAGTAATAAGTAGAATATGGTTACCGAAGAATATGTGGTTTTAAGTGATTGATTCTGGGGCTTATATTTAGGGCCGGGGTTTTAAAGTTGCAAGGGTTATGATAACATTGGTGATGCCGTTGTCTGGTGTTGCTCTCAGTTTCTGCTAGTACTGGTCAAGTGGTCAATATAAGTCTCAAGATTTTGTGTTACATCCAGTGTCACACAATTTGTCAGATTGTTAGTCAATATAACTCTCAAGATTCTGTGTTACATCCAGTGTCACACCATTTGTCAGCTTGATTTTTAAACGCATTGTATCTGTTACAGCCGTCTGTTATACCCTTATTGTAAATGTCATGATTTGTTGCAGTAGGATCCAGTATATGCCGGCCGGAGGTAGTTTTACTCTTGCGTATGTGGTGTTTTACCTTATTACATTCATCATATTGATTTGAATGAACTAAAAGTTATCATAACTTCTTTGTGCATTATGTCTTTTGATTCATCTAATCAATCTAACGTCATCCCTCCTCGTTATCAGGAAGGATTGTGATGATGATATTTATTACTATCATGTATTATTCATGCATACTTGAAAATATAAATCTTGTATTGAGTAATTAAGTTTCTTAGTCATAAATGCTTGACAATTTGGTAATGTATAACTTAAAGATGTTCACTTATTCACTTTGCTACCTGTAGACTGTTGTACTAAAAAGGTGATACTGCTGATGCAAAACATGTTCTCTAAATTTAGCAACATGACTTTTAAATTTATTGACAAATGACAACATTCAGTTGGCTGCAACATGAATTTGTTGGGTTTTATCACTTTCCCCAGTTTTCTTTGAGATTTTTTTATCCAGTAATGATCTTTGTGTTGTTTGTCTGAGCAGGCACTTGTTGATAGCACAGACCATGAAATATATGTGGCATTAACATGCTGCTTTAATGAAAGATTTGAGGGCCTTAAGGGTGCTTTCGGAACACAGCTTATCGGCGAAAGAGCTAAGATTATTCTAGACGAGTTACATATGTTGTCTCTTCTGACTCATCGTCAATGTGTTGAGCATATTGGTATGCTTTGTTATATTGGTTTAGTTTGCATTTGGATCCCATAAACTTTTTGAGTTCCATTTACTGAGTTTCTTCTTGCTGGTTCCTTTTTCTTATACAGGAAGACACTTCCAACCAGTCATGGAGGGACTAGATAATGAAAGCTATTTTGTTGTATGTTTTTTTATGAATTATCCGGGTTTTGAAATAAATCTTTTTCTTCTTGTTTGTTTGCTTTTCAGAAATTGTAAAATAATATTTTGGTAATACTTGATTGTTGTTAGGTCGGAGAATCTGTTCTGAAAGAGTTCATTTTTGTCCACCTTGATAAGAACGATGACAAATTCAATCTACTGATGTAAGTTCTTGTTATCCCTTGCTGTCTATGACTGCCTTTCTTATTTCATTTTAATTTCTGATATGCTTCCTGCCTTTATGCAATACCCTTTACTTTCCACTTTCTCATCAATGCATACTTCTTGATATAGATTCATGCTGCAGAAGCTATTTTCTTTCGTGGACCAGACTTCTTTAGAAGACAATCCAGATGCCTTGCAAAACCAGGAGGTCTTACAAGCTGGTCAATTAATAGCTGCTTCTCTGAAGGTAGATACTTTAAAAAATAAATAAATTGAAAGGCACTTATGTTATTGTCTATATCTTGCATTTCCTCGAAACTCTTAATTGAATCACAGTGGTGCTTGTAACTTTGTAAGGCGACTTTGCTGCATCTTTGTTCCAACCTTTGCATTATGAGTTAAGGAATGCTGAAATGGCATTGAGGTTTCTTTTTGTTCTTCATATTTGCAGAATGATTATTTTCTCGCTCTTCTTTCTTTGTTGTTAAAGTTCTGTTTAATTTTCTCATCGCATAGAAGATCTACTATAAGTTTCATTCGCTTCTCACTCTTAATTCAGTATTGTTGTTATATTAATAGAAAAGGCTTTTATAATTATAGTTTTCATGAAATTACCAATACAAACTCATATTCAGGTATTGCATTTGTTTCCTTGCTCTGATTGTTTCTTTTCTTCCAAAATTAATTGTACTCATGATTTGAAATTTATTTCTAGGAAAAACTACAAGAGTGGCTTTATAGATCGAAGAGGCTATTGACTGATGAAATAGATAAGAACAAAAGTTTTGATCTTGAACAAGGTAGGTTGCAAGATCTTACTTTGGGTTATCAATTGTTTGTTTGAGTTACTTTATTATTTCTCTGATGTTAGTACACAGTTTTGCTCCTCTGAAGTCTGAATGTGGTATGAAATAGTTTGATGGCATCAACATGTCTGTTGTGTATTCAACTAACTATTTGTATCTTATATTATGCAGTGACCAGTGTCCTAAAGCTGTTGAATAAAAATAACTGTACACAAATATGTGCTGCAATCGAGAACATGCTGAAAACGGGAAAGTTGGCTACCCAATCAAGCCTTGACTTGCCACAGGTAATTATTTCAAGCCATGTTAAGTGCTCTCACCTGGGCTGAACCGGAAAATAATTCGTTAATCTTGACATATCATGATGTATTTGGTGATACTCATGCGATTTCTCCGGTTTTTTTGGTCGAAACTTTCATATTCTTCTTTTTATGAAGCAGCAAATTTCTTCATATAACACTCATTTTCTGTTTGGGAATTATTATGAAAAATAAATTTCTTCATCAAGAGGTGTTCGTTTGTACAATATTATGGCCGAAAGCTGGATATATTGACTGTTAAAACTCCACAATCAGGCCTTGATTTGCCACAGGGTAATACACTGGATTTTTTAAACGCAATTGTGCCATATAAGTATATATTTGTTTATGGACACAAATGGAAATGAAAACTAACCTACATAATATGCGACACAAATATGGAGTGTCCTCTTCAGAAATATAGGAAATGGACATAACAACGAAAGTTCTTAAAAAACTGTTACAATTTTATAGTATATTTCTAATAGAAAAATAATGTAGCAAGTTTTACACAAACATTTCCACTAGATTTTAAACAATTTGACTATAATTTGTGGCAATTAACCTGTCTAAACATGACCCCACCTGGAAACACGGCATGACCACTTAAGAGTTTTGGCAAAGACTTTTGAACTCAAATCAGAATTTCCTTAGGTTAGGTTCAGTTGGCTTATAGGTGAATCTGTTTTATTTCATGAAGGAATTGTGCGTGTGTTGCTGAGAGGAAAAGGATTGGGAACTAAATATTTTATTTTTATTTTTTTGTATAAAATTTTCTATATCTTTCCTTCGTGAAAAAAGATAAATTCAATCTGACTGAGGATCATTGGTCATGGGTAGGCTCTCATCGGATGAGCATCTTTAAATATACAATCCTAGGTCATATCCGTCATCCTAGTTTCTTATGGATAACGTATTTAGCACTTTGTAGCCCCTTCTGATCTAGAGTAAGTCTTGTATATGGGTTTGGCTATTATAGGCCAGAGAGTTACTGCTCTACTGGAGGCTTAGTGGAAGTGTTTAGCCGAAGGATCTCCTTGATTTCCCAAAGTAGTGTGTGCTATTTATGTATGAATTTGAGTATATTGTGTGCTTGCTGATTTCTGTTGTGTTTCTCTGTCAAAACTATTAGCATACAGCATAAAATGACTCACATGTGTATTTCTAATGAATTAGAGAGCAGGATATTCAATTCAGGCAGAAAGGCTCAACTATCTACGTTTTATTTCACATTTTCGAGCTGCTCATAGAGGTTCAGCATTTGCTGGAGCGCGTACCACTAGCGTGCGGAAGTTGCTGCCTGAGTATGTCTCTATGCTTAAATAGGCAGGGAAGTATTTATTCATTCATTCATTCTAAAGTGATTTCTTACGTACCTCAGGGCTTGGGGGTTTCTTTGTCCCGTGCACACGCCTGATGGGGCGCCATGTGGTTTGCTGAATCATTTGACATGTGCATGCAGTAAGTTATTTTTTTAACACTCTACAGGTTATCATTTATTGTGTAAATACTACCTTATCTATGCTAGATATATTTTTGGTAATGTCTTCTACACCCATTTCAGGAATCACTTCTTATTTCAACTCAGACGGAGATGTAAAAAAGTTTAATGAGATAACTAAGTCTATAATCACTGTTTTGATTGGAATGGGAATGACACCTTCTCTGCCAAAGCTTGTGCATGGGGGGCCACCTGAAGCTCTCTCTGTTCTTCTTGATGGACGTGTAATTGGATTGATACCTTCTAGTGAAGTGGAGAATGCTGTTATCTGTTTGAGAAGATTAAAGATTTCAGCATCATCAGTGGTCTGATTCCTCCTATTTTTTTTTTTTTATGTTTCCCTGGTTCATCTTACTATTGTTCTTAACCACACATGTTATTGCAGATTCCTGCTGATCTAGAGGTAGGATATGCTCCTTTGAGCTTTGGAGGAGCATATCCAGGGTTATTTCTCTTTACCTCTTCTTCTAGGTTTGTTCGTCCTGTTCGAAATATTTCCATCCCTCCCGAGGATAGTAATAATATAGAACTAATTGGACCTTTTGAGCAGGTAATGACTAATGGGTCAAACATCAAACTTGTACATACTTAAATGTCTATCTTTCGTCACCAAAAGAAGTATAGCAATGTAGCTCTAAATGGCCTATTTATTGGGTTTTTAGGTTTACATGGATATCAAGTGTGCTGATGGAGGAAATGGAGGAAGGTGCAATGGTCTTCCTGCAACACATGAAGAGCTACACCCAACAAATATCCTGAGTGTAGCTGCTAATCTTACACCTTGGTCTAATCACAACCAAAGTCCACGTAATATGTACCAGTGTCAGGTTGGTTATCATGCATCTGTTTCCATTGCTGTTGACTCAATACTTTACCCGGATATACATGATGAATGTTTTGTTAATACTTGGTCAATTATAGATGGCAAAACAGACCATGGCCTTCTCTTCACAAGCCATTAACTTCCGTGCTGATATAAAGGCATATCATCTTCAGGTTTGTTCATAAATGCTTTTGTATTTTGTTATCCTGAAATAATTTTATTATAATTTCCGCATAGTCTAGGAACTTGTAAATGACTTGGATCACAGTTACATTAATATGTCATGTGTAAAAAACATACAAATTTGCCATTTCTATTGTTCATGTGCCAAACCTTTACAGTTGGTATGCTTGACCTATAGGAATACCTTGTAATCCCCATGCCCTCTTATAGAAAAGTTAGAAAACACGTGCTTGTGCTGCTAACTTACTTGGTATATGTCTAACTTCATCATACTGACTTCAACTGTCCCTTTCAGACACCTCAAAGTCCACTTGTTCGTACAGCTACATATACAAAGTTTTGCATGGATGAATATCCATCAGGAACAAATGCCATTGTGGCAGTTCTTGCATATACCGGGTATGATTTTCAGACAAATAGGATTTTAACTTACTTTGTGACTACGCAATCTCATATATACTTTTATTTAGGTACGATATGGAAGATGCTATGATCTTGAACAAATCCTCTGTTGAGCGTGGGATGTGCCATGCCCAGATATATCAGGTAGTGCTCTTGATTTTTAATAAGATTTACTTTAGCTTCACCTTTTGCTTTCCCAGCTCTAATTTTCAGCCATGTATGCCAAATTAGCAATCCTGATAACCTCTAAAAATATTGCGCATGCAGACAGAAACTGTTGATTTGACTACAGATGGCAGCAGGTCTAATAGTGCCAACAAATTCTTCGGAAGAAGTACTTTGGATAAGTCAGCTCATCACTTGATTGATGCGGATGGACTCCCTTATGTTGGCCAGGTTTCTTTTAGTTCCTTCCTATACTTGTATATTTCTCAGTTATCTGAACCTGTTTTAAGAGCTGACACATCTTGCTGCATTACAGACGATACAACCAGATGAGCCTTACTATAGTATCCACAACGAGACAACCAATTCAACATATCATAACAAATTGAAGGGTTCGGAACCTGCAATAGTTGACTATGTCTCAGTTGATGTGAAAAACAAGAAGCAACTTCAAAAGGTAATTGCCTTTTCTGGTCTCTCTATGCTTGAGATTAGAGCTTGAGGGTTATTCTAGGGGAAAATGAAGCTTAAAAGAGTAATAAATTCTGAAACCGGTTTGGACATACTAGGATATGCTTTACAAAGGGTGTTCTAAGGTCTAATACATGGTTTTGCATGTATAATGAGTTTAAAGTTATTTCATGATTAATGCAACTCCTGACTTGTTCAATGCATCGTGTGATTATTTGTTCTTGTTTCTTATGCCTTTTGGGAAGTGGTTCCAAGCTTGACATTGATATCTTCTGAGTAGGCTAATTTTCGCTTAAGGCGCTCAAGGAATCCAATCATTGGTGATAAATTTAGCAGTAGGCATGGACAGAAAGGTGTTTGTTCTCGTCTTAGGCCAGATAATGATATGCCATTTTCAGGCAACACCGGGATGCGTCCTGATCTCATCATTAATCCCCATGCCTTTCCTTCAAGAATGACAATTGCAATGCTTTTGGAGTCGATTGCTGCCAAGGTAAATCTCTAACCCTAACATCTTTTTTACCTTGTTTTGATCATATTGGCTGAGGTGTATGTGGGATAGGATGGAAGGTGGCTTAGCCATACACCAACATAACAATTGTTTATGTGGGTTTTTTTTTGAATGATTTTGGTCACAGGGTGGCTCGTTACAAGGGAAATTTGTTGATTCTACACCCTTTGTAAAGGCAGCCAAAAAAGCTGATGGTGAGGAAGAGTCAAGCTCGCTTGTAGAAGACCTCGGTTCGCTGCTAACCTCGTATGGTTTTAACTCCCATGGTTTAGAAGTATTGTATAGTGGTGTTTATGGAGTTGAAATGACTTGTGAGATCTTCATCGGACCCGTTTATTATCAACGACTACGACACATGGTCTCGGATAAATTCCAGGTATAACATATGCCTTCTCTTTCAATGCTCTAAAAAACGCTAGTGGCTGCCTAGCGCCTAGACGGGCAAAAATTTTGTCTAGGCGGTCTGGACCTTCCAGCGCCTAGGCGGGGCGGGGCCTAGACAGGATCTTTAGAATAGAGCCTAGATTCATGTTGAATGTGATGCAAACATTATGTTGTTATCTTGACACAGGTGCGGTCAACTGGCACGTGTGACAAAGTGACCCGGTGGAGGTGTTCGTTTTCGGGAGATGGAACGAGATGCCTTGTTGGCCCACGGGGCCTCGTACTTGCTCCATGACCGACTCCATAAGAGCTCAGATTATCACATTGCCGACGTGTGCTCTCTTTGTGGGAGCATCTTAGCGACCTCGATAGTTCGGCCTCAGCAAACCGTGTTGAAGGAGTTTGGGCTACCGCCTTCCGTGGGGCGGGGTTCTTCCAAGGTGTTTTGTCATTCTTGCCAAACATCTAAGGGTATGGAGACAGTGGCTATGCCTTATGTCTTCAGGTATCTGGCTGCTGAGTTGGCTGCTATGAACATTAAAATAATCCTCCAGATTGGTGACAAGGTTAAAGCTTGATAATTAGAGTTTTTTGTATAGGGTTTTTTACTTATTCAATTTGATGTTTTGATAAAGGAAGTTTCATTCACCATAATTCATGATATAGCTAATCCACAAAGCTCTCAATATTTTTGGATAACGAATTCTTGATAATTTAGTACAGAGTGTTCACTAATCTTATGTTCTTTCCAATCTCTACAACTTCTAAAGGAAGCTATATTTCACAAGGAGTGCACACATTGTATATAATATCCTTTTATTGTTTTGTTCCTACATATAACGAATATGCCAAGTGAGTATATGAAACACATTATGTGATCCCATGATTAATACATAAATACAGTACTAAAAATAAAATGACACCTCTTCTTTGTATTCAATATATAAGGAGCTAATTGATGTGTCCTTCATCTAAATATCTAATTTCGTAGGATTCTCTTTAGAAATAGGCAAGCTACATCAAATAAAATGTCACATTAATCTTTGCTTTGTTGGACTAATTGCATTTATATACATTTAGGAAACTACATCCACCAATTTTATTACCATATATGTGATAATCATGTTATATTCAACTTGTGAGTGCATATATTGTGATTGCTTTAGTTTATTTTTTTTTTTAATGTGGTTAATTAGCCAATTGCACTCTGTTTCGTATGTTTTTTGGTGAATTGATTATGCTTTTAGTTTTATGTCATTAATTCATGACACATGCATCTTGAATAACCATGATAGTATGATTAGAGAAAACCAATAAATAATCACTGCGCTAAGATCATAATAATCCAAGTGGAGAAAAGATTGAAGAAAATACTGTCAAGACTTCCACAGGGCCTGATTGAAGATAATACTTAAGCCTATAAAACTTGTGTGAATTTCTTGAGTTCTCAACCTGGAGAACCATTCTTCTGAAAAGCAATTAATAACAGTGTCCAACAGGTGGGTCCGAGAACTATATTATATCTTCAACTTCAGTATCTAAGAACCGGCCCTATATAAGGATCATTTTCTTGAATTCTTCCCCGATCCATTCAACTCTCTTCTTCTTTTTTTGGTAATTCGAGAGCAAAAAAACTCCATTGACGTTTCCCCTCCTCACAAAGCTTGCAAAGCTTGCAAAACTTCAAAGCTTGCAAAACTCCATTGTCCAATTAAGGATCCGGGTCAACCGAGAGCACGCCACCTTGCAAAGCTTCAATCCCCTTCAATTCCGCAACTCGGTTCCCCTCCTCACAAGCAACAAGTAGCCAACGACGGCGAAAGCAGCCGCCACCAGATTCCCTTCCCTGATCAACAATCACCAGATTCCCGGTTCGTCTCTCCACCTCCGCTAGCTGGTCCTCATGCCGCCCCTCCTGCTCCGGGCGTTGCCGTCCCTCCTCCTGCACCGGCCGCCGCCGCCCCTCCTCCTGCTCTGGCCGCCGGCGGCTGGTCTTTCAGTTTTAACAAGGTTTGGTGGATCATCTTAGTCCTTGTCGTCATTTTAATAAGTATTACCTTGAGTTTTTTTCTTACGGTTACCCACCTCCGCTTCAAACCAAATCACCCCTTGCTTTATGTAGTGGGGGTGAGGTCGGTAACCATTCCTGCTTCCGGCGCTTCTATAAGCCTGGGAGCTTCCCTAGCAATGAGGTATAGGGATGAGTCTACGTCGTATCGATTCGTAGGCGGCAAGACTTGGATTGCCTACGAATCCACGACGCAGCCTATACCTTTGAGCATCCCCGACATGCTCTCTTCTCCGAAGGGCGCTGGTTCGTGGGACATGCACTATTTTCTGGGGAATTTAAACCCATCCGATTCCCAAATGTTGTCCACTGTTTTAAAATATAGAGCATTGGTGGGCATCAAACTCTCCTTCAAAGTAAGAGTAGAGTGGCAGAGCTTGAAACATCCATGGGTGCATGGACACTATCATGTGTTCATTAAATCTTGCCCCATTGTGATCAACCTTGCTAATTCGAACTCATCTGGCCTAGGTGATCAACCTTGCCAATTCGAACTCATCTGGCCTAGGTGATCAGTTCGGAGATTTCTCACTTGACCAACTCTGCATGTAGGTCATTTTGGTTTTCTACGTAGCATTTTTATGTATTATTGTCCTTTTTTTATGTAGCACTTGTGTAATTTGAATTTGCTGAATTTTTCCCCGATGCATTTAAGGGAAGTAGTAGGGCATTGTAAGAACTGGTTTGTTTGATTTATGAATGTAATTAATTTTTTAGTTGCTTGAATTAAATAATTACTGGTACGTCTATGTAATTGATCGAGAATCTACGTGCATGTTTTCATTTAAAAGTTGAATTAGGCAAACAAAAAAGAAATGGGCTATGTTCAACCAAAAAAGAAATGGGCCATGGGCCATGGATATAACTAGCTTGGGTTCTGAAACAAGCCTGTGTACAGGAGGAGATTATATATATGCTCAAAATTAATATCCACTTTATTCCTTAGTATTATTGCGTTGAATGAAAAGCACCCTTGTTTAACATGAACCTGTATAGCAAACACACCCTAAAAAGCTTGACCTGGACAACACCAGGTTGTTCTATACAAAACACACAAAGACTCCATCAATGAACATTACCAGATTGGTGACAAGGATAGTACATTGATAAGCCTCAGATGATAATTGTTTGTTAATTTAAGCTTTTTTACATGGTTGACCTATTTTAATTTAGGTAATCGTATTGAATTAATTTTCAAACTTAAAAGTTCGTTAATGTGTGCTCATGATCACATAATAGTCTGACTCTTTATTTTTTTTTGTAATAATGTAATTTATCACAAATTTTCTAATGTGTGCACATAGACGTACACATAATAAAAATACTAATTTTGGTAAATCTGATAATAGAAAGCTTTAGTTTTTCTAGATGCCCAAAAACTATCTTATATAAACCGGTTTAAATTTTCCGACACGTCACTCATCTAATCATAGTCCAGTGGATTTAAATAGCCTATACATCCACAAATTATACTCCGTAGTATTTATTGTTTTATTTTCACTTGTGTTTGAACATGAGTAAGGTCTAGTTAGTGTGTAGGAATGTCATTTTGTATTGAATATATATTCACCAGTATACTAGCTAGCTAGGTGACCTAAGTCAAGTACCTAACTCATCAATGTAGAAATGAAATTGTACGGATGTATTAGCAATAATTAAGCACTAATAAGTTGGAAGCAATAAAGATGACACCAGATGATGATGTGGCATGTGGACCCAGTTCAATACTACATGGAAAAATCTTTGTTTACCTATGAGTAATATTACCCACTGACATGGCAATCTGAGGTGGAATACATGTCATTGTTTTATTTTTATTTTTTAAAATTTTATAACATTAAATGTCATACACACAAAGAAGACCCAAATCTAAATCTATCTTCCTACCCTGTACCTCCCCGCCTCCATTGATTTACAGACTAAATCCTTCATCTCTTCTCAAATGTCAAAAATCTTTTCTTTCTTCTAAAATTTGTCCCAAATTAATTTTCAAATCTCTTCCGTCACTCTCCCGAAAATTGAAGCATTGATTTACAGATCTTTTCCGTCGCTCCGCCGGATCTCCTCCTCTACTCCCACCTCGCTCCGATCGCGTCCTCCTGCCACGACTACCCCGACCTCCTCCACCAGTACATGACCTACTCTCCGTTCTGTCACTGCCCGCCGGAGTACTTCCTCGCCGAATCCCTAATCCTCCGCGGCTGCCACCCTCTTCCTTGCCACCGGTGCTTCTCCGCCGGATCTCCTCCTATGTTCATCATTTCCGAATTAAAAAAAAATTGCATCTTAAATTCGTATTAGTTTACCAAAAAAAGTCTTTTGAACTTATGACTTCGTGATCAATTTCGGCTTCATTGTCAAGTAGTCCCTCATCCAAGACTCTTTCTTGGCACTGAGGCTCTGAGCCACAATCTCCCACGTCGACTCTGAAATCCTCAGCAAGGTTTGTCAAATTCCGCATTATTTTTCTTGTATAATGGAAGATATCTCATCTGTCTTCTTTTTTCTTTCCTTTTTTTCGGTTCCGAGGTCCAGAATTCTTCTCCAAAACCCACTTCCGAATTGCTATTGAGATTGATAGATGAACAGGAAGTAATTGCTTATCTTCACTGGTGTATTTCATCTATTAGGTATGTCATTCTATACACTTCTGGATTGCTATTGAGATTGCCTCCTCTTTGAATCGTTCGAAATTTGTCAACTAGATAGTTTGGAATGTAACGTTTTGAACTTGGTCAGGTAAATTTGATATGGAATCTCATTACAGCACTGTCATCTAAATTAGATATGGAATGGACGTTTGAACTTGGTCAGGTAAAAAAGATATAGAATCAATAAAACTTCTTTGTGTTTCTCTCTAACAGAAATGAGATATTAGTTATTTTTTTCTATGCTTTATATCAAGTTGATTATAATTTGGTCCAGACTAACCTTAATTCTTACTATCTGCAGAAGCAGAAGAAAGAAATTTTCAGATCCTTTGGTTCTGCAGAGGAAAGAACTCACCAGCAACTACCTGGAAGCTATAAAATTGTGTCTAAAGTCATTTTGTGTAAGAAATTCATCAATGCAATGGAGAAAATGAAGAAACAACGTTAATAAGCGTTCATTTAAAGCTACAAAAGGAGAATAAGACGAACAATGATCAGTGGATGCGTAAAAGAATTATAAACTTCCCACATATACTAAAAAAAAACATATTTATAGAAAAGAATTTTAAACTTCCCACATATACCCTAAAATGAAATTATTTTATATTGTCACAAGTGAAGGGATGTTTTATTATAAGAAAAACATTTTATTTTATGATCTCAACCATAAGATATAGTAGGAATTCATAAGGTTTAGTGTTCATATTGGGATTCAATGACATTAAGGGTTCGTGATTTATAAATCATATACCCTAATTGACCTTATGTGACCCCAATTGACCAATTAATATTATAATTGATTTTATAAAACCGTCAAAAGTTAAGTTATCTTATTTGATAGTATATACAATCAAACATGAGTCGATTCATGACGGTCAAAAATTGATCAATTGTCATTATAAGATAAAGGTGAACCCAACATCAATATTCGGTTTTCTTTTCGATTCGATTTTCAATTGATGCTTAACCCTAGTTAGGGCTAGGGGGTTTAGGGTTTAGGGTTTAGGGTTTAGGGTTTAGGGAGTCATATCATTTTAGTTTGTATGGTTTTGGTTTAAATTCGGTTAGGGTTTAGGGTTTAGGGTTTAGGGTTTAGGGTTTAAGGTTTAGGGAGTCATATCATTTTAGTTTGTATGGTTTTGGCTTAAATTCGGTTTGGGTTTAGGGTTTAGGGTTTAGGGTTTAGGGTGTCATATCATTTTAGTTTGTATGGTTTTGGTTTAAATTCGGTTTGGGTTTAGGGTTTAGGGAGTCATATCATTTTAGTTTGTATGGTTTTGGTTTAAATTCGGTTAGGGTTTAGGGTTTAGGGTTTAGGGTTTAGGGAGTCATATCATTTTAGTTTGTATGGTTTTGGTTTAAGTTCGGTTTGGTTTGAACTTCTTAAAGCATAACCTTGTATCCATCTCAACCCGGGAAAACCAAAATCGAACCATTAGTTAAAGGTGAACCCAACATCAATATTTGATTTTCTTTTCGATTCGATTTTCAATTGATGCTTAACCCTAGTTAGGGCTAGGGGGTTTATGGTTATGGTTTAATGTTTATATGGTTAAGGTTTATGGATCCATTCACATTTTCGTATTCTCGAGTAACAAGTCATATCATTTTAGTTTATATGGTTTTGGTTTAAATTCGGTTTGGTTTGAACTTCTTAAAGCATAACCTTGTATCCATCTCAACCCGGGAAAACCAAAATCGAACCATTAGTTAAAGGTGAACCCAACATCAATATTTGATTTTCTTTTCGATTCGGTTATCAATTGGTTCTTAACCCTAGTTAGGTTATATATGGTTAAGGTTTATGGATTCATTCACATTTTCGTATTCTCGAGTAACAAGTCATATCATTAGGGTTCTAATTTTTTTTATTTAAATAATTATTTAGGGTTCTAATTTTTTTTAAATAAATATTTGTATGTATCATTAGGGTTCTAGATTTATTTAATAAATATTTATATGTAAGATTAGTAACGTTATTTTTTTTGAGCAGATTAGTAACGTTGTTGAAGTAGATAGGCACTAGATAATATTTTTGAATGGATAAAAAAAAGATAATTATTTTTATAACTGGCTAATTGCACTTTTAACGCAGTTGAGGATATTATCAATATTTTTTGGGAGATTGGGGCGTAATAAATTGGGAACGCGCATGGGTAGGATTCCGGTAAGCGAGGCTCAATTTCCTGGTTCAGAGGCAAAAAGGGAACGACGCTTCTTAATTGGGCGTTCAGGTTGACGAATTGAAGCGAGGCGTCAATCCATGGCGTTGGGGTAGGTAATCCATGGCGTTGGCACTCTCAATCGGCCTTCTCTTTCCTCCTATCTGCTCTACTTCCTCTTCATTGCTAAAATTTGTCCCAAATTATTTTTCAAATCTCTTCCGTCACTCTCCCGAAAATTGAAGCATTGATTTACAGATCTTTTCCGTCGCTCCGCTGGATCTCCTTCTCTACTCCCACCTCGCTCCGATCGCGTCCTCCTGCCACGACTACACCGACCTCCTCCACCAGTACATGACCTACTCTCCGTTCTGTCACTGCCCGCCGGAGTACTTCCTCGCCGAATCCCTAATCCTCCGCGGCTGCCACCCTCTTCCTTGCCTCCGCGGCTGACCTACTCTCCGTTCGGCAGCGTCATCTGAGTTTGCTGTTATTTTTCATTGATTAAACTCGGTCTTCCTTCCAGCTCGGCCCCAATTGTTTGTGTGTATTGACGCATCTGCTTCAGAAGAAAAACGATCCAGATCCAGGTTCCTTTTATCGACGCATCTGTCAAATTCAGCATTATTTTTCTTCTATAATGGAAGATATCTCATCTGTCTTCTTTTTTTCTTTCCTTTTTTTTCAGTCTGAGGTCCAGAAATCTTCTCCAAAACTCACTGGTGTAGTTCATTTATTAGGTATGTCAGAATTTTACCATCTGAGTTCTCAATGCTGATGTTTCTGAAAAAAACCATAACTATATTTGTGTGCATCCATTATCATTATATGAAGAAGAAACACAGACAATGGTGATGTTATGATGGTGCTTAATGAATTTGAATCTTAAAATGACTCCAACCCGATCTAGTGTGCTTAATGAATGTGACATTTGTACTAGGTGAATGCTCTATTTGAATGTGCAATGTGACTGGATATTGCTATTTGTTGGTTGCTCTTGGTACATTTGTACTCGTTGAATGCTATATTTGAATGTGCAATGTGACTGGATATTGCTATTTGCTTCTGTTTGGAACTAAATGTGAGTGGATATTGCTATTTGCTTCTGTTTGGATATTGCTATTTGCTAGGGACACATGATTTCATGGTGACGAAATATTTTTCAGCAATTAACCTTCATTCTTCTCTTCTTTAGTGACACATACCATTAATTACATTGTCATTATCCACAGGTAACTTGATCTACATTACTTGACTTTTACCTCGAATCCTCAAAAGGGATGGATCATCACGGTTCATCATCAAGTACAAGATCGCCTCTTAGAGCGAGTAATGTGTATTGTAGATGCCATCCACCTACAAGAGCTTCAATTAGGATATCCCAAACACGGAGAAACCCGAATAGGCTGTTCTACAAATGTGACAACTGCAGGTTCTTTCAATGGTTCGATGAGTCAACCGAGGAAAGATGTAAAAGACCTGATTTCATATGTCCATGGTCTAGTTAAAGTAGCAATCATCATGTATTTTGTTTTAATTTTCATTGTGTTATCCTAAAAATCTGATTGTGTAATGTGACATTGTGTAATGTGACCTTGGTATTGAATTTGATTTTGCACTGGCAACCTGACTCTTCTCTCATTGATTTTTAAGAAAGATGTAAAACGTTTGCTTAGGCATGAATCTTGTGTGGTCTGAGATGGAACACAGTAATTTAAAGTTTTGGTTGTGATTGTACATTAATTTACTTTGCTTCTGAATCCTGATTGAGATGTCCAGTTGGTGATGCCATAGGGTTGTGTTACATCCACTGAAGATCCTCTATTTCAAACTATGTCCCATCTCCTATATGGGAAAAGTAGTTTTGGGTGTAATATTTTTTTTTTAATCTAAACTTGAAACTTATGTATGTCGAGCTGTTTCTCGCTTGTGTTATTAATGGAAGAAGTTGATTAAACATGTGCAAATTCTTTGCTGAGTTTGGGATCATATAATGCATATTTTGAATGTGGCATTTTGATCGGTTTCTAGCATAATATAATGCACATTTTGAATGTGGCATTTCTAGGAAAGTTGAGCAATATGTTCCTGCTTTGCCTTTGGGTTTCCCACTATTCAAAAACATCCATGTAATCAAAAGATTTACTGTCACATGATAACAGCAGTTCATAAATCATAACTAGGAACAGTACTTAGTGTACACAATAATCAGGTCACAGAAGCATAGCAGTGGAATTGTCAGCTGCCATGGAACAGAAAACTCAGGTCAAAATGAGAAGGTGAAGTGCTTTCTCAAAAAGATAAGGCCTTCTTTGATGGTGATGGTGGTGGTGGTGGTGGTGATGTCTTGGTAACAATTTGCTGAAAGGAGCAGCAGCTGGACCTGAATAAGAATGTAAACAGTCAATATTACAGCAGACTCAAAAGTTGAGGATTTTAATTCAACACTGGTACTAAGGAGCAACAGATCAAAAGTTGAGGATTTTAACTCAACACTGGTACTAACTCAACACTGGTACTAAGGAGCAAATCAACATCTTATAACATGGGAGAACAGATCAATAAGGTTTATTTGCCCAATTTCTTTTTCATGTAAAAGATAATCAACAGAAAACAGAAAAATGAACCAGTTCAGCTGAATTTTAAACAACAGAATATGCATCTTTTGGTCCATTAAAAAATACAAGAACCCACCAACTGAGTGTGTCACAAATGACCCAAAGCTGGTCCCTACTATGCAGTGCCAAGCTGGTCCGTATGCCCCATCAAATTCCTGCACAACCCAATTGAATCAAATTCTAGCACAACCCACAACATGGATCTGCATAAATGAATAACAAAAGAAATTTGGCCAAGTTAACCTACATACTAGACATGCCCAAGCGGAGAGTTTAATCAAAATAAGACCACAGTATGCAAATTTCTGATGTTCCAAGTCTTACTCATTATCAATCAACGTAATTGGTGGCAAATTAATCAGGTCAAGGTGGACATTCTACTAACCCAACTCATGGCTTACTCAGTATCAATCAATGTAAGTATATCAAGAACAGGATCCACGTTTACTAACCCAATTAGACAAGAGACTTCGATATAGGGTTCGAAGTTTTGTAAACTCGAAAAGTTGATGCAGCTTTGTTAGACGCTTCGTTGATGAATCATATGAGACTTGCGAAATCGTGGCTGTGAAGATCGTAAGTCTAATTTTTGTCTGAGCGCATTTCAAATCTTGTGCCGGGAGTGTTAGACGCTTCAAATTCTACCGAGGAGGAAGACGACGATTGATTCTTTTCATGGATAATTTATTTCAACCTAATAAATTCTTTAACTTTTGCCACATAGATAAATTCTTTTTTTTTTTTATTGCCACATCAGATTGCCATGTCAATGGGTAAACTTACCCATGGGTAAACCAAACAGCCTCCGTTTTTATTGGTTCATTCGGTCATACACTCATACTTGTACTCCTACCTAGATTGTAGAAAAACATGCAAAAAGAGTGGAGTACGTACGTAGAAACTTTTATATAAACCAATTAATCCAGTGGAGAAAAAGGTAATGGATTGTTTGGCTTAGCTAGCTAGTGGCGGTGTTGGATATAGGGATGTAAGATCGAGCACTCAAAATATATAGGTTTTTTTACTCGAGACTTTTCAACTCAAGTGGACTGGTCACTTTTTGTACGTTTTGAAAAAGGGAGGTAATTAAATAAAAAAAATAAGAGAAGAGAAAAGGGGAAGTCAAGAAGAACCAACTCAAACACTAGGCTCACCAATCCACTTGGACGAAGGATTGCTTGGCCATCATTCCGTTCTAATGACTAAAGTCGTTGGATTTTGACATGAAACTTTTGAGACCATTCGACGTGGGGTTCTCCACATCTAGATTGAAGACGATATCATGTAGCTTGTTAAAGTCGTATAGGGTGATCGGAGTTGTCCCAACTGGGAGATTGAGCTTGTTAATTCGAACGGATATTTAGTCTGTTATGCCACTTTGAGAGGTGGAGTCTTTCTCACGTCTTCAGAGAAGTCAATTCTGTTGCGGATTACATCGTTGAATCGTTTCGAGTTTTGACGTGTCTCCTCCCTCCCGATTTCTTCTGGCTCGATCCTCAGGGAAGTCATATGCAAGGAAGCTTAAGATCGAGCAATCCATCTCTCTTTAGAGTGAACTTCCTTAATTCTTTTCCTTATAAAAAAAAAAACTCAAACACTATCTCGAGATATGCCTTATACCGATTTGTTTAGTTGTCAATTTCATCTAGTTCTCAATGTATAAGTTTGGTCTAGTAAATCAAATTATCATCTTATCAAGGAAGAAAAAACTATCTCGATTAATCTAGAGTCCTTTTTTAATTTTTATTTTATCTCAAGCATATAATAATATTACTTACATGATTTTCATTATTTTTTACCAATCATAAAAAAAGGACATCTAATGGGACACCAAAATTGGAGGGGTAAATCTATTGTATTATGTTAGAAATTAAAAAAATGATAGAAAGAAGAAAGTTCCCCTTTTTGTGCAAGGTTAATCTATGGTTCTTGATCCCTAATGTCTAGCCTTCTAGGCATGCTTGGTAAATTATGGTTTATTAATTCAAGAGAATTTTTCAATTTTAAGATATTGGGATATGTTCGGTAATATTTTTTTTGAGCTTATCCAACCTTATTCAATCTTAAGTTACAAAAATATAATTGGTTACTTCTATTTGTTCGGTGCAAAGAGTTGGTGAAGCTTAATCAAATTTATAGGAGTTGATTGGAGTTCAAATTTCATCTAAACCTTAAGCTATCCCTCCCAACCTTATTTAAGCTTATAAATCCTTCAATTACCCTCGAAATTCAATTTTAAAAATTATCAATTTATTAATATATATTTTTTTATACTCCGTATTTTATATCTTTTAATTTTGTATAGATCGAGCACTTTCGAGAAGTGTATTTAATTTGAAGTTTAGCCTCGTCATGATTTTCAAAGTATTCGTTAAATCTGAGTAAAGAACAGCATTTGTCTCACATTTTTTATGGTGAGCATGCCAGTGAGACATGGTCGTTTATAAAACAAATGCTTGGGACAATCGAATACAATTAAACATTATTCACGATAATGAATGTTTTGAAACATTAAATTATAAACCCTAATCCCTAAATTGATAAAACCCGGCCCTAACTTCTAAACCTAAATCATATCTATTTTTAAGTCTATATGTTATCACTCTATCTATTTTTATGATACGGTATTCCATAATCCATCAAAGAATACTCTATGCCAATTGCCAATGCATCATAATGGATTTTACTAAACAAAACAGAAAATGGACCCTTTTTCAAAATTCAGTTGGAAGAACCAATAACTAATTGGTCTATGGAATGAGGTGCTAGGCTCCTTAAGCGTTTGTTTAGGAGGTTAGAATTTCGAATCTTTCTGGCGGCATGTATGGAAAAAATTAAATTGAAAGGGTCGCCTCCAGCAATGAGCCTCTGCAGTACCTAATACGGACGTAGATTGGCCCCGGCTAATCGAACCGAGCGAGAGCTAAAAAAAAGGAAATTCCTTTTGGTACCTTGAGGTTTTGCCTTTTCCTTTTGGTGCCCAAGAAAAAAATTATTCCTTTTGTTACCCCTGAGGTTTTGGCTTTTTCGTTGATGCCTCTATCATGTTCAAATTAGCTAATTTCAAGCTTACCATTATGTTCATCACCCTTAAATTAGTAGGATTCAACTCTTAAAACATCAAAATGCATAACCAAACCCCTTAAAATAGAGTATAGTTTAAAAATTCAAATTGATGTAGTTTGGTTATGAATTTAAGTGTTTTAATAGTCAAATCCTACTAATTTAAGGGTGATGAACATAATGGTAAGCTTGAAATTAGCTAATTTGAACCGAAGAGGGGCGTCAACGGAAAAAGCCAACACTTTAGGGGTATCAAAAGAAATAAATTCAAGAGCCCGTATTTTTTCCCAAAAAAAATTCAAGAGCGAGCGCATAAAATCATGGAAAATAAACTTTTGACCGTTCAAAAGATGGACTAATATGAAGTAAGCCCAAGTAAAAGTCCGGTTCGGCCCATTTCATGATCCGTTTTCTCTTTCGGTATATCCGGTTCATATAATTTTTATATTCCGAACCCGTATTTTTTCACTCGTTACCGTATCACAAATTCCCAACACTCTTCCTTGTAGCCAATTACCACTTCCTCTTCAATGGCGGATGTGCAATGGAGCACTCTCCCAAAGTACATCCTGTCAATCATAGCAAAAATTCTCAACACTGAAGTCGATACAATCCGTCTCTTCTCCATCTACTCATCTGAAGCCAAGTCCCTTTCCTTTGCAACTGCCACCATTCAACTCCAATCCGTTCTTCCCCGCCGGCGGCAACTTATATCTCAGCTACGCCGCTCTCTGTCAACTGTATCGGCCGGAGATTGGACCTTGCGCCGGCGATCCTTCCGATGGCTGGCTGTTTTGTGCTTTAGAGGTAAACCCTAACCTGTTCCGTGTCTTGCCCCCAATTACTCCGGAAATGTTTTGAGTGCTCGAAACCTCTTGGAACGATTCCGAAAGCTTGGATCTACTCGATTACAAGATCTTGAAGTTTGTAAGAGCTATTGTCTGACGTTTTCCGATGGTAATTGCCAGGAAGGTTATCGTTCTCTGTAACTATTGTGATAGGCTGTGAATTTAATGTTTTGGTTTTGTTTATGGATTGGCGAATTAGCTATTGGAAGTTTGGGGATAAGGAATGGACTTCGAAATTGATATTCATTTGGTTAGTGGCTGATTTTCCTCATATAGGTTTATTGCTTCAACTTCAATTCCAAAAATTAATGTTTCTTGGCCTGCTGAAATTACTGTGGCAGATCAGAAGCTCTTTTATTTGGTTTGCATATTGCCAAGTTGCCAATTCCTTCTTCTTCACTGCCTTGATGCATAAAACAGATTCCTTATCTTTCATTCTTGATATTCATTTCTACATTAGTTTTGACATATGTTTGCAAAATTTTGAAAAATATATTCGTAAGTAAATTTCCTCGTTTACATCTTGCACTTGTAATCATGTTAACTCACTTGGACACTTTTACTATTGCCAAGGAATTATTACTTGGGCTCGGAGATAGACCGGTGGAAATTTGCCAAAATTTGAAAGTCCAACTTAAAATCAGCTTAAGATGAAAGATACAGATTCAAAATTTGAAGCAGTACATCCAAAGTTCATACTTCAACAATGCCGACAAGCAAAAAAAAAAAAGTACAAATCATTCATAATGACTACTCATAGTCAGAGGAAATTATAAGTTGAGACGCCATTAATTAAAAGTGACACATAAGTTGATTATCTTTATTTACTTATCATAAATCAAAAAGGTTTTTTTTTTTTGATGATACATCTATAAGATTGTGTAGAAAGCAGTGATTCTAATTAAGGAGAGAATCAAGGAGTTCAAACCATAAGCTAAAGACTAGGTGAAATACAAATCAGCGTAACAACATGATATGATAGTAGCACACAACTTGAGCAGATAATATTAAATAACATCTTGTAGATGTTTGATCAAGTTGATGAGAATGAGTTATAATTTCGTAAAATTAAACCGTACGTCAAAACAAGAGTAAGAAATGTGTATCCCAACCCTACGAACTTAGGACATGCTTTTATGATGACCATATTACGAGAATATTCAAATGCTTAGGGACCGTTTGGCTGTCTACTTTTGTGATCTCAATATATGCTATCCATTTTGACAGTTTTTACAGTCTCAATTCGGATTGACCGGTCAAATTGGTCTAGATTTGTCATACAACAAATATTAATGTATAGTGAAGTTGGGCTAGCCTGAAGTAAGCCCAATTATAATTCTTGTTGGGCCCGGTTAAAGATCTGTTTTCATTCCCGAAACTACAAGGAGCCACGTCGGCCACAACGCTTCGACGTCCAACGAAATCAGCCAGCCCACCACTGTCGCGCTACCCCAAACCAGCCCCGCTCACACTCGACCGAGAGCCCGAAACAAAACAAAGAACGGAAGGAAACTTACCGGCGCCGATTGGTTGGCTATACAAGAGTGTTGCTACCGGTGGTGATCGGAAGGTTGGTGGTTAACGGCGGCCGGATAAGATTCAATCTATCTAGTTAGGATAAGCTACGTACGTGATAGGATCGTTTAAAAGAATTAAAGATATATAATTTATTGTTAACTTGTTATGTTTCGATAGTATTTGAACGCGGAATTTTAATTTGTATCGGCGGGTCAAGAAAACTCGATTGCATGCTACCCATGAAACTCGTTTTACGGAACCCGAAATTTACATTGAGTACTTAGATCGAGTTTATATTAAAAACGTTGTTTGCCTTTGTAACTTTGTTGGTGACAAAAGTGCTACCGATTTGCTCATGCGCCGATATCGACTGCCTTCAATGTAGTATTGTTGTGTCTAATATTATTCACCGAGAAAAGACACGTTGCTTTCGATCGATCCTCAAAAATGTGTCCAATTGCATGGATTGGGAGCCCTTTTTGGATTTGTCACAATCGTAGTTGGCTTTACTTGTGCTTCCGCATTCAAAACTTTGAATTTGGGTTTGATTAGTGATAGATCCAGTAATATATATGTTGATTAGATGTTGATCGTTTCTATAAAACAAAGGAGAACTAGTGCACCGAAGGTTGCAAATTGACTCTTGGCAACTTGGCCCAGGAGGCCCAGAATAATTGGTACATAGAGCTACGCTCTTGTTATTCGCGCACGAACCTGGACCAACCGTAGGCATCAATCTTCCTGCTGCCGCCGCTTCTACATTATTTCTGGACACACAACCTGTTTTTTTTTTAATTTCCACCAAAGTATACCAAATATATATTAGTCTAACACATTACATTAGCCTAATTAACAACTATAGTAATATGGATCCGATCGAGTATATAAAAGGAAGATTAGAAGGGAAACGAAATATGTGTTACCAAGTAAGTGTATTAATTGGTGTTATTTTTATAAGATTGTTTTTTTTTTATTTATAAGATTTATCCGTCTGTTAAATTTTAAGAACGAATGCGACGTGTGTGAAATTCTCACATTTGGAAATAAATTCACGTGGGGAAAGTCCAAAAACTTGGAAATTACAATATTCAAAAAATTGGATCGAACCCTAGTAAGCGATCAAATAATTCAATGGTACCTCGTCATTGCTACCAATAATCATGTATTCTCGTCTTCAGACCAGTCCCTATTTCATGCGATCTCACCACAGGCAGTCCCTTCAAAGCTCAACCCTTCAGATTTGAAATGATGTGGACCGAAAGGAAAAAACTTTCAAAATGTTATTAAACAAGCGTGGCAACATAACGCAGGAGCTTCACACATGTACAACCTCATAAAAAAAACACAATTACTCAAGGCCAAAGCGAAAGAATAGAACAAACACTTCTTCGGAAACATCATCGAACAAATCAAAAGAATTGATGAAGAGAACCTCACCATACAAAAATACATAATACAAAAGAAACTCTACAACTAATCCAAAAGCAAAACCGAATGTCCAAAAAACGGACTTGCCTCATTCAATTCCACCACTCATACTGGAAACAGAGGGATAAAAACACCCACATTAAACTTGTTGATAAGAATACCAAATACTTCCATCGCATTGCTAGAAAATATAAAAACAGAAACTAAACGATACTTCCAAAATCGTTTTTGAGCTGAAGAGATCAATCACGCAAAACTCCGGTATATGACTCAAACAATCCAGAAGGAAATAACGAAAAATGACAATGATGAACTCACAAAATCGGTGACAAACATGTAAATAAAGAAGGCCATGTCCGACATTGGAGAGGATAAGTCTCCGGGCCCGGATGGAATGCCGACTTGCTTCTACAAAAAGTATCAGCACATCATCGGACCCGATGTCATTAAAGTTGCGAAGAGCTTTTTCCATTCGGGTAAATTGCTCAAACAAATCAACCACACTATTTTTTTGTTGCCCCATTGTGATCAACCTTGCTCAATCAACCCTTTATTTATTTCATTTGAGTAATATTTTCACTTTGATAATTGTTATTAGTCTAAAGCTTTGAACTTTGCATGCATGGAACTATTTTTTTCTTTTGGTTGGCTGCAACCGGAGTTGTGGCGGCCGCAGTAGTGCCGCCGCCCCTCCTCCTGCAACGGGCGCCGTCACCCCTCCTCTTGCACCGGGCGCCGCTCCTCCTCCTGCACCGGACGCTGACGCCCCTCCTGCAACTTTGGGCGCTGCCGGCTGGTTTTCAAAGGTTTGGTTAATTAACGTATTTCTTTTCGTCATCCTAGTCTCTGTTAGCTTGAGTCTTTTTTTTTACCGTCATCCACCTCCGCTCCAAACCAAATCACCCCTTACTTTATGTAGCGGGGGTGAGGTCGGTAACCATTCCTGGTTCCTACGCTTCTATAAGCATGGGAGCTTCCCTAGCGATGAGTCTGTGTCGTTTCGATTCGTAGGCGGCAAGACTTGGCTTGCCTACGAATTCTCGACGCAGGCTATACCCTTGAGCATCCCCGACATGCTCTCTTCTCTGAAGAGCGCTAGTTCGTGGGGCTTGAATTATATTCTGGGGAATTTGAACCCATCCGATTTCCAAATGTTGTCCAATGTTGTGAAATATAGAGGTATGGTGGGCATCAGACTCTTCTTCAAAGTAAGAGTAGAGTGGCAGAAGTTGGGGCATCCATGGGTGCATGGACACTATCATGTGTTAATTTATTGCCCCATTGTGATCAACCTTGCTCAATCAACCCTTTATTTATTTCATTTGAGTAATATTTTCACTTTGATAATTGTTACTAGTCTAAAGCTTTGAACTTTGCATGCATGGAACTATTTTTTTTCTCTTGGTTGGCTGCAACCGGAGTTGTGGCGGCCACAGTAGTGGCGTTGGTAAATGATGATATTTTTTAATATAATAAATTATTTTTAGAATATATGAAGTATTTTAGTATAATACATATATCATATTTAAATAATATATTACAATTTTTATTTAAAAAGTCCCCGGTCAAGGCCCGGGTCATCAACCAGTAGTGTACTAAATATAAACTTTGTTGGATGTAGTCTATTGTGTAGCCAAATTTCAAACCTAGAATCGTTAATTAATAAAAAAAGATTTTTCAATCATAAAGAAATTATCAGACTCCTAAATTATCTTATACTAGGGAAAATCACAAAACAATCGACAAATTTAAACATCCACCATTGTCCACACAAGCCATGGTAGACGAAAAGAAATTTATTTGTTTTTGGGTTTAACTGGGCTAACCTAAACTAAGCCCAATAAAAATATAAGATCGGGCCCAATAAATGATCCGCTTTCTATTTTTGTTTAAATACGGATCATTTTCCTCAATATAAGATCGGGCAATATGGCACACACTGATGCTGATTATTCACTTCAATATATCCGTGATATTCTCGTTGGTGTTTATAATCTCGATATAGGTTGAACAACTAGAGTTTTGATAGTGGATCTAGTTCAAGGTCATAAATCACTATATCAGCCTTCTCCTCCGTGGCTTAAGGCTAGTCCATAGTTCGAGTTATTCTAGTTGATTGTAAGTCTAGACTCCCCCCTCTTTACGGCTTTCATTTCTATAATTGCATTGAAATACACATATAGCTGCAGCTGCCACTTTCTTTTTTCCTGCATAATTTGAGATCTGCATTGACATCCTATCTATATTTGCTTATCATGTAATAAGGAAAAGAAAGAAATGCATATTGCATTTCATTTGTAAGTCTTAATGTTTTTTTAATAAGGTTTTATTTAGGGTGGCTTAATTTGCATTGAAATGCTTGTGTTTGCTCTTTATTCATCAAAAAATCTTAAGTGGCGAGAAGCAATGCACACTTATCAGAATGTAGTCAAATCAAGTTTGCATGAAAGGTGCATAATCCAAAATAACAATAAAAACTTGCCTTCTACCTAGCCCACTACTAGTTTGGCTTTTGTGTGATACCAGCATATATCAAAGCAAGAAAGAAATGCATATTGAATTTCATTTGTAATTCTTGATGCATTATTATAAAATTCTGTTTAAAGTGGGTTAAAAGCTGATGATGTAGTTTTGCACTAATGTATTTTAATTGGCTCCTGAATCCTGAGCCATAATGTATTTAAATGACTCAAGGTCATTAAGAAGCTCATGAATGTGTTAATTATGAGACATTTTGGTTAATAGCAAGACTCTTAATTGTTAGCATTATAAGATTGTTTAATGTTGAATATGTCAATTGTGGTTATGTTTCTCCTTGCAGGCGCCAGATGGGCTTTTTGGCATATTTTGAGGCACTACTACTACTATTGATTAGATTCATGATTTAGTCTTTTAAACCGGAAACTCTGCAAAGTCTTAACTGTAATCTTTTACCTTAGCTAATTGCTGGTCTGCTCTGTTGGAATTTGCAATGTATTACTATTTTGTTTAGAAAATCAACACCCTCAAAGGCTCAAACCAGCTAATTGTAGTCTAGAAATCAGTTTTATCTTGGCTTTTTGATGATCGGAGCAAGGTTCAACATGTAAAAATGGCAACAATAGTTGTGTGTTTAATGTTTAGTTGATGGAATGAATGTCGTATTATATTTTGTTATGCCTTCTGTTCTACCGCTGAAATTGGAGAGATTAATAGAAGACTAGAAGTTGTAAGAAACGTAAATTTGAAAGGAGGAAAAGTAAGATTTTAGGCGTATTAAACTTAATCTAACCGACTAATTGATCTAGATTTTGTCATATACTATACTCCTTCTGATCTAAAATAAGTTTCGTTTTAGTTTTGGAAACAAGATTTAAGAAAACTATTAATTAAACTCAAAATTATCAATTTTTTTTATAAATTTTACCACTCATCGCCGTTTTTAACCAATGGATGAATTACATTAATCAATAAACACACATTCCAATAACAATTCTTATATCTCACTCCTAATTAATTGCCTAGAAAACTTAAAACGACACATAAATTGGATGAAATTTAAAGTTTTAAAACGACACTTAATTTGAATCGGATGGGAGCAATGCTTAATATATTTATAGTCATGGATTCTTTGTTCTAATAAGCTAGCTAATTAATTCTGTCTTGGAAAACAATTGTCCTCCCCTCTTAAAAATGATCTGGATTCACAAACAAAGAAAATGGATCTTTAATTGGGCCGCCCTATAATTATAGTGGGGTTACTTCATGCTAGCCCAATTCAAACAATGCATTAATGATGTGCTATCAAAGGGCCCAATAAATCCGCATTCTGTTTTAGTTTATATACGCATCATTTTCCTCGCCTTCTCCCGGCCGTCGTTCCACCCTTATTCTTCCCTCTCTTTAACTCCCTTCTTCACTGCACAACCGACAAATCGACATCATTTTCCTCGCCTTCTCCGCCTTTGCTCTCTTTCCCAAGGTCGTCGATCCGTTCGTCTCCTCAACACGTTCGTCTTCTATCCCCTCATGGATTGCAACGTCGTTGCTCCTGCTTTAGGCACCGACAATGCTCCGGCTCCGGGCGCCGCCCCTCCTCCTGCACCGGGCGCTGACGCCCCTCCTCCTACATCGGGCGCCGCAGCCCCTCCTCCTGCACCGGGTGCCATCGCCCCTCCTCCTGCACCGGGTGCCATCGCCCCTCCTCCTGCACCGGGCGCCGCCCCTCCTCCTGCACCGGACGCTGACGCCCCTCCTGCAACTTTGGGCGCCGCCGGCTGGTTTTCAAAGGTTTGGTTAATTAATGTATTGCTTTTCGTCATCCTACTCTCTGTTAGCTTGAGTCTTTTTTTTTTACCGTCATCCACCTCCACTCCAAACCAAATCACCCCTTACTTTATGTAGCGGGGGTGAGGTCGGTAACCATTCTTGGTTCCTACGCTTCTATAAGCATGGGAGCTTCCCTAGCGATGAGTCTGTGTCGTTTCGATTCGTTGGCGGCAAGACTTGGCTTGCCTACGAATCCTCGACGCAAGCTATACCCTTGAGCATCCCCGACATGCTCTCTTCTCCGAAGAGCGCTAGTTCGTGGGGCTTGAACTATATTCTGGGGAATTTGAACCCATCCGATTCCCAAATGTTGTCCAATGTTGTGAAATATAGAGGTATGGTGGGCATCAGACTCTTCTTCAAAGTAAGAGTAGAGTGGCAGAAGTTGGGGCATCCATGGGTGCATGGACACTATCATGTGTTCATTTATTGCCCCATTGTGATCAACCTTGCTCAATCAACCCTTTATTTATTTCATTTGAGTAATATTTTCACTTTGATAATTGTTACTAGTCTAAAGCTTTGAACTTTGCATGCATGGAACTATTTTTTTCTCTTGTTTGGCTGCAACCGAAGTTGTGGCGGCCACAGTAGTGGCGTTGGTAAATGATGATATTTTCTAATATAATAAATTATTTTTAGAATATATGAAGGATTTTAGTATGATAAATCATTACCCAAACTTTTGTATGATTATTACATAAATATTATAAACAACATTTTTAAATACAAGATAATATTTGTATTCATTTTAATAATAAAAGATATTATAATAATTAACGTAAATGTTTATAATATTGTATTATTATATAAATTATAATACATATATCATATTTAAATAATATATTACAGTTTTTATTTAAAAAAGTCCCCGATCAAGGCCCGGGTCATCAACTAGTAGTGTACTAAATATAAACTTTGTTGGATGTAGTCTACTGTGTAACCAAATTTCAAACCTAGAATCGTTAATTAATAAAAAAAGATTTTTCAATCATACAGAAATTATCAGACTCCTAAATTATCTTATACTAGGGAAAATCACAAAACAATCGACAAATTTAAACATCCACCATTGTCCACACAAGCCATGGTAGACGAAAAGAAATTTATTTATTTTTGGGTTTAACTGGGCTAACTTGAACTAAGCCCAATAAAAATATAAGATCGGGCCCAATAAATGATCCGCTTTCTAATTTTGTTTAAATACGGATCATTTTCCTCATTTCTCATCGCCTTCTCCTATCGTTCCTACCTTATTCTTCCCCGATCTCTCTCTTCATCGTTCAACTCTCTTCTTCACTGCACAACCTCTCCACCTTTGCTCCCTTTCCCAACGCCGATCGACTCTCCGTTGTTCGACGTTCTGTTTGTCTCTCTGTTGGTCGTCGTTTCGTTCATCTCCTCAACACCAACATTAACACGCTCCACCTCCGCTCAGTCTGCTCATAGCCAAAATCCTCAATACCGACATTAACACGCTCCACCTCCGCTCAATTTGGTCATCATGGTGATCCTCAATTCGTCGTCGTTTGAGACAGATCCTGCTCCGGCGCTGGGTGCTGCCACCCCTGCTCCGAGAGCCGCCCCTCCACCTGCACCGGACGCTGCCACCCCTCCTCCTCCACTGGACGCTGCCGCCCCTCCTGCTACTCCGGGCGGCGCCGACTGGTTTTTGAAGGTTTGGTTGATTAATATAGTGCTTTTCGTCATCCTAGTCTCTATTACTTTGAGTCTTTTTTTTCACCGTCACACACCTCCGCTCCAAACTAAATCACCCTTTGCTTTATGTAGCGGGGGTGAGATCGGTAACTATTCCTAGTTCCGGCGCTTCTATAAGCATGGCAACTTCCATATCGATGAAGTATAGCGATGAGTCTGTGTCGTTAGGCGGCAAGACTTGGCTTGCCTACGAATCCTATACGCAGGCTATACCCTTGAGCATCCCCAACATGCTCTCTTCTCCGAAGAGCGCTAGTTCTTGTGACTTGAACTATATTCTGGGGAATTTGAACCCATCCGATTCCTAAATGTTGTCCAATGTTGTGAAAGATAGAGGTATGGTGGGCATCAGACTCTTCTTCAAAGTAATAGTAGAGTGGCAGAAGTTGGGGCATCCATGGGTGCATGGACACTATCATGTGTTCATTTATTGCCTCATTGTGATCAACATTGCTCCATCAACCCTTTATTTATTTCATTTGAGTAATATCTTCATTTTGATAATTATGACTAAGCTTTGAACTTTACATGCATGGAATTATTATTTTTCTCTTGGTTGGCTGCAACCGGAGTGTGGCGGCCAGAGTAGTGACGTTGGTAAATGATGATATTTTCTAATATAACAAATTATTTTTAGAATATATGAAGTATTTTAGTATGATAAATCCTCACCCAAGCTTTTATGGAGACAATTGCAGTCTCCATATCCCCCGGCAATTCGTTCTCAATTCCTCGATCATGGATGCCAACGTTGTCGCCACCCCTACTCCTGCTCCGGGTGCCGCCGCCCCTGCTACTCAGTGTTTGTCGTCATCCTAATCTCTCTTTTGTTGAGTCATTTTTTCACCGTCACCCACCTCCGCTCTAAACCAAATCACCCCTTACTTTATGTATCGGGGTTGAGGTCGGTAACTAGTCCTAATTTCGACACTTCTATATTCATGGCGGCTACCCTATCGATGAGGTATAGGGATGAGTCTGTGTCGTTTCGATTCGTAGGTAGTAATTCTTGGCTTGCCTACGAATCGTCGACACAGGCTATACCCTTGAGCATCCCCGACATACTCATCTCTTCTCCAAAAAGCGCTAGTTTGTGGGACTTGAACTATACTCTGGAGAAGTTGTACCATCCGATTCAAAAATGCTCTCCAATGCTGTGAAATATAAAAGTATGTTGGGCATGAAACTCTACTTCAAATCATGAGTAGAGTGGCAGAAGTTGGGGCAACAATGGGTTCATGGACACTATCATGTGTTCATTTATTGCCCCATTGTGATCAACCTTGCTCAATCAACCCTTTATTTATTTCATTTGAGTAATATCTTCACTTTGATAATTGTTACTAGTCTAAAGCTTTGAACTTTGCATGCATAGAACTATTTTTTTCCTTGGTTGGCTGCAACCGGTGTTGTGGCAGGCCGGAGTACTGGCGTTTGTAAATGATGATATTTTGTAATATAATAAATTATTTTTAGAATATATGAAGTATTTTAGTATGATAAATCCTCACCCAAGCTATTATGGAGACAATTGCGGTCTCCTTGAAATCCGAAACATTGATAAAAAAATATATGAATCCGAGACAATTGTGTCTTTCCAATTCATAAACGGCAAGTCTTGGCTTGTCTACAAATCGTCAATGTAGGATATATGATACGCTGGTTTTAGTATAGCGTAATTCTGTATTTTTATTAGGATTTCTGAGTGTTTTAGGCTAGTTTAGGATGTTTATTTGTAATATCAGAAGAGCCTACAATTGAAGATTTGGAAGACAGAAGTCCAAGTTTGAGCTGAAGAGTTTACCGAAAAAAGACCCGCGCCCTCGGGTTTGGACCCGAGCCCGTGGTGGAGAGAAGATTCGAGAGAGTAGAGGATCGCAGGACCCGCGCTCGCTGATGGTGGCCGCACTCGCGGTGGAAGAGGATTCTGCGGCCGAGGGGAGATCGATGGAATCGCGATCGCGGTTTGTAACCGCGCTCGCGGGTTGTTTTTTCTGCAGCGCCGACTTGGTTTTTATTTTATCTTTTATCTATAATTATATCTTTAGGTTTCGGTTATGTTTCTAGTATTTAAGCTTAGTTTCGTGTTTCAGTTGAACTTACGACAATTCAGAGCATACTTTTTGGAGACTTTTATTTTATTTCAGTTTTATTATGGAGAACTAATTTCCCTTGGAGTTTGTTTGATCAAGGAAGCCTTTTTATTTGAATTCGTGAGATTCTGGTAACTTTTCTATCCCTTGGTTAATATCAAAACTCTTGTTTTTATTTATATGATCTATGTTTGATTCGATAAGCCTAATCAACTTGTTTGATTGACTTAGGTCTACTGTTTGGATTAGTTTGATTGTTGTCTGTGCAATCTTATTTATCCTTGAAACAACTTTTTTCTAGGACCGTGGACTAGAATTGAGAAAGAGTGTCTGATTGTTATTTTATGCATGAGACTCGTAGCTTGATTGCATGATTTGATATCCTTCTATCCTTAATACTTTGCATGATTGGATTTAAGCGTTCTTGTTCATATCATCCTTTCGCTTGGACCGTGGACAAGCGGAAATCTTTTATAAGGATTGGAATTAACCTGGGAATTAATAGAAAAGTGGATGAATTGATGATCGAATGATTAAAAAGGTGGAATTGGTTTAATAAACTCTACTTTCCTTCAATTGATTTAATCCCTAATAATATTTGCTTGTTTATTTGCTTGCTTAAACTTCCAAAAAAACCTGTCCTGTTATCTGCTGATTGTTCAGAATCCCGATTCTCTTGGGTACGATCCCTTACTTGCATGCTATACTAGTTTGTAGTTTAGGGTAATTTATCCCCGACACGCTCATTTCTTCTCCAAGGAGCGTTGGTTCGTGGGTCTTGAATTATGCTTTGGTAGTCATTCTATAGAGTCTCGATTTCTCCATCCATTTTCCTCGCCTTGTTATGATTGAAAAAAATTGCTTATCCTCTCTCTCCTCCATTGGGCGCCGCCCCTGCTCCTCCGGTCGCCGCCGCCCTTGCTGCTCGGGTCGTTGGCGGCCGGTCTTTCCCAACTGGCGGCTGTTGATGAGGAGAACTTTCCAGGTGGTTGCGGTCGACAACGAGGACCATGGCTCGGCTGATGGCGGTTTTCGACGGGAATGGTGGAGGAAATCACCCTCTCTGATTGCCCAAATTCGTGATTGTGTTGTGAAAGACGATAAAAACAAAAAGGCATCTAATTTTTTTAGCCCTTTCCAAATTAAAAAAATAGAGAAAAAAACAAAGAAAAAAATTTAGAAGATGGGCTTACCCTCCACGTAGGCAGCGAGGTTTATCCTCGCCTCTTTTGCGAGTTTCCCAGGATTTTCTAGAAGGAAAGGAATACGGTAGTTGATCGTTCTATAAAGCCTGGCTCGATTCGTGATTGAAAGGTATAATTAACCAAAAAAATCAAAATGCATAAACAAATCGAATTTTTCAGAGTACGGAGAAGTGCGGGTTTGCCTTAAAACGCGTTTGTAAATTGTTCAGTAAAATTACAAAAAAAAACTAGGATAATATGGGGACCACTTTCCACATAGGATGCAAGCATTATTTAACACTTACGGTGCGAGGAGAGAAATTGCAATTTCAAAGTGAAAAGCCTCTTTTCCTTTCTCCCTCCATTCGTTTTGATTTCCCCCGGTAATTCCCCGACAATTCCTTTCTCATTTCCTCGATCCTGGATGCCAATGTTGCCGCTGCCCCTGCTCTTGCTCTGGGCGCCGCCGCTCTTGCTCTGATCGCTGGTCCTGCTCCTGCTCCAGGCGCCGCCGCCCCTGCTCTTGCTCTTGCTCAGGGCGCCGCCGCCTCTACACCTGTTTCGATCGCCGCCATCCCTGCTCCTGCTTTGGTCGTCGGCCCTACTCCATCTCTGGTCGCCTCCGTCCCTACTCTGGTCGCCGCTGCCCTTGCTGCTTATGTCGTTGGCGGCTGGTCTTTCACTCATAATCAGGTGTGGTTGATTAACTTACTACTAGTTATCATCGTAATCTCTCTTTCATTGAACCTTTTTTTCTCCGTTACCCACCTCCACACTAAACCAAATCACCCCTTACTTTATATTTCAGGGTTGAGGTCGGTAACTATTCCTAGTTTTGGCACTTCTATAATCATGGCGGCTACCTTATCGATGAGATATAAGGATGAGTCTGTGTCTTCCCGATTCGTAAACGGCAAGTCTTGTCTTATCTACGAATCATCAACGCAGACTATACCCTTGAGCATCCCCGACACGCTCATCTCTTCTCCAAGGAATGCTGGTTCGTGGGAATTGAAATATGCTTTGGAGACATTGAACCTTTCAAATTCACAAATTCTTTCTAATGTTGTGAAAGATAAAAGTATATTGGACATGAAAATGTAATTCAAATCAAGAGTAAAGTGGCAGAAATTGGGGTAGAAATGGGTACATGGACACTATCATGTTTTCATTTATTGCTAAATTGTGATCAACTTTGCTCAATCAAACTCATCCGGTGATCTTAATTTGGGAAATGATTTCGGAGATTTCATACTTGAACAACTTTGCATGTAGATCACTTTGGTTTTCTATGTGAAAATCATCTTGAATAATTGTGCCTTCTTGTTTAATTATCTCAAATTCTAGCATTTGTATGTATTATTGCCCTTTTGTACGTAGAACTTGTTTAATTTGAATTTTGCTGAATTTTTCCCTGATGCATTCAAGGGAAGTAGAGGCATGTACAAATTTAGGATAAATTATAGAACACCACACCTTATTTAACCGAATTTGCAAAATATCATCTTTTATATCATTTTTTTTATAGAAAACCTCCCTTTATTTATTTCGTTTGAGTAATATCTTTACTTTGGTAGTTGTTACGAGTCTAAAGCTTTGAATTTTGCATTCATGGAACTATTTTTTTTTTGTTAGCAGCAACCGGAGTTGTGGCGACCTGAGCCGTGGTTGTCATTGTTTTGTTTTCTCATAATCTGGGGTAGAAGGATCGCTCGGGTTCAGAGTCTACTTATGGATGAGAGACAACTTGGCGTCCTTCAGCTGGCATACACTAGAAACACAGACAGAAACAAAGAAAACAAGATTAAAAGAAAAACGAGTACTCAGAGGAGGGTCGGTACCGAGGCCTATAGGGTCGGTATCGAGCCTACTGTGATCCCGTAAAAAAAAACTAAAAAGCAAGAGAAACTGAAAAATGTTGGCAACGACGCAAATTTGTTGGTAGGGGTTCCCGACAACAAATAAATTTGTAGTCAAGACCTCGCTGAGTACATGGGAGTCAGGTTCGTCCACGGGAGAAAGTCTATGTCAAGTTTTGTTCTTGCTTAAAGTGCAAGTAAGAGAGAAAAACAAGGATTTTTATCAAAGGGAGAGAAATTCTAAGGTTTAGGGTATCCCCACAACAACAATTATGCAATGCAAACGCTAATGAAACACATAGATCATGCTTTTAGCACATAAAGGTGTCGACTTTCGTTAACTTTAAGCAAGTAAATCAACTAACTTTCGTTCAATCAATAAACTTACTATCTAATATCTTCTACTTCAATTAGGATAGATCCGTTTTCGCTTTCAAAAGCCTAAATTGACTATTCTGATTCAAGGTTTTCCGCTTTCACTTCAACTATGAATGAGAAATTCCTTTCAACTTTCGTTTCAAGGATTAAGAGCAAGAGAATAGATTCATGCAATAAAAACAATCAAGACATGATCATAAACAAGCATGCACAACCATTGTTGGGTTTAACCCCAACCTTAGAAGGAGAAACTACTCACTAATCATATTTAAAAACAAAATAATTAAATTAAAAAGAAAGCTTACAACTTGAATCCAAACAAACTTGTCTATCAAGTAACTTTGCTCTTTTCCTCAAAAGTGCTCCAAATAGCTTCTAAAAATCTATAAAACACCACCTAAGCTTATGTAGACTCCATATCTTAAGAAAATATGAAAATATACATAAACGACTCAAAACAAAACACAAAACTAAAGAAAAAGACTTAAACACACTAAAAACACACCCTATAAACACAACTAAAATGGAGGATATCAAAATACCCCATACTTAAACTTGCTTGTCCTCAAGCAATCAACAAGACAAGAATCAAAACCATCAACACATATATCAAGTCAATGCCTTTATCAAAAACAACATCAAAGCACAAGTAGAAATAAATAGACAAGTGAATCTAACGTCATCACACATATATAAGCAATCTCAAGCAAAAGCAACCAAGAATCCAACCTCACAAGAGTAATGTGTTTCACTCAACTCTCTAAGTGTTTAGTCTTAGAATAACAACACTTAACTCAATCCAATATAAAAAATTCAGCATAGTCATTGTTACTTATATCACCAAATTCTCCACCAGAGATGTCAAAACACATAAAAATCATCAAGAGAACTTAGGCTTAATGAAAAACTTCATAGAAGCTTCCATTCGGCTGGGTTGTGATGGGGCTTGGTAATAACAAATAGGCATGGAAAACTTTTGGCTATGTGGTGCTAATAATATCCGGGAATCAAAGACTCCTAAAGACTCACACATCAAAAACTCTCATAAAAGAACATACCAAACTCACTCATACATTATGCATACCTCTTTCTTTCAAACCCTTTAAATATCCCAACAAACTTGCTCAAAAACACAAGGAAATTTGGCTCATGCACACTTTTACTACTCAACTCTTTTTCGAATCTTTTTTTTCTTTCTGAGGGGGCTCGATATCGAACCCTACTAGGGTCGGTATTGATGCTGCGTTTTTCTGTTTCTTTTGTTTTTCCCCTTTCTTTCCTTTCCAACTCTTTTGTAAGTGTATTCAGAGAACCAAACTCTTTTTACATATCAAACTACAAGGCTTTCACTTTACCCAACCCATATTACCCCACACTTGAACCAATACATCTTACTCAACAAAACCATTACAATAACCAACACTAAGTCCTAATCCCCGGATAGTGTCAAGCTATATTTCGGCTAAGGAATTATTTTGTGGAGCTAAAAATAAAAGGCTTTTAAGGCTCAAATTGGCTTCAAAATAGGATAATGATAAGGTAGGTAAAAAGAGAAGGATAAAAAGTGGGTTAAAGAAATAAGTTCTCCATCATATGATTTCACATGCAATGAATTAATATCTCATAAAGGCCTCAAGAAATAGATAACCATATCAAGGAGAGTAAATCACACAAAAAAAGAAGAGAAATTTTTTATGTTCTCCCTATAAGGCCAAAAATAACTCACAAGGTAGCAATTTTTGTTGGATTCCAGTCACCTTTACCTAAGATCATATGTGCTCAATTATATCACAAGCTAAATATCCACATAAAAATAATTTTCAACATGATTCATGCAAAGCTATCCAAACATGCTATGGAATTACATGATCAAGCAAGTTAAAGTATATCATAGGACATCTAAGTGGAATATTATTAATCCTAAAAACACAAAAATTGACACAAAAACTGAGTTACCTTTTCCCCATACCTCATACTTAAACCAAACAATGTCCTCATTGTTTAAAGTAAAGACATAAAAAGATAAAAGAGGATAAAGAAAAGGGAACTCACAAAATAAAAATTGAAGCTGCTTGGAACCATTGATTATTTGATGAGTTATAGAATTTTTCTCGGTTCTATAGAGGTCGGTGCCGACCCTAAGGGGGTCGGTAACGAACCACCGATTGTCTTCGTTGTTGCTCTTGTACCGAGTGTGTTGCTTCTCTGTTTAAGCACTTCGTCTTCATCTTTGTACTTGAGTCACTTTAGAAAAACTTCTATCCCTACTATACTACTCTAATCTAAAAACAAGTCAAAAGAAAGCTAGCAAAAAGATCTAAGAAAGCAAAAACTAAAACAAAAACAAAAAGTGGGTTGCCTCCTGTAAGCGTTATTTTTAACTTCGTTAGCCCGACGAACTACCTTGGCAAATCAGGGTGGTTTCCATCCAGCTTGGTAGGGATCAAGAGAAACCCCATACTTAGATGGAAAAGCTTCAAAGCTTCTCTCCAAAATATTTGGTCCTCTATCATCAATAAGAATGCTTGGTAATCCTACAACAGGGTTAGTATAATCCGAAATCCAAGGAGGTTTTGACTCCTTCACAGAACTAACAGTAGGATTTGAAATAGAACAAGGATGGGAAAAGGGATCATGAAACGAATTAAATAAATCAGCATAAGAAAACTCACCTTGATTGTTGAGAGAAAGGCTCGGTACCGAGGTAAAGGGGTTTTTTACCGACCCTGCTGGGTCAGGAAGTGTTGTAGTACCGGTCTTGAATCCACCTCCAGCTTCGTATTCCTTCATATCAGGATCGTTACCGACCCATGGGGAGTCGGTAGGCTCTTTTTTAGGCGTGTCTCCATTGAATTTGCCCGTTTTTGTACTTAGAGAAGGATTGTTACCGAGCCATGGTGGGTCGGTAGGTTCCTCGGTAATACAACTAGCAACCTCATTCACAGGCGGATTTAAGTGAAACTCGACCTTTTCTTCTCCTATATCAAACGTGAGCAGTCCTTTTCTAACATCAACCCGTGCCCCTGCGGTGGCTAAGAATGGTCTGCCAAGAATGATTGGCACCATAGGGTCTTATGGCATATCTAGCACAATGAAGTTGTTGGGAACAAAAAAATTTCCAACTTGGATAGGGACATCGTCAACGACTCCGGTTGCTTTTACAGAAGATTCGTCCACCATGTAGAGATTCATGTCAATAGGCTTCAGTGGTCCCATGTTGGCCTTGGTCCAACTAGACAATGGTAATAAACTAGCACTGGCACCTAGATCACATAAAGCTTTAAAACGGTGAGTTCCAATACCTATTGAAATTGCAAACTTACCTGGATCACCTAGCTTTTCTGGGAGCTTTATAGATCGGACTTCACTTGACAGCTCTGAGATAGATCTTTTCCTGCTCAAAATCTCTTTCAAAAATTTAGTGTAGGCAGGCATTTCATTAAGAGCTTTAGTAAATGCTATAGAGATATTCAACCCTTGTAGAATTTTAACAAAGCGTCTAGTTTCCTTCCGTAACATCATTAGACTTTTTAATCGGGAACTGAAGAGTTTTTGACGGACTCGAGATAAAGAGAGACCCGGATTGAGGCTCTACCGAATTGACAAGAGGGTCGATCGGTGCAGGAGAAGGGTCAATACCGACCCGAATAGGGTCGGTAACGAGCCTATGATCAAAGGAATGGTATGGAGTCGAAGACTTACCTGGGTACAGGTCGGTAACGACCCATGGAGCCTCGGTACCGAGTGTATGAGGTTCGGTATCAACTCTGATGGGGTCGGTACCGATCTTGGCGGGAGTAGTTTCCTCGTTACTGGGCTCTTTCTCCTTGGCTTCAACACGGTCCGGTGATGTCTTTCCGCTCTAGAGGTGTACGACTGTGATTTGTCCTCTAGGGTTTTCCTCGGGACGGCCCGGTAATTGCCCTTGAGGTTTTGGAATTTGTGCAGCTAGGTTGCCAAGTTGGGAGTTGACGCTTTTCCTCCATGAATCAAACTGTGACACTCTTACACCCTATGACGTATACTTTGTAAAACTTATCTCTTATATACACAGATAATGTACATATACCAACTATTCACATAAGCACATAGCAGACATTAACAACCATAAAAGGTTTCACACATTCACTTATAGGTAGTTACTTCTTATGCTAATACTGTACATCTATTACTTTAACTTCTATTATAACCCATATGTCAAGATGCAAAATGAGGAGGAGAAGTTTGCATTGAGCTTCAGTCGGCTGACCTGTATGAATGTCACCTCTAAAAGAGACACATGTCAGTAAGAACTAGCTGAACCTGAAAAATTGTTTTGCGATTTACGTGAGTCGCATACTCAGTGAATATAAACCATCATCAATTATTTCACACAGAGTCAAACATTTAGTCCATGTACATATGCATACATATTATACATATGTCATATAAGAATTTACTATGCATATGCAAATGTTGATGTATCTAATTTATTATTCTGTGAACTGTACAAGTCTGAATCTCCCCGGGTCTACTGTATATGGACTCTTATGGTCCCTTTAAGAAATAAATCCGAAGATTTCCTCATTATGACCCGTAGGTCTTGTATGATCTGTAGATCCTGTATGATCCGAAGATCCTGTATGATCCAAAGATCATGTATGACCCATAGGTCCTGTATGATCCGTAGATCCTGTATGATCTGTAGGTCCTGTAATACAAATTCAGGGCGAGACAGTCACAGGTCATTTTAATCTCATTGCAATATGCTATGAAATCAAGTGCATCCTGTAATCATATATCATATGTCATCTGCTAACATACTTTCTGTGCAAACAACTCTAGAAATTTCAGAGCTATCACATATAACACATATATCCATATAACTCATATAGTACATATATCCATATAGCACATATAGCATATATATCCATATAGCACATAGAGTTGAATCTCCGGTCTATACTCACCTATTCAAGACAATTACTATATTTCTCCCCCTTGTCTCTGACCCTGTTCTATGACTTGTGCTCCTATATGTAACCCAATGCAAATTAGGCTATTTACTCTTATAAACTCTAACCCTAAATGCAATAAAATGCCAGTATGCCTTATAACTTTTTGTGCATAATTCCAAATCCTTTAAAACTTGACAATAATAAACTATATATAGAAGAATATTTTTCTAGTTCAAACCTTTATGAAAAACTCGATCAAAAGTTCCCATAATATCATTACAAAGCAATAGCCTAAAATTACTCTGAAATCTTTTACCAAATATAAATCCAATATCGAAAACTCCCTTTGAAAACTATAGATCAACTGATTTCTCAATCGAAAGCAACTGTAGATCTAGATCTAAAAAAAATTAGAAAAATCTAAATAAATAATTAACTAATTAAAAACTTACCAAATCACGCTTATACTTCAGGATTAAAACCCGATAGAAGAAATATTGTATCAAAACCAAGATCAAAACAACAAAATCTTCAATTTTTCCTCTTCACTTCTCTCGTTATTTCTTTCTCTGTATCCTCTTATTTTTCCTTTTGTTCTTTCTTAACATACAAGATCACCTTTACCTTTACATACATATATATCTACAAATGTTGTCGGCGAACATGTAGAAAGTTGGTTAAATTTTGGCTAAACTTGCAATTTTCACCCTCAAACTTTCTTTACTATAAATTTTACCCTGAAATAATTATTAATTAATTTTTACTTAAAAACTTTTTAAACTATAATAAACTTAATTAGAAAATAGATATTATTTTTAAAAATTCACTATATATCATGCAAATATGCTATGCATATGCTCTTAATCTTATATGAATGCAGAATGACGTATGCACTTTGGTCGGGGATGTTACACAAACTCCCCAAACTAGGCATGTACACCTTTCATTTGATGATTAAGGTCAGCTCGAATTCCATCAATCTTGTTGTGGATGCCCTCTTGTAGGTCATGTACCCATGAAGGTACCTCTTGATAGCCAGGAGGCCTATAAGATGGAACCCTTTGATCTTGCTGAGGAGGTTGGCTCCTGATGTCATCTAGTTTTACTTGTTTTGCATATGCATTTAGGATTAGCTTTTTGTTTTTCTAGCTTAGGTTTTGGTCTTTTTGTGTTGATTTTCGTATTATTTGTAGTATGGAGGTCTACACAAGTTTACTTTGCTTTTATAGGTCATTTGATGGTATTTTGGAGGCAAATGGAGAGGAAGACATGAGGACGAGATCTTAGTGAAGCTTAAAGACCACAACTAACACCAAGAAATGAAGATTTGAGGATTCTAAGAGCTTTCAAGAGTTGTGGATGAGCTATTACAAGTCAAAATGCAAGCTAAGGAGTGAAGGAAGAGGTTAGAAGGGCCATCACGAGTCGTGGTGGTGATCACGAGCCAAGACAAGGGCAAATAGAGCAAATATGTGCTCTCAGATGGGAGATCACGGGTCGTGACCTAGGTCACGGGTCGTGATCTGGTCGCTGCGCGCAAGAGTTTTGGGCCTTTCTTGTTTCTTTTTTGCCCGAGTTGGATTTATTTTTGGGATATCTTTTAGCATAAATTTTAGGGCTTTTATAAGACTACTTGTAACTTAAGATATATTTTTATTATGCATTATTATTATTTCTAATTACAAGAGAGAGAAGAGACAATTTCTAGGGTTTTTAGTTCTATGCTCTTTCGCTTTGGAGATTTGTTTTGCACTTTGGATCTAATTGTTCTTTCAATTGAATTTCTAGTAAGTTTCTCTTTCAATTATTGTTTTTATTTGTATTCCATGTTTGATTTAATTGTTTTGATTATGAATTTCATGATGCTAGGCTAAACTCTATAGTTCTAGGGTTTGGTTGATCCCAACAATGTGAAGCGGATTAGATTCAATACTTTTTGCTTGAATTGAGTTGGAAACTAATATGATTTGATTCTAGGGTCTTAATCTAATAGGTTTAAACTTGTTAGAGTCTTGTTTAGGTTGCGGATCGAGAGGTGGTAGTCTAAGTAAGTAAAGAAAATAGAGAGAGTGCATCGAGAGGGGGTTCTATTTATTTGGAAAAACTAGAATTGAACTTGAGAATTAGTTTCTCATGTGGTTAATTGTCATAGAATTTCTAGGTGTTTGAGTCAAGTTTGATGCATCACGATAGTGGGGCAAGTTTGGTTTACCGTCTAGATTTCTAAGTGCTTAAAGGGTTTCTATCGGTTTTGTTTCGTCACGAGAGTGGGTTCTTAATTTGATAGAAGTACATTAAGTTAAACTTTGAGAAAATTTAATTTATGATGTTGGACAATAACCTTCATAACAAAACATCCAACTCGGTTTAGGTAGAAGTGAGATTCGAACTCCGTGGATCAAAGTTGTGGGGATTCCTTGCCTTAGAACTTTGCTTTCTCATATACTTTACATTCTCATTATTTACTGTTTTATTTGTTTTTCGTAGTTAGAATCACTCCACAATCATTATATTTGGCTTAGGAACTTGTTTCTAGAATTTACTAAAACCGAAATAATCCCCGTGATTCGATCCTGATCTACTACTACAATAGATCTCGTATTCTTGCGAGTGTGTGGGAAACCATCACATCAGCTCCTTTGGCCATAATTGCCCCAGGTGGGCTGATTGTTATTCCTCCTTGCATAAAAATTATTACCTTGGTTCCTATATGAACCTCTCATATAGTTAGCTTCTTCATATGCCTCAGCAGCACGGACATGTTGCAAGTTAGTGCAGGCAAAAGTAGCGTGGGATTTAGACCCACATTCTTGACAAGAAGGAGATGATTTAAGATAACTTATCTTCTTCTTCAGGCGGTTGATCTTGTCTTGCAAGAATTGGTGCTCCACTTCAGGGTCGACCTCATCCCTAATTGGATTGTAAAGCCTTCGTTGGGGCTGCTGGGCTTGTTGCACTCCATACATTGCATCGTAATTGGTCAATTTGTCAAGTAATGTCCATGCCTCATTAGGATCCATCTCTATGAAACCGCAAGCAGTGTGAAGATTGATGCGTGATGCGGTTTTTCGTCTCAGCGTTGATCCCTTGGAAGAAGATTTCTTGGAGTACATATTGTGGTTGCCCATGAGTGGGGCACTGTCTGAGAATCTCCTTGAACCTCTCCTATGTCTCTACAAAGGTCTCGTTAGGAAGCTGGTGGTAGGAGGTGATACGTTTTCTTAACTCCGTTGTCTTAGCAAGAGAAAAGAACTTTGTCAAAATTTGATCATACAAAGCCTTCCAAGTCCTGATAGACTTAGGGGGTAAGGTCTCTAACCAGCTCAGGGCCTTTCCTGTGAGAGACCACCTGAAAGCTTTTAACAGAACATATTCTAAAGAGACACCGTCAGTAGCAATAGTGTCACATAAATCAAGAAAAAATTTAATATGTTCCATAGGCACTCAGTAGGTTTCCCTTCAAACCGAGCCCTTTTTATCAAGGATATGAATTGAGACTTAATCTCAAAATTCTTATCTATCTCTGGAAGCACAATTGTTGACTCTGGCACCCTCAATTCTGGATGCATATACTGTTTGGCATTCCTTGGATAGGCATTGAGTTGCTCCTGTAGACGGGCATTGTCAACAACTGCAGCGTCTCTTTCTCTCTGTATTGCCTCCATTTGTATACGGAGGTTAGCCATTTGTTGCACCATCTCTTTAGTGGTTGCCATTGTTTTGTTTTCTCGTAATCTGCGGTGGAAGGATCGCTCGGGTTCAGAGTCTACTTCTGGATGAGAGACAACTTGGCGTCCTTCAGCTGGCATACACTGGAAACACAGACAGAAACAAAGAAAACAAGATTAAAAGAAAAACGAGTACTCAGAAGAGGGTCGGTATCGAGGCCTATAGGGTCGGTATCGAGGTTTCCCGCTTTCGCTTCAATTAGGATAGATCCGCTTTCGCTTTCAAAAGCCTAAATTGACTATTCTGATTCAAGGTTTCCCGCTTTCACTTCAACTATGAATGAGAAATTCCTTTCAACTTTCGTTTCAAGGATTAAGAGTAAGAGAATAGATTCATGCAATAAAAACAATCAAGACATGATCATAAACAAGCATGCATAACCATTGTTGGGTTTAACCCCAACCTTAGAAGAAATTATATTAATTCACATGCAATTGCTTGAAAAAATTATATTAATTCACATGCAATTGCTTGAAGAAATTAATTTTATTTTTTTTTATAATAAACCTTATAATAACTTCGAGTCTAGTGGGTCGGGTTTAACCTGGGTTCGGGTTGAAAAATTATATTAATTCACATGCAATTGCTTGAAGAAATTAATTTTAATTTTTTTATAATAAACATTATAATAACTTTGTGTATTTATGTATGTTTTTCATGTGTTTTTTCCTCTGGTCTCTCTTTCCTTTTTGTTCATTGTTTATGCTTTTATATAGATCGAAAACATTCTCTCAACTTGGTTGAGAGATAAGGGTGCGTACATCTCGAGCCTTCAAATTCTTCGTGTGGGATTACTATGTAGATGACAATGAATTATTACTTTCATTTTAACTTTAAAACATATTCAACTATTTTTTTTACCGATTATATTATTTGTATGTAGAGCTGTCAAAATCTAACCCGACCCGAAAAACCACCTGAACCGCCCAAAAAGTTTAGGGTCAAGACCTAAAAATTTGAATGCGAAACCCAAAATAAACCGAACTCGATAGACCAAACCCGAAATTCGTTCGGTTGACCCAATTTTTTATTATTTTAGAATATAAATAATATATTTTGAAAATTATAATATATTTTATTATTAAAATATATAAAAAATAATATATTATTGTTAAATATCATTTTTTAAATAAAATAATGTAAAAAATTCGATTTTCTTGACCTGTTGGGTCGACCCAACCCGATCGAAAACCCGACTTGACCAGACCCGATTTGACCAATGACCCATTACGACCCGAACCCGACTCAGCCCGAACTCAAAATAACCGGACTCAAACCCGACCTGACCGACCCGTTTGACAGCTCTATTTGTATGTATAGTGAATTTATATGCATAGTATGAATGACCTCTATTCATTTAGTAAATAAGAAAATCACTCATCATGGAAGGGCCTCCCTCACCTCATCGTGGGACTCCAACTAAGCGAAATTCCTAACAGTAGCACCCAAATGAGTCTCATCAAAACAAAGAAATAAGTGATGAAATATATTTTTAAAATAGGATATCGGGCTGAGATAAGATGACATTATATGGCTTCATTCTATTTTGAATGAGAGGAGATATTTGAACTTGTGAACTAATAATAAAGTACTCTATATAATATATGACTTTAGATTTCCACCAAAAAAATAAAAATATATGACTTTAGATGTTTATAACAAAAGTTAACATAATACAACGAGTTTGAAAACTAACATCACTCCTACAGTCCTATGGCAAACATAAATCCCGACCAAGTGGATTTTGATTAGCAATTTTTCTACAATATTCCTAATTAGGATTTTTTCAATTTAAGAAATAGTTTTGAAATAATTTTCAAATTTTATATTTTTATTATATGTCTATGTGTAGACATTAGGTCCATTTTTCCAATTTAAGAAATAGTTTTGAAATAATTTTCAAATTTTATATTTTTATTATATGTCCATGTGTACACATTAGGCGGACCGTTCCTGGTTAGTTCCTAACTAGTTGTCCCCGTCGTGTCATGCACGACTATGATTCGATATTTTTTAGATATACTATAAAAAATATATTAATAAATAAAATTATAATATAAAATTTAATGTAAGTAATTTGTTGATCGTAATATGTATAAAAATTATTTTATTTTTAAAATCAAATAAAAAAAATTAAATTTAGATTATTAATTTTAAATAATGAGAATAATATATACAATGCTCATAAAATGTTATGCTAAATTTTCAAATAATGAGAATAATATATACAATGCTCATAAAATGTTATGGTAAATTTTTAAATTGTGAGTTGCAATAAAAAGGAAAGTATTTTGACCAAACTTCTCATAAGGAAGTATTTTGATTAAAAAGCATAGATTTATCAAAATATATAGGCCTATAATTATCTATTTATATAAAATATTTTTTATAAGGAAAGCATTTCTTATCATTATATGTAAATATGATATGTAAGTGACTTGGTGAAAATAATACGATGTGGTATATGACGTGTCAAAAATTACAAAAAATTAAATGATATGGCTTAACGAAAAGACGACATGTGGCAAAATCCGATGTGACGTATTCTAGAATCGACAAGTGGACAAAGCTGATGTGGCACAATGTGGTGGCTCCAAACCTTATTGCTTTTATATATATATATAGTAGATTCCTAATTAATTGATTGATTTTCTTTGCATTTAGTCAATGTAACTGGTATTTAAGTATACAAAATCCCCAACACTTCACAAAATATTTTCATGTTAAAACAGCTACCAAAAGAATATCCAAACATTCACCAGAAGTGAAAGTGATTAGCACAACTTGTTTTTGGTAGAAAAGTGACAAGCATAACTTAAAATTGTAAAACGATTTCTTACAAAAACATTTTCACTACAGTAACTGATACATTAAGCGGTAAAAGGAAGTAGCAAGTTTGTTAACATGGCAAAAGACAAACAACTCTTATACTGAGGAACAACAGCAAAAAACCCCAAAACTGGTTTATCATTTCAGCAGAGTCCTCCTCCTAAGCTGCAATTTTCTGAAACTTATTCCTACGCCCAGCTGGTTCACTATCTCTTGACCTTCCCCCTCGTTTCCAAGGCCGGTTGTTCCTTCCTCCTCTGTAAAACCAAATAAAGAGGTCATAAGACAACCAATTTGTCTACTTTCACAATGATTTTAAGCTGACAGTGTTGTTTCTTGCAATCAAAATGTCAAGCAATGAGAAAGTAACCACGTGGGTGTTTCAGGATTTAGATTAATCGCGTTTTCAGGGAAATAAACGGGTGTTTAACATAATTGCATCAGGATAAGCAGCCTAAAGCTAGAATGTTATATTGTATACTGACCTTCCTCCTCTGCTTCCCCTGTTGTCTCGTAATTTCTCCTTGAAGGAGTCATATTTGCTCCAATACTCCTTCTCAGCCTCACCTGAGATGCAAAGAATCAGACGTGAGATTAAACGAACAAACAAAGAATGAAGAAGTCATAAGAAAAAAAAAAGTTGCAAGTTTGCTACATACCAGCTACGGGTTCCAAAGTAGCGATAAAGTTCTTCACGACTAAACCTCCTTCTTCAGACAACACTGCAGCTGCACGAGCTTTTTGAGATGCCTCGGGTTCCTCAAACCGAATGTATCCAGACTCTTGTCCGATACTAAAATCTACATACTGCACGTGAACAATTAAGATAGCAGGAAAGAATAATGGTTAGTATACAAATAGGTTACTCAGATAAGAGTTCAAAATCTCTTATTTTGCATTGCTTGAAAAGCTAAGAGCCTATATGTTCTGTTCAAACACATAGGCAAAAAGAATATTAATCAGACCATGAAATCCTATCTATCCATCTATATGGTGCGAAAAAGAATGCTCTAGTCTAATCTCATATTAGTGCACCTTATTTTATTCTTTTTTCCTTGAGAAATATGGTCGTGGTGAAGGCAGTGGGATAGTGATCATGAAAACAGCAAATACATATGATGCAAAAGATGAAACAAATGCATAAAAATTGGTAACAGAACTGCAATGGAAAAATAGAAAAATACCCTGACAGTGCCAAACTTCCCAAACACAGCCTTCAGATCCTCGCGTAAAACCACATCCATGTTATCCTTGCAGTTATTGTAAGTGAACTTCTCTTCTGATGGCCCTTTCTTTTCATCATCCTCATTGGCATCTCCAGGAGACTTCTTCTCATCCTCAGCTCCCTTTCCATCAGCTTCAGAATTGGTAGTATCTTTGTTATCATCCTCCACAGAGGGATCATCTTTTTCTTCTTCTGAAACTTTTTCTGCCTTCTCAGGTTCAACAGATTTTGTAGATTCTTTCTTTGATGAATTGCTCTTTAATGTAAATGCAACAATAAGGCCTTTAGGATAGCTGGTTCAAACACAATAATAAATATATCAGCATGGTAAACCCATCAATATTCTGCACAAACAAGATCTTGACTCAATTGATGAATCAGCACAGTGAAAAGCATTCGATAGTTTTCAAGTATATATAAATGCATACCTTGGTTTTTCAGGACTCTGAGCAGATGTTGCCTGCACATCCCCACATTCAGCTATCTGCTTCTCTCTTTCTACATCAAATTCCTTCCTGCATTTCACATCAGTTAAAACATGAATACATGTTCAATCTTCACCTAAGTTAAAAAACAATGGCACCCACAAGGAAAATCTAGTTCAATTAGACCATCTTACTTGGATTTAAGTTCTAAATCAACACCAGCATAAGCCAAATTTTGTTTCAACATCTTTTCCATGTCTTCATCTGAGGAAAATTCAATCAAGGCGGTTCCACAGAATAGTTTTTTGTTGGAAACATGCCCCGGCAGCCTAACGCAATTAACCTGCAAGAAATACAAGGATAAAAAGAGTCCAATGTCAATTCATTCACAAACTTTCCTCAAAAAAAGTGAAAAACACAAGAAACACACAAACAAGGGCTATGTTTTTCAGAACAATATCCAATTAAAACAAGGTCTATGCTTTAATGAAGCCTATTTCGAGCTGCAAACATTTTGGGAGCTAATTTTATCTTCCCAATAGAGAAAAACAGACAAACACTTGAGCTCCAAAACAGCAAATGTTGTCCAAACAAAGTGAAAACCCCCAATACAGCAACTAGAGACAAAGTGATTGATAATCACCTTGGCATGTTGAGCAAAGAATGACTCTATATCTTCACGTGTCACATCATATGGCAATGGCGACACAGCAATAGTCCTACTTTCTTGTTGCTCAATAAGTTCTTCCACCTTTGCAAGTTCTGTTTTCCTGCCAACCTTTTTACCTGAATAACACCAATCATACAGTTATGAATCATAAACTGAACCATCAGGAGATTGACAGACTACATAAAAAACAACTTAATGATGCAGACTTACCATCATCAGAGATTTTCAATAGCTCAGAAGTCTTTAGTGTCTCAGCCACAGCCTTGATTATTTCATCAGGAATCTCGTCAGCCTTGAGAGCCCCTAAACCGAGATGAGTTTTCATCTTGGCGAACGAGCATATCAAAGACAGATTCACCACTAGAAAGTATTGAGTCAAGTTCAACAACAAATTAGGCGAGCAAACAAATAGTAAAAAAAAAATCCCAACTTCAATACACAATAATCGCAACTCCAATGAAAAGGATACTCCCATCTTCGCTCTCACTGATTGATTTCATCAAAAAATTGTCCGTCGGAAGATTACTATCACCGAAATAGAACTCGACCTGAAAAAATTACCAAAAACACAGCGATACGTTCAAGCATTTCATCAGATTAAAATCAAAGAAGAAATCGGAAGAATTGATTGAGAGAAGCAAGACCTGGCGAAACACTTTCTTCGCTGATTCATCGTCCAACATTGCCGTCGACATGGCTATGAAAATTCAAGCTCTTCAGAGGGGAAGGGCGGCTAGGGTTTTGCAGAGATTTTTCCTTCGGAGAATCGAATATGATGCAACTAGCGTGGTTTAATCCCCACTTGCAGGGATCCCGGGGGCGTGTTATAGTGTGTTTTTTTATTTACGTTTTGCAATTAAAGTTATGAAAAAATTACAATTAATGTACGAGATTTAGAGAATCTTCAAAGTTGCCATCAATTTGACAATTTGTTTAAGAGGATATTGCAATATATAACCTCAAATTTGGTAAGGTTGCACAAAATAGCACAAACTTTGAAAATGATGAAAAGTAGTCCTAAAGTAGGGGTGAGTTGCGAGACTATCCTTACTTCCTTAGCATTCTCGAATAAAATCTGTTATTTTTTTTTATTTAACATCAAGGTTAGTCATTTTTCTATCTTTTAGTTAGAGGTTTTGTGTTTGGATATAATAATCATTTGCCTTTGGATTAGGCCTAGTGTAATGTAATCTACTACTTCAAAAAAAAAAAAACAGGCTCAAAATGCTTTACAAAGTCAACAGAAGAAGAAAATTGTTCAAAGTTCTAACATCAGATAAGATAGATTATAATTATATAAGATTTTGGATTGGTCCCAATGAACTCCATTGCCAAATTGCATATACAAAACAAGCCAAACCTTCTTCTGCCCTTAACAAAAGCATCAGCAATTCAGCATCATAACAGAGTTCAAGCATCAAAATAATACCAGGTTATACATAGCCATATATCACCACTCATCATCAGCCATCTGCAAGCTAAGAGACGCGAAAGCCGCTCCCAACTCATCACACCCATATCCATCAACAGCTCGAGCCAATCCTTTATCCTCATCCACATCAAAGTAACATCTGCGAGATTTTGCATCATGAACGAGCCTCATCCAAACAGACCCACTTTTACTGAAAGTAGCTCCACTCCCAAGTATCCAAAGACAGTATCTTGCTCTAGTTAACGCCACATTAGCCCTTTGTCGGTTTGACAAAAACCCAATTGCTCCATTTGCATTGGATCTTACAGTTGAGATTATGATCACATCTTTTTCGCCTCCTTGGAATCCGTCAACAGAACCTACACAAACCGAAAACCTCTTGTTTTCGTCTGTGCTGTACTTTCTTCCCAGCTTTTGTTGGATGGCAGCAACTTGACCTTTGTATGGAGATATAACACCTACACTTATCTTTTGGTTCTTCTTATTCGACTCTGAAAAACGGGTAAAAACTGATTTTGGTTAATTTTACACAATAAGTAATGCTTATAAGATAATGTGTAAGAAGCCATAATACCCTTTTGAAGTCTGGAGACTAATTCCATGACAACAGCCACCTCCATTGAGTTTTTTGCACTATGACCCATGTCAAATTCCTCCTTTCCACCAGATATGTTGATGAAAGAATAGGATCCAAACATCTTTCCTTTAAGAAATTGCTTCTTGTAGCTGTTTGATTTTACATTTGGAGCATCCGAAATCTTCTTGTCATAGAACTCTCGGTTTGGGAACAAGCTGATTGATGGGTGCATTCTGTATTGGATATTCAGAAGATGCCTCTTTTTACCCAGCATTGTTAGCCTTTCAAACAGCTTCTCCCAAAGTTAGCACTTTCTGCAACCTGTAAGGCAAAAGTACTCAACAATACAGTATTACAACAAACTGGTTAAAAGAGATGTGTATATGAATAACAAGAAAACAAACCTTGCTTTGGACCATGGCTGGAAGTTGATTCTGATCTCCTATCAAAACTGCATGTTGCAAACCAGGAATTTGTAAAGGAATGGTGGATTCACACTCTTTTAACTGAGCAGCTTCATCTATTACCACCAATTTGAAGGCTTTTGATTTCTTTCCTCCACTGAGAAGTTTAGAAGTGCCTGAAACAGTGCAGATGACCAAACATGCATTCTCAAGGCAAAATCTCTTGATTTTTCTCTTATCAACAAAGCTCGGCAGCTTGGAAAATCGCAATAGAGTATTCAAGATCTTGATGAGACTGAGCCTTGTTAAATCCAAGTTGCTTAAACCAGCAACTCTAAATCCTTCAATGGATTTAAGAGCATTAGCCATAAGTTTTGCCTCTTCTAGTGATAGACAGTTTGTAGGCAAATGTGTACACAAAGTCTTGATGCAGAAAACAATCCGCGGCTTCAAAACACCGAGTTGTAGTTGCCCAAACTCTTCAAACGACATTTGATTCCGATTATGAACATCACCTTCCGAATCCATTTTAAACTTATCAAGGTAAGTTTTATATTGACCATGAGGATCACCAAGAAAGTTTATCAATAATTCCAAAGTATGTCTCCAACCATCAATTGGTGATAAGCACTTGATAACAAGATCAACGCGATGATCAAGAAAAACGTCTAGAAGCTCATGATGATGATCAACTTTCATCCTTTCTTGATTTCCAAACAAGATTAAGTCACCTAAGCCATAGTTTTGAAGGCTGAGATGACTTACAAGCAACTTTTTAACCCGACAAGCGACTTGAAGAACTGCTGTGTTAGTAGGAGCACAAGTCACTGTCCTGACTTTCATCCTCACCAGTAAATCTAAGAAGGTTGCAACGGTCGTCGTCTTGCCGGTGCCTGGCGGGCCCCAGATCAGGTTGATTGTGTTCTTATGAGTACATTTGTTTATCTTGGTAACAAGTGAAACTGCCTCCTTTTGTGATTCATCCAACTTAGAAGCTCTGATTACTTGATCCAACTCATCAATTGAGCCATTAGATAAATGAGTTTCTCTCTGAGAACAGATTATGCAGGTTTGATCTTCCTGCTGCAGTACCCAAATCATTGCAAAAGGTAAACAAAACAATTATTTTGAAAATTACAGAAAACCACCCCATATTATAATTTGTTAACATTATACCACCATATTTTACAAAAACAAACAAGTTAATGTAAGGGTCAATTGGTCAAACTCACCCATTATTCATCCTAATTTCAATAAAAACATCCCTTTTGTTATAGTTAGTAAAAAATAACCTTTAACACAAATCTTACACAAATGTGGGTGTCTTAGTAAGTAATACAAGATTAAGCTTACACAAACACTTACAGAACAATCCAACTTCAGCGATCTCTTAATGATGTTCAAGTTTGGACCTTTAGGGTCAGGATTGAGCCCCTTCCAAATCCGGAGATTGGTCGTCAAATTCCCAAGATAAACAACAAACAATTTCTTCTTCGTCTTCTCAAACTCCACTGGTTTCGAAGAGACAACAGAAATCCTATTTCCATCCTTCATAAACTCAACAAAACCAACAAGGTAGCCCATCGGCGGCCTGTTGACGTCATCAATCCTCTCCGGCCTCACACCTGTAAAGGCAATGACGTCACCCGTCCATGGCTGGTACTTTCCGACGACTTTCCCGTCGGAATCCGAAACGTTTTTGGTCCTCATTTCGTAGCGCAGAGTTTTAGAAGACGTGAAATTCTTCGACTTTCTCAAATCAGAGATTTCACAGCAAGGGGATTTGCCCACGCTTTGAATCTCGGAAAACAGAGCCTCTCTCGTTTCGTCTAGCAACGGAAATGTGAACGAGCTCATGTAGTCGTTGACCGAGTCAAACGTTCCAGGTATCTCTTTCACCTGCAAAGAAAAACACTAAAGATCAAAACTTTATAAAAAAAGGAAGGATTTTTTTTTAATGTAATGTAAGATTTGAGCTGTTTTGCTACTTGATTTTTGTAGAGATTGTTGTTGCAGATGTCTTGGAACGACCATGAAAGCACAGTGCTAAGAAAAGACGGTGTCTTTGATTGGCTAGATTTGTGCATTTTCTCGGATTCTCCTTTCTACTCAAAACAGCGTCGGATCGGAGTCGGTAAACACGGGGGTCACGGCGAAGACGACGGCGAGTTATGGCGGTAGAAGGCCGTGTCCGTACGTCTGAGTGTGTTGACTTAGCTTGACTTTGGTCTCTTCTTGCTTATGGTGTAAGAAAAATTGAAACTTTTGAGCAAATTTTTCTTGTTGTAGTGGTTTCCTGGAAATGCAGATGTGATGAGAAATGGAATATATAAAAATGAACAAGTACGATTTCCGACTTTTCGTTTGCCTTTTTTTTTTGTTTAAATTTTATTTTGGACGGTAAATTGAAGATTAGTTAGCATTGGGAATGATTATCAAAATTTTCTCATTTTGGAACACTCCTGCCCAGTACAGAGTGCGGAACTTTCTATACTTGCTCCTCCAAAAAGCTGTTATGTGTAATGCAAACAGGCAACGTCGTCACTTAACTGACTCTGCGGCGTGCCCACGGTGCCAGATCGAGGAAACCGAGCTCCATGCCTTGCGAGACTGTGCTCCAATTAAAGCTATCTGGGTTGCTCTTCTTGGCAACCTCTGCCCTACAAACTTCTTCTCTGAGCAAAATCTGCAGGAATGGATTGTTCGAGGTGTGCACAAACGGGATAAGGACGCCACCCAATTCTCAACGATGCTCTGGTACACATGGAAATGTAGGAATAAGCTCGTCTTCGAGGGGACTGATAGTCATCTTCGACTCTCCTCAATGGTCTGCAACACGACAGAGAACTACTGGATTTCAAAGGAAAAATTTGCTGCTGGTGTTGGTTTCCATCCAGCAGAGCCTGCAAATCAGTCCGCTCTTTGTTGGTCCGCTCCACCTGTGGGATGGCTCAAATTAAATGTGGATGGGAGCTCGAAAGGCAACCCGGGGTTTGCAGGTGGTGGTGGCCTCCTTCGCTGTTCAGATGGCAAGTTTGTCCGGGGCTTTATGTTCACCAATGGTGTTTGCTCGGCCCTAACAGCTGAACTCCAAGCTATACTTCATGGGTTGCAACTCGCAACTAGCATGAACATCTCCAATCTCTTGCTTGAGACGGATTCGATCATTGCGGTACAACTTCTTAGCAAGCTGGATTTGAATGCCCACCCTAACTTACACATAATCAGGAAATGCCAGAAATTAATCAATAGTTCTCACTGGACTGTCAAGACTTACCATGTGCGGCGATCGGCCAACTCGGTGGCTGATTACCTTGCAGGATTAGCTATTAGCTCAGTTTCAAATTTTGTTAGTTTCAATCATCCCCCGGCCCAGATCATTAGCATGCTTAATTCGGATTATGTAGGCCCTATTGGCCATAACTAAGTTTTTGTTCTAATAAAAATCGCAGAGGCTGCTGCCTTGTTTCCTGATCAAAAAAAAAAAAAATCTCATTTTGTTTCGCGGTATTTCAATGTGTAATTATCAACGGTCGACAATGGAATTTCATTTCTTTTAAGATCATAAAACGAAAAAATAGGTAAGAATATATATTTTTTCCGTATTTAAGCTAATTATATTAAAAAGTGTACCAAACTTTGGTTAATCTCATTTTGAGCATCACAATTGTTAGTTTGTTAAAAACAAAATAGTGTCCACTCTATAGTTTGAACAAGGTACTAGTATAGTGTATATGGTACGTAGACTTTATTGGCATGGCAATTTGGCATGCACTGATTTGATAGACAAGGGTCACAGGAGGGTCCTGCTCATCTCTTTGGCTTTGTGCCTTTTCATCTTCTTTTCTCAATATTTTCTTTCTCTCCTATAATTTATTTGTTTCCAATTGAATTTTATTCAACTATAAACTCTTGATTATGAATTATGACATGCATATTACATTTTTTAATCACGATAACATGTTGAATTTCTAAAATCTGAATCATCTATCTCCATTCCTTGTTTAACTGTTGTTTTTAATACTAAACATCATCAAACACACCTAACAAAAACTAAACAAAAGCATCAGCACAATTCGTCAATTCAGCATCAAATTTTGACAAACATTTGTAATCTTGAAAGATGCAGCAAAAGCTGCTCTTAAATCACCAAACCTCTAGCAATCAACGACTTGGGCCAATCCTTGATCCTCATTTGCAATTCCTAGCATTTGCTGGATTATTGCAAGTTGGTCTTTGTATGGAGATATAACTTCAAGATTCATCTTCCTGCAATGAATCAAATTCATTGAAATACTACGCTAGGGTGCGTTTGGATTGCTACATTAAATTGAGCTGAGTTTGTAGCACTTACTGAATAGTCCATTTTCAGCAACTTCTCAATGACATTCAAATTCTAAAGTAAGGCAAAGATCGAGCGCCTTCCATATACGAAGATTCGTCATCAAACTCCCAATGTAAACAACGAACAACTTCTTCTTGTTCTCACAAATTGATTTTGAAGCGAGGATTGTAACTTCTGGGAATTATTATATCCATCATTCACAAACTCGACAAGGGCAATAAGAAAGCCTTGCATTGATGGCCTGTTAATGTCTCCAATCTTCTTCGGTTTTACGTCTGTGACGGCAAATGTCACCTGGCTCCGGTCCTAGTGTAATGTAATCTACCAAAAGAAACTTGTTCAAAGTTCTAACATCAGAAAAGATAGACTAAAATTATACAAGATTTTAGACCGGTCCCAATGATGAACTCCATTGCCAAATTGCATATAAAAAACAAGCCAAGCCACCAACCTCTAGTGGTACAAAAAGTTAACAAACACATCAGCAATTCAGCATCATAACAAAAAGTTCAAGCATCAAAATAATACTAGGTTTATACATAGCTATATATCACCATTCATAATTGCATCAGGGTGTTTCAGGATTTAGATTAATCGCGTTTTCAAGGAAGTAGATGGGGTGTCGGACATAATTGCATCAGGATAAGCAGCCCAAACTCTAAAGCTAGCCTCCCTCCTAATTATTACCATATCCAAAAACAGAAGAATGGTATATTGTATACTGACCTTCCTCCTCTGTTTCCCCTGTTGACTCATAATTTCTCCCTGAACGAGCCGTATTTGCTCCAATACGCCTTCTCAGCCTCAGCTGAGATGCAAAGAATCAGACTGAAATTTAACAAACAAACAAACAGACAGACACTGCTTGGGTTACTGGTAAAATTTAGAAGCCCTGAACAGCAATTCTTAGAACCGTGTTTTCATCGTAAGATCATCATCATCATCATCATCATCATCATCATCATCATCATCATCATTGACCTTGTGAGGCTCCGCTACAACGGAATCTAGGGGGTCAAGATGGGGTACCCCTGCCCAAGGGAAAGGGGTACGTCTGATAGACCTAAGAAAAACTGAAATTCAGCTATGTGACAATAATAACTGAATTTAGTTAGAATGCACCAAAATTGATATAGGGACTAAATCCATCTCAAAGGCAGTGTATAAAAGCCAAAGGCAATGTTTTCATCGTAAGAGAAAAAAAATATTGCTATGTACCAGTTACGGGTTCCAAAGTGGCGATTAAAGTCTTCACAACTAAACCTCCTTCTTCAGACAACACTGTAGCTGCACGAGCTTTTTGAGATGCCTCGGGTTCCTCAAACCGAATGTATCCAGACTCTTCTCCAGCACAAAATTCTACATACTGCAAGTGAACAATTAAGATAGCAGGACAGAAGAAAGGTTAGTATACAAATAGGTTACCCAGATAAGAGTTCAAAATCTCATTTTTTGCATTGCTTGAAAAGCTAAGAGCCTAAATTTTATGTTCAAACACATAGGCATAATGAATATTGATCAGACCACGAAATCTTATTCATCCATCTATAAAGTGCGAAAGAGAATGCTCATTAAAACACCAAATATACTCAACCAAGAGATTAAATTAGTGCCTCTTCTTTATCTTTTTTTCCCCCTGAGAAATATGGGAGTGGTGAACGCAGTGGGAAACTGATCATTAAAACACCAAATATACAAATGCATAAAAAATGGTAAACAAAACTGCAATAGACCCATCAATATTCTGCACAACAAGATCTTTACTCAAGTTTGGCACTGTCAAGGTACCTGTATTTTTTCTAGACCCATCAATATTCTGCACAACAATATTCTGCACAACAAGATCTTTACTCAAGTGATGAAATCAGCAAAGTGAGAAACATTCAATAGTTTTCGAGTAGATATAAATGCATACTTTGGTTTTTCAGGACTCGGACTCGATGTTGCCTGCACATCCCCACATTCAGCTATCTGCTTCTCTCTTTCTACATCAAATTCCTTCCTGCATTTCACATCAGTTAAACATGAATACATGTTCAATCTTCACTTAAGTTAAAAACAATGGCACCTGGAAGGAAAAATTTAGTTCAATTAGACCATCTTACTTGGATAGTTGGATCTAAGTTCTAAATCAACACCAGCATAGGCCAGATTTTGCTTCAACATCTTTTCCATGTCTTCATCTGAGGAAAATTCAATCAAGGCGGTTCCACTGAATAATTTTTTGTTTGAAACATGCCCCGGCAGCCTAACATAATTCACCTGCACGAAATACAAGGATCAAGAGAGTCCAATGTCATTTTCTTTGCAAATTTTCCTCAAAAAAAGTGAAAAACACAAGGAACACACAAACAAGGTCTATGCTTTCGGAACTTCAAACTTTTTGGGAGCTAACTTTATCTTCCCAATAGAGAAAAACACAAACACTTGAGCTCCAAAAACAGCAAATGTGTTCCAAACAAACTCCAAAACCCAGCACCATGAAGTATGTCCAAGTCCTTGGAATTTAAAGCTACTTCGTGATTCCATAAAAGATCATATGGTAAGTCATATCTGCAGGGACAATTTCATTCTTCTCCATTTCATCCATTACAGAAATAGCAGCATTTTACATCCTTACACCTAAGTACCTAACAAAGTATACAGCAACTAGAGACAAAGTGATTGATAACTAACAAAGTATACAGCATTACCATGCTTTCGCCTTATTTCGAGCTATACCAGCACCATGAATCAAGCTACTAAGTAAATAATACTTCGGAAATTATGAAGAGATCTCTGATTTTTTTCTACAATGTCAAATGATGAGTCTATAATGGAAGCAAAGTATAAACTGAAATCACAGGCACCATCTAATCATTGGCAAGTTAAATCTGAAATCTCCTCAGCCACATGCTTTTGTTTCCAGGCTAAGGTTGCTGATTTCGGATTTTCCAAGTTCATTCCTACTAACACAGTGTATTTTCATGTAATGTCTTCCATTCTAAACCTCCACTACTTGTATTAGTAGAAACAAAGAACTATAGACAAAGTGATTGATAACTACCTTGGCATGTTGAGCAAAGAAAGACTGTAAATCTTCACGTGTCACATTGTATGGCAGTGGCGACACAGCAATAGTCCTACTATCTTCTTGCTCAATAAGTTCTTCCACCTTTGCAAGTTCTGTTTTCCTGCCAACCTTCTTACCTGAATAACATCAATCATACTGATTACTCACCAGACCTCTAACACAGAAATCAAACCCTCAAAAGCTAAACACAGTTATGAATCATGAATTGAACCCTCAACCTAGAAAGATTCACAGACTACATAAAAATAACTTAAAGATGCAGACTTACCATCATCAGAAATTTTTAATAGCTCAGAAGTCTTTAGAGCCTCAGCCACAGCCTTGATTATTTCCTCAGGAATCTCGTCAGCCTTGAGAGCCCCTAAACCGAGATGACTTTTCATCTTCGAGAACGAGCATATCAAAGACAGATTCACCACTATAAATCATTGAGTCAAGTTCAACAACAAAGTAGGCGAGCAAACAAATAGGTAAAAAGAAAATCCAACTTCAATACACAATAATCGCAACTCCAACGAAAAGGATATTCCCATCTTCGCTCTCATTGATTGAATTCATCAAAAAGTTGTCCTTCGGTAGATTAAAATCACCGAAATAGAACTCGACCTGAAAACTTTACCAAAAAACAGCGATACGTTCAAGCATTTCATCGGATTAAATCAAAGAAGAAATCTGAAAAACGGATGAAGAAAGAACCTGGCGAAACACTTTCTTCGCTGATTCATCGTCCAACATTGCCGTCGACATGGCTACGAAAAATCAAGTTCTACAGTGGGTTTTGCAGAGATTTTTCCTTCTGAGGATCGAAGCAAGAGAGACTAGCGGTTTCCGGGTATAGTGTGTTATTATATTTACGCTTTGCAACTAAAGTTATGAAAAAATTACAATTAATGTACGAGATTTAGAGAATCTTCAAAGATTGCCATCAATGTGACAATTTGGTTATATTGCAATATATAACCTCAAATTTGGTAAAGTTGCACAAAATAGCACAAGCTTTGAAAAGGATGAAAAGTAGTCCTAAAGTGGGTTGAGTTGCGAGGCCATCCAAAGCATCATTTGCCTTTGGATTAGGCCTAGTCTAATGTAATCATAATCCAGGTGGGAATATGAGAAATTAAAGATTCTAAACATTCTTTCAGCTGTGCAGCTTCATCTATCACTACCAATTTGGTGCTGTACTTTTTATTCTTCACATTCAAAAGTTTAGAAGTAGACGAAACCGTGCAGATAATCAAGTAAGGATTCACTAGGCATAAATTCAAAACTCCCTCATTTGGCTCTCATTAAAAGAGCTAGGCACATCATTAAACCGAGGCAACGAATCCAGGACTTTGATCAGCTTCTTCACTCTTGATGAATTGCACAAATCCATACTTCTGAACCTTCTAATAGTAGTAAGAGAGGTAAAGATTTAGAGATATCATAAAACAGAGAGAAGCTAGGGCGGCGATTCGAGGGAGAGGAGGAATGTCGACATCATAATCTCAGGTACATCCGCGATTCCCTTGGGAAGCACATATTTTTTAGTCCACCACATAAATTGAGGCACATAAAATGGGTCTCTTGACAATGCCATACACTTTCAATGAAGACGAAGCTAAGCTACGGGAATGGCAACATCTGATCTGGGTCAACATCTGAGCTGATATCATAGGCAGGAGCTCCTAGATCCATATCCATGGAAGGGGGAATAAAGGCCATATATACTAGAAAGTTGTGTTTGTACTGTTGTACATATTCTGTTTTTGATGTTTCATGATGATGTCCCTACAGAAACTGGTGGTGCTTTGGGTGGCATGGTCAGACAACTATCGATTGATCGATTCGACAATGAAGGTGGACGGGTCAGGACCTCTTGTTAACAGGCTGTTTCTTCTATGTGACAGGTCAGGTTCCATTTAGACCTATCATTCTACTGCCTCAACACTGTTACACTTGCTTATTCTGCAACTGCATCTCTTCCATTACTGGTGGTGTGCTAGGAACTCTTCCATTACTAAGGTTTCCGAAAAGGTTCATTGTGTCCAATTTACTTCTCACCTTTAAGGATTGTTCTTCTTAATTCTTAGTTTACACTTCCTATTGATGTCTGATGGGATATTGTAATATATTATTCACAAAAGAAAATGAGCGAAAGTTGGTTACTTCAACACATGGTTGTCGCTTCCTACTTTCTCCATTGAGTTTCTTTGATTTCTTAACTTTATTACTATATTTCAGTTTTAGAATTTACGCATTCTTGGTCCGACTTTGAGATTTGGGGTATGAAATGTAATTTTTATCCTTTTTCCTAGAAGGATGACTGGCCAAAGAGGGCGTCGTCGATGGAGGTGGTCCTCGCGACAGGCTGTTTCAAGGAGATCTTGCAATTCACTTGATTCTGTCGATGATTTGGTGTTTTGAGACTCGTGCTTATGATATAAACCCACGCTATAAAGATCAAATGATTCCACTGTCATACCTGATGGGGAAGCTTTGAACCGGTCACCTATTTTTTGTCAAGGACCTCATCTATGATGAAAAATGTTCAATTGTTTCATCATACGATGTTGACAAAAATAAAATGGCCAGTAATGGTGCTTAAATATATTAAGATCAGATATTGACCGCACTGATTAATCCATAAGATATAATGGCATTACCTTTTTTCTATTAACATAAAAACACTAACATATGCAATTTCGTTAGGCTTTTATGAGAGAAAAGTGCATGAACAAGTGTGCTTGAAGACCGATGACTGAGTTGTGGGCTGAGTAGCAAAAAATCAGAATTGAAATAAAAACTAAAAAAAGACATCCGCAAAGGTTGAACAAGCTGAAAATCTAGCAGAAGAGAAAAGGCAGATCTTCATGTACATACTATATTAGTACAAATAACCACAGAATTGGAAAAATGTGCTATTATCCTATCCTAAGTTGCAAGCATTGAAAGGTCTCCATGATAATAAATAGCTTTAGTTATTTAATTAAGTAGGAACCAGTCACTTGCACTACGAGACTACCCCTTCTCCCACCACCCAAAAATCATATAAGCAAACATCAGGTGCTGGTGAAAAACTTTTCTCAAAGCATTCATATAGCCACTGATAGTGTGCTAGCATACCAGTAAACCTGTTGACTGCTTGACTCAAACATTGCACCGCCAAATGGATTGAACAATGATCCAAATCGAAGAATACAAAAATACATATATAGTCAAGGACAATAATAAGAATATATATGATTTGTGTGGCTTTACAATTCAAACTCAAAACTTTAAGTTCTCAAACCAAAAATAGAATATCAAGATTTGTAATTGTTGTAAGTTGTCATCGTGGCACACCAGCACCTAATATAGAATTTGACACATCAATTTGCTCACTGATGCAAATTTCTGGCATGCCTAGGAAATTGAAAGGTGCGAATTTTACACCTCAAGAGCTAAAAACTTACTGATGCAAATTATTGATGCTCATAATTAGTCACTCAGTCATCCATTAGTAATGATACTCATAGATCATAATATTAAAGAAATCTACCAGGGTCGAGTGAGTAGAAGACACGATTAGGCATATTTGTTTTAAGTAGCCTTTTATCATCCTAGAAGGGTAAGAGAGAATTATTTTTTTTTTCATTCATTCCTATCTCTTATAATTCTCTCTTTTAGGCATTTCATCAAACACTTTAAGTGTGTGACCCCTAATTTGTAAAGGCAACTGAAGAGGTTTTCAATCTTAAACCAATTTGTATAATGTAAGACACCAAAATCAATCTGAGATAGGAATCTCACTTAATGGAATAAGACACCAAAATCAATCTGAGATAGGAATCTCACCTAATGGAATTTGAACTGTGCTGAGATAGGGTTTTAAGTGTTTGATTTGAACTATTGGAATCACAGAGCATGAAAAAATCAAAGAGCTTCAAAGATGTTGTAATCGACCTACATCCTATGAAAAAGGACATGTGTTGCCGACAAAAGACTCACAAATTGTGTTTTTGAGATGACATGCAATTTCTTACAAGACCTTACTTTTTTGTCAAGCTAAGGATACTTGTACATGCTACTCTTAGCAGCTTCAAGCAAGTCCTCAGGCTCTAGAAAAGTAGATGCCAGGCCTACAAAGAAACACATAATAAAAAACCAAGATGAGCATAATAAATTTTCAAAAATAACACTCAAGAAAAGTAATAAATTTTACCCAATTGGTATGCTTTTTTTGCTACAGCAGCAACAATATGAGCTGATATAGTCCTTATCTCCTTAAAATTTGGTAACACTACACCCTGGAGTATATCCTCAGGCATAACCTGGGAAGACAAGGCATTAGCTGTTCAAGAAATTCAACCTCGAGTTAGCATATATTTGAAATTAACTTTGCTTAGAGTTGCTTGATGAATCCTTACCCTTAACCCCCTAAAACACACTATAAAACCAACACAAATCAAAAAACAGAAATTTCCAGTTCATTTCTACAAGGCAGCTTTGGATTATGGTTACTCACATGGCACCTAAGCACTTTTCTCAATCAACAAGTATCCTTCAAAATAGCACCATCAACAGTTCAAGGATAAGCAAAAAAATTACTTTTCTCAATCAGATAGAAGTTGCCCTTGATATTTGACGTATATCCAGTTGTTTATTTTAGCACATACTTATGCTTCTATTATTTTAAATTCTTGGTTCTATTGATTTATTGTTGCGGGTCTTTGCATATTTGATATAGATGCTTTGATACTTCACATGGTGAGTTGAGCATCTCATCACAAAAGATGGACGTAATCCACAAATACCAGGCAGCAATCTCTAAATTGTCAGAGAGGAAGACATATTTTCCCACATTCCATTGTCAGAGAGGAAGACATACTTTCTCAATGTGCATATTGTCCCCAATTTCTTCTTTCTTAAATTAGGTTAATGGAAAAAAACAGACTTTATGTACTTCTATATTTTCCTCTTTGCAATCTAGAATATTCAATTTTGGTGTGTTTACAGTCTCCATTGAGAAAGTATTATATATTTTACTTAATTCTTTTACCCTTTCTGATAAAAAATGCAGATCACTATAAAAAAAAATAGCTTTCAAATGTGACTCATAATATTTACCCAAATTTCAGGTTCTAAGATATAGAATCAATAGAGCTAAAAAATATCGAGAATTCACTTCATTGTTGTCAACCTATCAAGCAAAGATAATCCATCAATAGTCAAGGTAAGATCAAAAGGCATGGTTGTTGTTTTTATTTTGGAATTTTTTTTTGCATAGGTAATCTCAGAAGCATTGAAACTACAAGCTAATCAAAAGATGATGAGATTAGGTCTTCTTTCCGTTTTTGTAGTTTGCATCTGATGTATACCTACCAGCAAATGATCTACACGGGATCAATACAGTTGCAAGCTTAACTCGCATTTGGTAAAGATTGTAAGAAGCATTTTACACGTTCAGTGTTTAGTGTTCACCTTTGTTTAGTTTGATCATTCAGTTATATGCTCACTTATTAAGCCCTATCAGCTTTTTACTTGCTGCAGAAACACATGTGCTCCAGGAATAGTTTTGTCACGCTGTTATTCATTGTATTATGCCAAGAACCTTGAGGATATAAGTTCCATAATGTACTAATGCCATTATATCGACTTTATGTTATTTAGCCCAAGACACTAGAAGAATCATTCATTCGAAGACACAGGGAGAATCATTCGTTCTGAAACTGCCTACTTTCTAAGTTCACAAAAGTTATGAGGGTCATTAAATAATATTGGATGGATGCAACTAACTCTTGCCAAGAATCAACCATCAATTGAGCTTTTGTATCTTCTTAGTTTTAAGTTTTGTTGTTTCTTTTGTTTTAAGTTCATTTAACTTGTCCTTTAAGTACTAATAAAACATGCTTGTATTCATAAGATCTTTAACTCAAAAAATAAAATAGCTCTCACGCGCGTACTGTGCACGGTCCTCCCAAGTAATAGAAAACATACCCGCAGCCAATAACATCTCCTCGTGAATGTGGCGAGCCCCAGATAAGATCACTCCAAGTGCTAATCCGGGGTAAATATACGAAATATATATACGGCGAAACAGAATCCTTTTCTTATCAAATAAGAAAGGATGCTGGTGTACTTGACTTACATATATAGCTTTTCCCTATATTAAAAGAGAAGCAAAAAAATTCAAAAAAATCGAAAAACAAATAAGCTTAGCAAAAAATTCAAAAAAATCGAAAAACAAATAAGCTTTACTCAAAATATTTTAGATTACACACAAGTTATATACTATTTAGATAAAAAACATCAGTTATATACTTGTATTGAAAAATAGTATATAATAATTCTAAAAGACTTACCTATAAATATAGGTAGATTTTTAGAATTAGATAAATCCTTATACTTATCCTTACCCCTAACACATACTATAAAATCAACACAAATAAAAAAACCTATAAATATAGTTAGATTTTTTTTATGAATCAACTTTTTCTCCGTAAAAAAAATCCAACTTTTTCTTCCTAAGAAAATCAACTTTTTATTACCCCTCCTTTTCTATTCAACTATTCTTATCTGATCTCTCTCTTCCTCATTCAACTCTATCCTACCCCTCCTTTGGAGGCCAATTTCAGCACAGTGATAGGAAATGAAACTCGTCATTGTTGAATAATATCAAAGAGATTAATTGGTCTTCAAAGTAGACAAAAAGTGCTTAATTATTTGTATTTACATGCATCTTTTGATCCTCTATAATTTAGGTTAAAAAAGATACTACTCCTTTCAGTAATGTAAAACGTAAACATAAAATTGTTGAAGCGTAAACATAAAATTAGAAACAAATATGTAGATAGATAAGTTGTTAAAGCAGAAGAGTGATAGGGCTTTGATTCCTTTCAGTTTGGTTCAATTTTAAATCAAACATACCTGATTTTTGTACAAACTCATAACTTCTGAGATCAACTCAACCATCAAAATGAATGTCCAAACAAACCTAAAACAAATATCATTGAAAATGAAGTAGATGAAGAAAGAAAAGGAGAAATACAGTACTTAGTGCGTTAGAGCCAAAGCCCACCAAGATGAGAAAATCAAATATTGAGTTGACAAAAACAAAACTTTCTTTCAAACCAATCAATTTTCAGAGCTAACCTTAACGAGGTAATTGATCAATTCGCCGATTAGTTCCGTTCCAGAGCCGCCAATCCGATCGAGAAAGGTAGTGAGGAAGGGAGATTAGGGTTTGTGGAGGAAGAGAGCGTCCAAGAAAATGAGAGCTAGGATTAATGGGCCAATTAGTTGGGTCTATAGCCCTCCGTTGTACTGAAAAAAAATGGGCCAACTAGTTGTGTTAAGCTAGCTTCTGACTTGGATAAAATTATGTAGCATGAATGTTCATATTGTCCTGATTAAGTTGACCAAGGTCAAATGCAAACCTAGCTTGTATTTACTCCAGCAAACCCACAACTCTTGACACCCATTATTCTCCTCATAATCTTCTACACACCACACCACACACTCTCAAACCATGCACATGATCAGTCACCCTTCTTGAAATTTAAGCACATGATCGAAAAAATGGACACATCTTAACCATGCATGCCGTCGCTTGATGCTCCGCCCAAACTGAAGAATTTTGCTTGGCGTTTTGTCTCCAACTCACTCAGTGTCAAGTCCAATTTATTTGCTCGACATGTTTGCACATCTGATCGGTGTGATCGATATTTTACTGAGAGTGAGACATGCATCTTGGCATGCTATCTTCCTGGATGAACTCTTCCTTCGCCGGATAATCTCAAACTGAACTGTGATGCAGCGATTATTTCCTCTACTGAGGTTGGTCTTGGGGTTGTTTTCCGAGACTCCTATGGCTTCGTTTCTGCTGCAGCCATATATCTTACACGGATTCAAGCAATGGTCCAAGACTCGTGAATGGTACTCAACCTTCTCTTATGATCAACTTTTGTAAGTAGCCATGTATCTTTCTTTGATTTTTTGTTCAATTTCTACCATTCAAAATTTAAAGAGTAAAGAGACTGAATTTAGTATTTTTCTTGTTGATAATTTACAGGGAGTGCTCAAGGCTAATGGTAGGTTTCCACCATAAGGCAAGGACTAGTCAAGTGTGAACCACCATGTTTTTGCTGGAGGAAGATGCAATGACTTGTGTCACCATTTCCATTTGAGAAACAAAAAAATGCAACCAACTGTTATTGCCTGTTGTAGTTTGTTCATCACACTTTTAAACATGTAAATTATGTAATCAGTGCATTAATAAATTGTCATTTGTCAGCCTCTTTCTTCCTTTATTGATAGTTTATTTAACTTTTTTATTTTTTTATAATTCTTTTGCATGTTTTAACTATTTTATCAGACAGGGGACTACTAAAAAAGTACAACAAAATGAAAGAAATACAAGGCCAGACCTCAATTAGCCCAAATCCAAATAATATTTTTCAAGATGGAGCCAAATTCTTTTGCATGTCTGGCTAGTGGCTACCCTTCAGAGGGAGATCAGGGGAAAAGGAGTATAGAGAAGAAATATGTAAATGGTGGTAAGCCACTTTGCTCTTGATGGTTTTCCTTGCATAGACAAAAAAAAATGACAATTCATGTTCGTAGAAAAGTAGATTGATGGTTTTCCTTGCATAGACAAAAGAAATGACAATTCATGTTCGTAGAAAAGTAAACGATGTATTGTTTTCTTAAAAATCATTTAAAAAAAAGTAGACAATGTAAGGATCTTCACAATTTGATCGCAAATTACAAAAAATAAAATTTCAAAATCAGATTCATTAAGTAGGATTGTTTTTTTTTAATATAATGAGCTACTAGCTTATTACAAGGCAAACATTAGGCCACCCTATAGGAACAAGACCAACCTAAATCATCACAACAAATGATCTTTACGAATTGTAACAAGAGAACATAAAGAAAACAAGAATCTCTAATATTACAAATACTAGAGTTTAGAAAATAGGAAACTAATGGTTTGCAAGCTAAGGATGCTTGTACATACTACTCAGCCTTAAACAAGTTGTCAGGCTCAGGAAAGAGTAATTGACAAAGTGAAATTAAATTACGTTTATTGGAAAAAGCAACCCCAAAGATTTGGTACCAAAAGCGGTTAGCAGTGACCATTGAATAAGTTTCTTTATGTTATTTGTACCAGTAACCGGTTTATGGATGAGTGCTCTTGGGGTAGTCGGTCTGGCTTTGAACCTACGCGCCTATGACTTCGTTTCCCAGGAAATCCGTGCGGAGGCGGGGTAGGGCCTGTAGCTCAGAGGATTAGAGCACGTGGCTACGAACCCCGGTGTCGGGGGTTCGAATCCCCCCTCGCCCAAAAACAACGATTTTTATGAGCTGTAGCAAGGAACGAAACTTCATATGAGTCGAAAATATGAAGAAATAAAATATTGGCAATTTCTCCATCTTCCATTAAGGAGCCGAATGAAATCAAAGTTTCATGTTCGGTTTGAATTAGAGACGTTAAAAAAAAAAAGACGGCCCAGTCAGTAAATATCCCATTCCATTAGTCGCTCTTGCAATTGGGTCGTTGCGATTACCCTGATCATGGATTAACAAAAATGTGCAAAAGCTCTATTTGCCTCTGCCATTCTATGAGTCTCTTCCTTTTTGCGTATGGCACCGCCACTCCCTTTGGCAACATCCACTAATTCGGGACTTAATTTGAAAGCCATATTTCGACCGGGACGCACAAGATGATTCTTTTGCCATTTGAGGCGTCGTAACTCCCGAAACTTCTTCGTAGTGGCTCCCTTCCACGCAGTTGAAAGGAAGGGTGATTCAGACATTCTATTCGACTTAACGGATATTTTAGTGATCCCAAAAAGAAATACGTAACGTATAAAATTAAAATAGGGAAATATTCACTACCATCGAATAGGATAAAATGGAAGAACCCAAAAAACCCGTCCTCAGTTCGGATTGCAGGTTGCAACTCGCCTGCATGAAACCGGAATCGCTAGTAATCGTCGGTCAGCCATACGACGGTGAATTCGTTCCCGGGCCTTGTACACACCGCCCGTCACACTATGGGAGTTGGCCGTTCGTGAGATTAATAATTAATAAAAAAACAAGAATGAAATATCTTGAGAGATTTTTGTTTCAAAGACCACATCCCTTGCATTTATTCCAAAAAGGTCAGTAACGAATATGTACGGTTTCCAAAAAGCTGAATATTTATTCGATAGTTAGACAAAAAGAAAATCAGCTTGACAATGACTTAGAAAAAAAAATTGTTGATAACCTTAGACCAATCAATCCAATATTGATTAATACGTAATCGATCGAAGATATTTTTTGGAATGCTAAAAAAAAGATTAGCGGCCCGGCAAGGTATTGACCAGGCCAGGCCATGGGAATAAAAGGCCTTTCGCGAAAAGCGAGACAACTCTCTCTAAGGAACTCGGCAAAATAGCCATGACTTTGTCCGTGTAAACAAACAATTCGAAATACCTCGACTTTTTTAGAACAGGTCTGAGTCAAATAGCAATGATTCGGTGTCATTATGTTAATAAAAATTATGGCTTGGGGGCCTTACAAAATAGGGGTTGGGTTATTTTAGTAAATACATTCAACCAACTTCAATTCTTTTACCCATTAACATCTTAGGTGTAACCTTTCGCTCAATGCTAAAATGGATAATGGAAGTATATGAGGTTGCATTAATCGGGGATACACGACAAAAGGAATTGTTCTATTTGATGAGAAATAAAAAGGAATATCGCAAATTCGAGGCCCTCTACTACAAAGAATACTACACCCGTGATCGTGAAAGTGAAATATCGCTTAATTATTGAACCCCGCGAATTGGGTGAAAGTAGGAGACCCCAAATTCGGATCCCTGTTAGATTTACATCTTTTAGTTATCGGAGGAACCCAAGTACTCTCTTTCGGATCCAGGAAACAGCAATCAGAGATCTTTTTTCCTCTTGGAAGCCGCGATTTTTCTGTCTAACAATAACTGCATGCATTGCGCGGTGAATGTGAAGAAGTAGGCCAGCTCCAGAAGAAATTAAACAAAAGATAGGGCAGAGCCTCGTTTTAAAAAAATACGACGTCTGGGGGTTTTACCAGGACTAAAAACCAAGGTGAGCACAAAAAAAATTCAAAAATAACCCTAATAAAAGTAATAAACTTACCCAATTGATATGCTCTTTGCATTATGAGCAAATATGGTCCTTATCTCCCTGAAATTTTAGTGTAGTACACCCTAGACTATATCCTCAGGCATAACCTGGGAAGCCAAGGCATTGGTTGTTGCATAGACAAATTAAGATTACAAACTTTGCTTTGTGAATTAATGATTAAAGCCAAGACCAAAATCTCATATAAATAAGTTGAGTTAAAGAACAAGCAAAGAAAGACTAAGAAAAAACAAAGACACGAAGCATTTTAGTACCAAACAAAAAGAAAGTCACTTTGCACACATCTCTATAAAAAAATATCTTTGTACAAGACTATGCCACAAAAAAATCTTTCACCTTACATTATCCACCAACAACTGCACAATAATATGGTTTCCCCAAATCCAAGTGTCCTAATATCAAACCACTAAAAGTCATCATATCAGGATCAACCCCATTGATTATCATCACACACTGTAAAAATTGGGCCTTTTTAAGATCTCCATGCTCACAAAATGAATTAATTAAAGCATCAGTAAGCGTATCAGGGTTCATATCATTCAGTTACTTTCCTTACGCATTGACCGGTGAACATGCAGTAAGTGCATAGAGTTGGTTGACTGCCACTATTGTTAATAGTCTCTTACAGCTCAAAAGAATGCAGCTCAAAATCTTTCAAATATAATGCATGTAAGTACAACAAGAGAAATACTCATATATAAATTGGGCCACAAGAACTTACTAAATAGTGTCAAGGAAAATAAGTAGGTTGTTCCCAAATAAACATAATAACAAAAGAAATTCAACCTCAAGAGTCAGCACTATATTTGAAATTATTTAGTAACTTTGCTTAGAGTTGCTTAGAATTAGATGAATTCTTATCATTACCCCTAAGGAGTACTATAAAACCTACACAAATAATAGAAAACTTACCAGTAGCTAATGAAATATCCTCATGAATATAGCGAGTCTCAGATAACATTAATCCAAGTGCTAGTTCAGAAAAAATATATAAAATATAAGCACGATGAAGCAGAATCCTTCTATTATAAACTGAGAAAGTATGTTGATGTACTTGGCTTATATATATATATAACTTTTCTCTATATTAAAAGAGAACCAAATAATTCAGAAAAATCAAAAAATAAAATATTTTACTGAAAATGTTTTAGATTGTTTACCCTTCTCCAAAAAAATACTCCCTCCGATTATTAATATTTGATGTTTAAGGCTTTCGATTTTGATCACTTTTATTTGACGTTATAGGCTGTAGGTGCACTCTGTAAAGTGGTCTCATTTATTATATTTAATTTTTTAATTGACTTTCATAAGATTCAACATATAAAATGTACAACTATTGGTGTAAATTGGGTCAAGGGAGTGCAAAAGACTAAACATTAATGAAAAGTTATCATTACCAATACAATTCTCTTACCTGCCTTAATACTCGTGTACAAGTGTAAAACGAAATCTAATACTAATCGGAGGGAGTACATCCTTAGTCGTGCACTCCACTTCTGGTGTAGACGGCGCAAAGATGATTGGTTTCTACCCAAAATTTAGATAAATAGCATAATAATTTTACAGAATTACCTTTCAAACAAATATCATTGCTCGGACAACCTCTTCATTAAAAGCATTTTTTTCTTGACAATCTGATAAGAATGGAAGGTCTAATAAACTTGATAACATTAACAAGTTTGTGAGACCCCTAATAAAACAATAAAAACTACATGTTAAAATATGCAAAAAATTCAAATAATTCGATTATAAAACTAAAAATAATCAAATCATATTACTTTTGGATCGACTTGCATAATCCTTGAAATTTTCAAAGGAATTTCGGTTTCATTTAGTACTTTTGACAAGATAAGATCCATCACTACTTTCACAACCTATAAATAAAAAAAATAAAATGAAATAAAGATCCAAATTGCCATTAGAAATTAAAATTACTAAAATTAAATAACATAGGTGTGAACAATTACCTCTCCCGTCCCAAAAATCACAAATTTATGATCCCCTAATCTCAATCCTTATCCCTATATTAGATAGGAGTGATGCTCATATAATGCTAATAGTTAATATCATTTACTTTTTACTTTATTTAATTTATTTCAATAAGAGCTTCTAGTTTATGTTCTATTAGAGAGATAGATATTAAACTCTAGATCAAAAGGGTTGAATTATCTATTTCAAATAATGAAATATGTATCAAATAGAGAAAATATTTATGGGTTATTACATTCTTCCATTCTCATCTCTCCTATGCAAAAAATAAGATTTTGTATACGCGAGTGTGATAGTGGATTCTGAGTAAATATATATTTGACAGGGGAGAGTGGACACATGAAGTGTATAAGCTTTGTATGAGGAACATGTTTCAATTTCTAGAGTTTATCACTATTAAACTATCTACTTCTATTTCAAATTTGCGGATTCTCAATTTTCCGGAGTTTATCACTATTAAAGAAAATTTAATAAAGGTTATTGAGCAACACTAAAACAAAAGTTAATAAAGTTAATTCAATTATTTTTTTAATTTTTTGGTCATATTTTAAAAAGTATATTTACCACAACTGGAGAATTCCAGCAAGAGACGAGAAAAGAGACAATTTCTTACTAGAATATACGAAATCAAGAATCTTCCCACCATTAGAAGTAAGCATAACATGGAATGTCTTTTGTCCCAAAGTCTTAAACATTTCGGAAAAAATTCCCCTTAAAAGAAAAACAAATCCGAGTTAAATTTTTATTAAGTGCAAATATAAACTATTTTAAATAAAAATAATTAACAACATATGTACTTATCTTTGGTCGAGATAAAAAAAGACATTGAGGAACATTTTTCATTGGAAAATAGCAATCAGATGCTATTCCACGACAATTTTTTCCCAAAATTACCTTGAAATATCCACTATCGCCCTAGCTTCCCCCAAGAATTTAATAAAATCCAGAATTCTTTTCCTCTTATAGATAAAATTAATGTAATATAAAAATAAAAAATATTAAAACTTACAATATAGACAGTTAGATTTCTAGCATCAAATGATGCAATAATGGGCTGTTGAGAAACAGCTTTTTTCATTACATACACGTATAATGTTGGAATTAATCCACAACCATCAATGGAACCAACAAGTTCATTTCCCTACAGTAAAAAATTAAGTTATATTAATTATTTTGGACACATGAAGTGTATAGGCTTTGTATGAGGAACATGTTTTATTTTTTAGAGTTTATCACTATTAAACTATCTACTTCTATTTCAATTTTGTAGATTCTCAATTTTTCGGAGTTTATCACTATTAAAGAAAAGTTAATAAAGATTATTGAGCAACACTAAAACAAAAGTTAATAAAGTTAATTCAATTATTTTTTTACTTTTTTGGCCATATTTTAAAAAGGATATTTACCACAGTTGGAGGAATTCCAGCAAGAGATGAAAAAAGAGACAATTTCTTACTAGAATATACGAAATAAAGATTCATTACCACCATTAGAAACAAGCATAACATGGAATGTCTTTTATCTCAAAGTCTTCAACATTTTGAAAATTTTTCCCTTTAAAAGAAAAATAAACCCGAGCTAAATTTTTATTAGGTGCAAATATAAACTATTTTAAATAAAAATAATTAACAACATATGTACTTATCTTTGATCGAGATAAAAAAAGACATTGAGGAACATTCTTCATTGAAAAACAACAATTAAATGCTATTCCACGAATTTTTTTTCCCAGAATTACCATGAAATATCCACTATCGTCCCAGCTTTTCCCCCAAGAATTCAATACAATCTAGAATTCTTTTCCTCATATAGATAAAATTAATGTAATATAAAAATAAAAAATATTAAAACTTACATTATAGGCAGTTAGATTTCTAGCATCAAATGATGCAATAATGGGCTGTTGAGAAACAACTTTTTTCATTTCATACACGTCTAATGTTGGAATTAATCCACAACCATCAATGGAACCAACAAGTTCATTTCCCTACAGTAAAAAATTAAGCTATATTAATTATTTGGGACACATGAAGTGTATAGGCTTTGTATGAGGAACATGTTTTATTTTTTAGAGTTTATCACTATTAAACTATCTACTTCTATTTCAATTTTGTAGATTCTCAATTTTTCGGAGTTTATCACTATTAAAGAAAAGTTAATAAAGGTTATTGAGCAACACTAAAACAAAAGTTAAAAAAGTTAATTCAATTATTTTTTTACTTTTTTGGCCATATTTTAAAAAGGATATTTACCACAGTTGGAGGAATTCCAGCAAGAGATGAAAAAAGAGACAATTTCTTACTGGAATATACGAAGTAAAGATTCATTCCCACCATTAGAAACAAGCATAACATGGAATGTCTTTTATCTCAAAGTCTTCAACATTTTGAAAAATTTCCCCTTTAAAAGAAGTTATTAGGTGCAAATATAAACTATTTTAAATAAAAATAATTAACAACATATGTCCTTATCTTTGATCGAGATAAAAAAAGACATTGAGGAACATTCTTCATTGAAAAACAACAATTAAATACTATTCTACGAATTGTTTTTCAAAATTACCATGAAAATATCCACTATCGTCCCAGCTTTTCCCCCAAGAATTCAATACAATCTAGAATACTTTTCCTCCTATAGATAAAATTAATGTAATATAAAAAAAATATTAAAACTTACATTATAGAAAGTTAGATTTCTAGCATCAAATGATGCAATAATAGGCTGTTGAGAAACAACTTTTTTCATTGCATACACGTCTAATGTTGGCATTAATCCACAACCATCAATGGAACCAACAGGTTCATTTCCCTACAGTAAAAAATTAAGCTATATTAATTATTTTGGACACATGAAGTGTATAGGCTTTGTATGAGGAACATGTTTTATTTTTTTAGAGTTTATCACTATTAAACTATCTACTTCTATTTCAATTTTGTAGATTCTCAATTTTTCGGAGTTTATCACTATTAAAGAAAAGTTAATAAAGGTTATTGAGCAACACTAAAACAAAAGTTAATAAAGTTAATTCAATTATTTTTTTACTTTTTTTCCCATATTTTAAAAAGGATATTTACCACAGTTGGAGGAATTCCAACAAGAGATGAAAAAAGAGACAATTTCTTACTAGAATATACGAAATAAAGATTCATTCCCACCATTAGAAACAAGCATAACATGGAATGTCTTTTGTCCAACATTTCGAAAAAATTTCCCCTTAAAAGAAAAACAAACACGAGTTAAATTTTTATTAAGATGCAAATATAAACTATTTTAAATAAAAATAATTAAGAACATATTTATTTATCTTTTATCGAGATAAAAAAAGACATTGAGGAGCATTCTTCATTGGAAAACATCAATCAGATGCTATTTCACGGCAATTTTGTCCCAAAATTTCCTTGAAATATTCACTATCGCCTCAGCTTACCCCCCAGGAATTCAACACAATCTAGAATTCTTTTCCTCCTATAGATAAAATTAATGTAATATAAAAATAAAAAATATTAAAAGTTACATTATAGACAGTTGGATTTCTAGCATCAAATGATGCAATAATGAGTTGTTGATAAACAACTTTTTTCATTGCATACACATTTAATGTTGGAATTAATCCATAGCCATCAATGGAACCAACATGTTCATTTCCCTACAGTAATAAATTAAGCTATATTATTTTAAATTTTAATTACTAAAAAGAGAAAATTTAATCATTAATTAACATTTATATCTCTCCAAAACATATACCACCACACATAAGGGGATTAATAGAATGTGATCTAAGGCCGTCAGCTTTGTACATAAAATATCCTAGAATAATAAATTAAGCTAAATTCATGAGCCAATTTTGTTCAACAATGCAGCTCAAAATCTTTCAAATATAATGCATTCAAGTATAACAAGAGGAATATTCATACATAAATTGGGCCACATAAAAATAATTCAGCACTATATTTTAAATTATTTAGTAATTAGTAATTTTGCTTAGAGTTGAATAGAGCTAAATGAATCCTTATCATTATCCCTAAGACATACTATAAAAGCAACATAAAAATTAAAAACTTACCAGCAACTAATAACATATCCACATGAATATACCGAGCCCCAGACAACATTACTCTAAGTGCTACTCCGGAAAAAATATATAAAACATAAGCACAACTTCTTCTCTTATAAAATAAGAAAGGATGTTGATGTACTTGGCTTTTATATATAACTTTGCCCTATATTAAAAGAGAATCAACTTATTCAGAAAAATCAAAAAATAAAATACTTTACTAAAAAAATATCTTATTTTAATGTTTTTAGATTGTTTACCTTGCTCCAAAAAAATATATCCTTAGTTGTGCACTTGACTTATGATGTGCACTCGACTTTTGGTGTAGACAACGCAAAAAATATTGGTTTTTACACAAAATTTAGATACATCAAATAAGTTATTTTTTAACAAATTGTAAAAAAAATTATGATTTAACAATCATTTTCAATAAAAAAATATAAATTAAAAAACCCCAAAAATGATATCACTAGTATAATCGACCCGTTGAGATTTTTGGGGAGTTGATCAATGTTTTTCTGAGTTTATGACTTCATGTTAAGGCAAATAAAAATTAACCCTTAAATTGAATCCCCATCATGCTGATATTTTTCATTTTATTTACATGATGTTACCTTTTAAGTTGAACTAAAAAAGATCATAAATTTTATTACATAAGAATCACAGATGGAAATGAAACTCGTCATTAGAGAGTTGAACATATCAAAGAGATTAATTGGTCTTCAAAGTAGACACAAAGTGCTTCAATTGACTCAGATACAACTTCAAGCTTTTGCATATTTTATTAAGATCGTTAGATTGTAAAATTTAATGATCATAAAATGAAAACTTTTATTGGAATTTACATGTTAGAACAAGATAGTGGATTTGTTTGATGGCATCAACCACAAGAAGATAAGAAAATTGACTAATAATCGTTCAATAATTATTTTTATTTACATGCATCTTTTGATCCTCTATTAATTTAGGTTAAATAAGATACTAATTACGAGCTCTCAATAATGTAAAATTAAACATAAATTTAGAAACAAATATGTAGATAGATAAGTTGTTGAAGCATAAGAGTGACATGGCTTTGATTCCTTTCAGTTTGGTTCAATTTTAAATCAAACATACCTGATTTTTGTACAAACTCATAACTTCTGAGATCAACTCAATCATCAAAATGAGAATGTCCAAACAAACCCTAAACAAGCACAAATCACACAATATCATATTGTAAGTGCCAATGTCCAAAGCTAGGGTAGATGAAGAATTAGCAACTGATCCAATAACTTCATCCTTTGACTTATATGAATAAAAAAGCAAAGATATACACTTAGTACTGCAAACAAAGTAATTTATGAACAAGAATGAAAAAACAAAAGACATTACATCATCCTAAGAAAAAATGCAAAACAAGAGGGTAACACATCCAATTAAGAGACAAATTTCAGAAACTGAACATTTAATAATCAATTCACACATCTAACACCAAACACATCCAACTAAGCAATAGACAATGACAAGCACCTATATTCGAGAATTTATAATTTTTTGCAAAATTGTGAAGATAACATTACCAAGCCAACACTGTTGAGACAAGCAAAACAGAACCACTCACTTACAACAGAAATCATCATGCGAGTGAGAAATTAGATCAATAACAAGAGATTCAAATTTACAAAACCAATAAAGCAGAAGTTGTTTTAAGTTACTCAAGAAGATTTTCACAGCATACAAAGGATATGATAACATGGACACGATGAAGATACACAACCAGTACAAACTAATTTGATTCTACCAAATTAGAATCGATTCACAACATAAACTTTCTATTTAGACAAGCAAAAAACCATTTATCTGTTGGAACTAAAGCTAATAAAGAGTCAGAAACATAAATAGAATCATAGAACAAGACAACAATCAGAAATCACAATGAAGTTGTTGACGTTTATCACACAAACAGAATCAGAAATCAAAATGTTCAAATTTCAAGCAAGATTCTAAGTAGGAACAAGAAGTAATAATTTTGGCAATCAATAGATCAAAAACAGTAGAAGCAAAACAATTTTTATTTTCATTTATATTATATTATATGTTTTCTAATTTCCTATTTTAATGATTCAATTTTGATGCAGGTACTCCACTCTCCAGGAGTGGTTCATCTTTGGACCCACTCATGAAGCAAATTACTTAGAAACTAATTTTTGGATGTTAGTACTATTTTAAAAAATTAAAAAGGGGCCTTTTAATTTTTCTCTAATAAACATTAGGACCGACCATGTGTAATAGATCTAATAGATCCAAGATTTTGTCATATACCCCAAGCCCATCCTCTTAAATGAAGGAAATGAAGAAAGAAAAGGAGAAACACAATACTTCTGTAACATCCCGACCAAAGTGCATACGTCATTTTGCATTCATATAATATTAATAGCATATGCATAGTATATTGACATGACATACGGTTAGTTTTTAAAAGTAATATTTATTTTCTAATTAAGTTTATTATATTTAAAAAAGGTTTTAAGAAAAAGTTAATTATTTATTTTAGGATAAAGTTTATAGTAAAGGAGTTTCGAGGGTGAAAAGTGTAATTTTCGCAAAAGTGTTGCCGACTTCGGTTTATAGCTGAACATGTCTCAATATATATATGAGGCAATGTTCTTTCATTTTAAGCTACGTAGACACCAAAAAAAAATTCAGAGAGTTGAGTTTAAAAATTGAAAGTTTTGTTGGTTGTGAGTTTATTTGTTGAATCTGGTACGAGATCTCTTCTATCGGATTTTAATCTTGAAGTACAAGCGTGATTTGGTAAGTTTTTAATTAATTAATGGTTTATCTGGATTTTACTAATTTTCTAGATCTAGATCTACAGATACTTTTGATTCAAAAATCAGTCGATTTATAGTTCTCAGAGGGTGTTTTCGATATCGGATATATATTTAGGTAAAAGATTTCAGAATATTTTTAGGGTTTCGTTTTGTAAGGATATTAGGGAGCCCTTTGATTAAGTTTTTCAGAAAGGTTTGAACTAGAAAAATGTTCTTCTATATATATAGTTTATTGTTGTCAAGTTTGAAAGGATTTGGAATTATGCATAAGAAGTTATAATGCATTCTGGAATTTTATTGCATTTGGGGTTAGAGTTTGTAAGAATAAATAGCCTAATTTGCATTGGGTTACATATAAGAGCCCAAGTAATAGACCGTGGTCAGAGTCAAGGGGGAGAAATATAGTATCTGCCTTAAACAGGTGAGTACAGACCAGAGATTCAACCGTATGTGTTATATGTGAAATATGAATATATTGATACATGCGCTATATGTGGTATATGAGGTATATGAATATATGTGCTATATGGATATATGTGTTATATGAATTATATGGATAGATGTGATAACTATGAAATTTCCAGAGTTGTTTGCACAAAAGGTATGTTAACAGATGACATATGATATATGGTTACATGATGCACTTGATTGCATAGCATATTGCATGAGATTAAAAAGATTTGTGACTGTCTTGCCCTGAATTTGTATACAAAAGAGACCTACGGGTCATACATGAGGCTTGAGATGCCTAAGAGATGGTAATTGAGCAAATGAGGCCTAAGATGCCTAAAAGTCGGTAATGGCGGTAATGGAAAAAAAAGGAAAAAGAAAAGAAAAGTTGGTATATGGAAAAGAGTCGGTAATGGAAACCCGGGGCAGATTCAGGCTTGAACAGTTCACAGAATAAAGAATCGGAAACATCAGCATTTGCATTCGCATAGTAATTAAATTCAGATATGACATATATATGATATGTATGTATATGTATATGGACTAAATGTTTGACTCTGTGTGAAATAATTGATGATGGTTTATATTCACTGAGTATGCGACTCACGCAAATCGCAAAACAATTTTTCAGGTTCAGCTAGTTTTTGTTGACGTGTGTCTCTGTTAGAGGTCACATTCATACAGGTCGGCTGGCTGAAGCTCTAAGCAACCTTCTCCTCCTCATTTTGCATCATAGACATATGACTTGTAATGAAAGCTAGAGTAATAGATGTTTTAGTATGAGAAGTAACGACATAGATGTGTGTATGCAACCTTTTATGGTTGTTACTTTCTGCTTTATGCTTATGTGAATAGTTTCATATATGTGAATTATATGTTTATATGTGAAATAAGTTATTACAAAGTATACGTCATAGGGTATAGAGGTGTCACAACTTGTATGTTAGAGCCAAAGCCCACCAAGATCAGTAAATCAAAGATTGAGTTCACAAAAACAAAACTTTCTTTCAAATTAATCAATTTCCAAAGCTAACCTTAACGAGGTAATTGATCAATTTTCTATCACACTTCAGTCCTTTTCGCATTGTAGTTTATGAAAGGTGCAAAATTTGAGGGAACTCAAAATTGTGGTCTGAAATATAGGCATGACCACATCAAAAGTGAAATTGCAAATAACATAGTGGAAAAATCTTTGTCAAGGTATTGTGTTTAAACCATATTGTATAAGATATTTAAGTAACCAATTTGTGTTAATGCTTGTAAGATTTTCTAGTCACACTCAAGCCTATAGAGTAAGAGAGATACAAGCAACAATGTAAGAAAAGGGGATTCAAACAAGCTACTATAAGGTAAATAGATCACGTATGTTGGTTGAAGACATGATAAGTGGTATTGCTAAGAAAAGTTATACTTGAATTTTTTTTCATGGATGCACATGCTAAAGCAAATAAATTTAGGTTCTCGTACAATTATATATTGTTAAAGACCCTAACGAAAGATTCAAGTATGTCTTCTGGTATTTAGGGGCATGGATCAAGGCAGTTTGTCAGTCCCTCATTTGAAGAGGGTAAGTATCTATTTATCAGATGATATGTGCTTAAAGTCGATTTTACTTGTCAAGATATAGATAAATCTTTGACATAATCAATGTAGTAGAAATTTTCTGCTCGAAATGTAATGATTATATATATGAGTTGATGTTGCCCATTTGGGTGAAAAGTATATTTCTTTAAAATGATAGGGTATATATTTTAGTGTGTGATAATATCCCTTCTAATTGAAATTGTTTACTTTAAATGTAACATTTCTAGGTTATATCAATTGATGTAACTCATTTGGGTGCAAAGTACAAGGGACATGTCTTTCGAGCTATAGGACAAGATGCAAACATTGGTATTTATCCTATTGCCTTTGATGTGGTAGATAGTGAGAAAAATGCTTCTTGGTCTTCCTTTTAAAAAATTGCTAAATTTCGTACAAGAAGTCCCTATATTATTCATCATCTATGATCCACACAAAAGCATTTCTAAGGGTTTTAGAAGTAACCACATAGGTGATTAGGTGTGACCCATGGACATTGCATCTTTCATATATACCAAAATTTCAAGGCTAAATATGGTAGGGATGACTCATTAGAACTATGGAATAAGGTTTCCAAGGCATATACAATTGAAGACTTCAATAACAAATATGCACAACTTTACAAGGCATCATCAAAAGTTTGTAAATATGTGAAGAATGTAGGATTTAAAAAGTGGTCAAGGGAATATTTCAGTACCAATAGATTCAACTTTTAATGGCTTGTTTAAAGAGGAGCATAAATGGCCTATTATATCCTTGTTTCATGTGATTTTATCAACCTTTTATAAGTGGCCATGCGGACAAAGGGAAAAAGTGGTCATATGGGACGAGGTGGTCACCTCTAATGTCCTCGCTAAGATTGACTCAAGGTATATCAGTATGAAGTGGAGGTTAGTGATGGTTTTGATAGATACGAGGTGAATCAACAAAGCAAGACAGGCAAGTGTATGTTCTTCCAAATTGACAAAATCTCATCCACCCATGGTCTTTCTCTCAATAAACTTGATTGAGTACTTGATTGAGTTTGATGAATTTAAGATTGATATTGATCGATCAAAATGTGATCACTCATTAAAATATACCATAGACCTCAAATCTTATATCAATGAGCATAAAGCTTCAAATCCTTTGCCAAAGAGCTAAGAATTTTTTAGTTAAAACAAAGAAAAAGCTAAAGAATAACATGATACATTATTTGACACAAAATCTTGTGCAACCTTTCATATGATATCTCTCATTGATATATGGTTATCTTTTGATGTAGAGTGTGTTCCCTCCGTAAGAGTTGCAAAAAAATATTGCAAAATGGTGTTTCGCAATTATCAAAGCACATAGTTTAGTTGGAAAGGATCACGCTAGAGTTATCGTTGATTTGATAACATGTGGTGTAGTAACTATCATTGTGTTCTTTATAGCATATAATACACATGACATAAAGTCAACTTTATGACCGTAGCATCCCTTAGAGCAATGATCAATATCAGAATTCCGATTCGATTCTACGATTCTAGCGATCCTACGATCCATAAAACGCGAAACGATCAACGATCCCAAGTAGGATCTTATTGGAGTAGGATCTTAAATGATTTAGAATACAATCTCGATCCGATCCCGATTTTACATACGATTTTATCGATTCTAACGATTCTCACGATCTTATAAAATGACAATTTTAACTATATATTATTAATAATTTTATGATTAATGTGTAATTTCCATTAAAATAGTTGACTAGTCCATCCTACAACATTTTTAATAATCAAATTAATAAAGTTTATCATTTTCGTACTTCATATATAACAAAATATACAATCTATTAGGTTATTCTTGCATACTTTTAGTTATAATGTAGGATCTTACAATTCAGCGATCCGATTCAAAAGACCTCCAACGATCCAACCTAGAATCCAGATCCTGATAACCTTGGCAATGATGATTGTTCAGATAGTTTGGTCTCATACGGGGTTCTTCTATATATGTTCCACAACCTTTTACATATTTTGATGGACTGTATTGACTTAGGTAGCACGTGATCTAAATACCTAGCGACTAATACACTAGTGTATTAGTTTGTGGCGTTAATAAAAGTTGAGGGTTTGGAAGCCCTCCTAAAAGCATTTGCTTCCCTCTTTCTTGATTATTTTCTTTATAGATTTGGTAATCAATGCAATCACAAATATGGGAGAGATGTAACAAAAGTCGTGGGTTAGGTTATCTTATATTGAAATATGTACTTTGGATAGAGTAAGGTTGATGGGTAGTTTGTGGTCTAAAGTTACCATGGTTATAGAAGCCACCTAGTTGTGAAACGATTGAGTTGTTTTGGAAAGCCTACAAGTGTTTGCTAATTTACTATCATGACTATTTGTAATTGTGCAAGCTCTAAAAGAGGGAGCTAAGTTAACTCATTTATGTTTTTGGCAATGGACACATCACACAAGTCATATACTTTAACACAAGTCATATACTGACCCGCACGTGCAATGTTCTAAAAAACGCTAGGAGGACGCTCGATGGAGAGAGACCGCCTAGTGCTTAGACGGCTTGAACGGTGGTCTAGGCGGTCCTAGACGGATGCCTAGGCGGTCTGCATGGCTAGGCGGGCTAGGACCTTCCAGCACCTAAGCGAGGCCTAGGCGGGGGGGCCTAGAAGGGATTTTTAGAACAATGCGCAGGGGTTTAACCCGACCCGACCCGCGACACGCAAAATAAAAAAATTCAACCCGCGACCCAACCAACCTCACCCGTTGAACACCCCTAGTAAATACAACCAGCACAATTGTTACAAACAAAATAGTGTCTACTCTATAGTTTGAGCAATGTACTAGTATAGTGTATATGGTACGTAGCCTTTATTCACATGGCAATTTGGCATGTTCTTATAGACAAGGGTCTGAGGTGAGGATGGTCGTGCTCATCTCTTCGGCTTTGTGCCTTTTCATCTTCTTTTCTCAATATTTTCTTTCTGTGTATTTCCCGCCTATAATTTATTTGTTCCCAATTGTATTTTCTTGAACTTATAAAATCTTGATTAGGAATAGGATCTGGATTTGAGTCGCTTCCAAACCCGGAGATCGGTCATCTAATTAGAAGGTGGAAGATATGAGCATATTTTTGTTAGAATGACAATAATAGACTTAAAAAGAAAACCTAAAGATCACAAGGTTATGGGAATATGAAGTAGTGTTTTTTGACTAATTCACCTTGCATACCTAGTAAATATACTACAAAACCAAACAAAACCATCAACAATGTTAGCATCAAACTTACATACTACACATCGATCCACACAATGTACTGTTATCAACCATCAACAAGCTTAAGAGATGCGAAAACCGGCTCTCAACTCACCAAACCAATAACCATCGACAACTCGGGCCAATCCTTGATCCTCTTCTGCATCAAAATAACAATCTCTCAACTTTGCATCTTCAACAAGTCTACTCCAAACAGACTCATTCTTACTAAGAGTAGCTTCACTCCCAAGTATCCACAAGCAATATCTTGCTCTAGTTAATGCCACATTAGTCCTTTGTTGGTTTGACACAAACCCAATTGCTCCACTTGCATTGGATCTTACAGTTGAGATTAGGATCACATCTTTCTCTCCTCCTTGGAACCCATCAACCGTCCCTACGAAGACCGAAAACCGGCTGTTTTCGTCTGTGTTGTACTTGTCTCCTAGCATTTGTTGGATTAATGCAACTTGGCCTTTGTATGGAGATATAACTCCTACACTAACCTTTTGGTTCTTCCTTCTCGACTCTGGAAAAACGGGTGAAAATTGATGTTGGTTAGAGAAACTCATCATCAACAACAACAACAACAAACCCAGTGTGGACCAACCTCGAGCAGGGTCTGGGAGGCCAGGATGTACCCACCCTTACCTCGACCCAAAGAATCAAGAGGGTGTGTAAATTAACAAGTATGTATAATATTTAAAAAAAACAATTAGGTTTAAGAGATCATAATACTACCATTTTCAAGTCTAGTGATTAATTCCATGACAGCAATTGCCTCCAAGAAGTTTTTTGCACTATGGCCCATTTCAAACTCCTCCTTTCCGCCACATATGTTGATGAAGGAATAGGAATTGAACATCTTTCCCTTAAGGAATTGCTTCTTGTAGCTCTTTGAGTTTACGTTTGGAGCATCCGAGATCTTCTTGTCATAGAACTCGTGGTTTGGGAACAAACTGATTGATGGGTGCATCCTGTATTGTACATTTAGAAGATGCCTCTTTTTGCCCAACATTGTTAGCCTTTCAAATAAGCTTCTCCCAAAGTTTGCATCTTCAGCAAGCTATAAGAATTTAAGTTACATAAGTATATATATACATAAGTATACGATAAATTGAACAAAACCCTGCAAAGGATATTAGCCCAGTGGGGTTCATCCTAAAACCAAATTGACCATAGGAAGAGTAATCCACTGGGTTATATACTAGTCCAGTTTAATCTCAACTTTTAGATGTGAGAACGAAAAGACAATAAAAACCAGAAAAGGCGAATATCATAATAGAAAAAAAATTGATAGAGTTTGTATGACAAAACCTTGCTTCGAACCATGGCTGGCAATTGCTTCTCATCTCCTATGAGAAGTGCATGTTGCAAGCCAGGAAGCTGCAAAGGAATGGTGGATTCACATTCTTTCAATTGTGCAGCTTCATCAATCACCACCAATTGAGTGTCAAACTCATAATTCCTCACATTCAGAAGCTTACAAGTGGCTGAAACAGTACAGATAATCAAAGAAGAGTTCACTAAGCAAAACTCCTTGCTCTGACCATAGTTAAAGAAGCTAGGCAAGCCCTCATAAAACCTCGGTAACGAATCCAAGACATTGATCAGCTTCATTCTTGATGGCCTCCACAAATCCATAACTCTAAACCTCGTAATAGTCTTAAGAGCACCAGCCAAATGTTGTGCCATTTGTGGTAAAAGGCAATTTGTGGGTAAATGTGTGATTATAGTCTTGATGCAGAAAACCAGCCTTGACTTCATATGACTGATTTTTTCGTATGCGAACTCCTCGAACGACATCTGATGATAATTTCCGGATTCAGCTTCAATCCTATTATCTTCAATGTACTTGTTGTAAAGATAATCAGGATGTTTAAGAAACCAAGTGAATAATTGCAATGTGGGTCTCCAACCATAAGACGACGAGAAACACCTCTCAAGAAGATCAATACGACGATCAAGGAAAATGTCTTGGATATCATAATGATCATACATTTTCATCCTCTTTTCGTTTCCAAACAAAACGACGTCCCCTAATCCATAGGTTCCGTATCTAAGGTGGCTGTTGTCGAGTAATTTTCTTACACGAGAAGCGATTTGAATCACTGCTGTGTTTGTAGGAGCACAAGAAACCGTCTTGATTTTTGCCTTCAACAACTCATTCAAGAAGGTTGCAATTGTTTTCGTCTTACCAGTACCCGGAGGACCCCAGATTAAGCTGATTGTGTTGTCATGGTAACATTTGCTGATCTTGGTAACAAGTGAAACCGCCTCTTTCTGTGATTGATTCAGCTCAACATCCAAATTTGACTCATCAGATGAACAAATCTTGCAGGATTCATCTCCCTGCAATGAAATACTACATTAGGGTGTGTTTGGATTGCTGCATTAAATTGAACTGAGTTTGTAGCACTTACTGAATAGTCCATTTTCAGCAACTTCTCAAGGACATTCAAATTTGAATCAAGGCGAGGATCGAGGGCCTTCCATATACGAAGATTCGTCATCAAATTCCCAATGTAAACAGCAAACAACTTCTTATTGTCCTCAAATTCGATTGGTTTTGAAGCAAGGATTGTAAACTTCTTGGAATTATACTCATCTTTCGCAAACTCAACAAGGGCAACAAGAAAGCCTTGCATTGATGGCCTGTTAATGTCTCCAATCTTCTTCGGCTTTACGTCTGTGAGGGCAAACACGTCACCAGGCTCAGGCTCATATTTGCCCACCACAATTTGACCGTTGTGATTCAAAACTTTCTCAGTTGTAATTTTGTAGTATAAACTCTTTGGAGGATGATAGTTCTTTGTCTTTTTGAGATGTGAGATCTTACAGTAAGGCGATTCTCTTACATTCTGCATTTCAGAAAGAAGAGCTGATCTGGTTTCTTCTAGCAATGGAAAGATGAATGAGTTCTTGTAATCTGTGATGGAGTTGAATGTTTCAGGTATTTCCTTTACCTGTTATTACCAAAACAAAAAAAATTCAAAAATTCATGTTCAATTGAATAAAGATGAAGAAGAAACTGATGTGATTGTTGTGAGTTACCTGATCTTTGAACAGATTTTTGTTGTTGATGTCATTGAAAGACCAAGAAAGCACGATATCGCGCAAATCCAACCTCTTTGGTGTGCCATTTTTGTGCCTGTTCTCTTGAATGATGTTTATTGTTGCCATTCTTCTGCAAAATTACTATGCAAGGATGGAGTTCTTGATTGATTTAGATTGCAAATGGAAGTAGAAAAGTAGTTTCTTCTTCTTCTGCCTTGTTAAAAAGTGGCAGTTTACCAGTTTTAAAATTCTAAAACAGGTTTGAAAATCAATTTTAAAATTACAGTACTAGATAAATTTTCACTGTAAATAATTTACTTTTATATTCCTTTACTATGTGACTTTTTACCATGAAAAGATTGGTATAGGTATAGCCAAATAAATCATTTTATTCTTTATAAAAAGAATGGTGAATGGTGATGAATGCTAAAAAGTGTAGAGGATCTACGCTGTTCATCTTTCATTTTTTGCTTTATAAATTTGTAAAAAATTTTGAGGTAATCATTTTATTCTTTCTACTCAATGCCAAAGAAATCAAATGTATGAAATCATGATTAGGAAGCATGCTTTCTTTTGAATAAATTTACATCCAACTACACTTTGTTCTGTTTATGTGGTGAATTAGGGTGAATTCGTTGAACAATAAAGCAAGATAATAAGGTTTTTAATCAACAAAAAGCTACAAGCAAACGTATTAGAGTTATGAGCACAAGAATAATCTTACCGACGAGATGAACGCCGTCCAATTCTATTTGAGCTTAGAGTATATGCACTCTTAAAAAAGAGATTGATATCATGAGTTTTGTGATCCTTTTAGAAGAAAAAGAGATTGATATAATCGAACCCCTAAAATTTATCTCCAAAAATAAGAATAGAGAATAGTGTATCGGAGTTAATTACCATGATTACAAAGTTTACAAATTGCAAAAAATATTTTACGTATATATATTAGTATACTACGTATGAAATAATAATTGAGAAGAGAAATAAAAAAAATAAAAAAAAAACCTTGCTTCCTTATTTAATAAATAAATATAAATATTGGACATCAATAATCCAGCTTTCATAATAAAATAAATATTGGATTTCATATTGAATTGGTTGTGATTTTTTAGCCTAATCAATCACATTAATTAAATTATAATTTTTAGATTTTGATTATTATTGAACTGAGATAGTCTTGAACTGAGATAGTCTTGCCTAGCAATCAATTTTAGATCTTGAGCACACTAAAAAATCACTTAATTTCTACCAAAAAAATCACTTAATTACCTTAATTAAAAAACAGACTTTTCAAAAAATTAATATTACTCCAACATTAATTATTTTCTTTCCTCAATTATAATATATGACTTTAAAGAAACTCAATAAGACCCGATTGGATAAATCCGGGCTAGGCCCAAATTTGACCCGAACCCGCTTCTGTACATGTGTCCAGCGGAAGTGTTGGTTGGGCAAAATGGTGAAAAACTAGGGCCTGAGTCGGTCGTCCAATTCTGATTTCATTCTCTTGTCGCCATTTTTGAACATCTTTCAAGGTTCCCCACATTCTTCTCTTTACTTTCCGACGTCTCTCGATTCCTCTCTTTTAGGTGATTGGTATCATGTTGAGATTGTGGAGATGGTACCAGAATTGCTTGCAAGTTCATCCAGTGAAGACGCAGATGATTAGCTCTGGAGTCATCTGGGGCGTTGGCGATATTGCCGCTCAGACCATCACCCACGCCACTCGACCTAGCAACCGTCTCAAAATCTCTTCCGTGCGTATACAATTCGATATCATCCTCTTCTTTACATGATTTATGTGTTTTCTTAGGGTTCTGTTTGATTTCGAGTCTTGGCTTTATCAAGGGGATTCGCTGTCTTGCTTGTCAAGAATTTGTTGAAGCTTTGCTGATTGTTAAACATTCCTGTTTCAATAATTTTGTTTCATATCTTTTAGGTTGATTTGTTGTTCTCTTGCTGGCTGTGCTTTTGTAGAATGGATTGAGAAGCTGATGTCTGAAATTGGATTAGGGTTAGTGGTTAAACAAAGCATTATTCTTGGAAGGATGCTAGGCTTATAGATAAAAACTGCAAAGTTTGAAGTATTATGCCTTTTTTTGACTGCTTGGTGGCAAGCTATGGTGTATAACAACAGAACATGTTTAGACTTTAGTGACTGTCTAAATTTTGGATTTAGGAAGTTTTCTTCACTGTTGGTCTGTATTGTAACCTGATGTACTCTTGGACAGGAGGAAGACCAGAAATTCAAGGTTAACTGGAAGAGAGTTGCTGCTACAAGCTTGTTTGGGTTTGGATTTGTTGGTCCTGTAGGCCATTTTTGGTCAGTGCTTTCTTCACCTGCACTTCATCTTTGCAATTGCAAATGTTGCCTTACAGATTTACTCTTCAGAATAATATTGTTACTACTTACTGAACTACATTTGCATATACTTCTGTCAGAGAACTAGAGAAAATGTTTGCTTAGATCAATGTGCCTCTTATGCTATATTTCTCCCCATATTATTCGTGGAGAGTTTGAGTTCTGAGAATCAAATCATATGGTTGAAACCTGTTTACATATTATAGCTTCTCCATGTCCATGTTCATGCCCATAATAATTCGTAGAGTTCCTTCCTATCAATGTAATTTATAACTTTAAAGTTATAAATTGCCCATAGTAATACATACAATTAATGTGTAGGATAGGCTTATACCTATCAAAGGAATAGGAATAGAAGTATGCTAGACCTATAAGCTTATTGAGCATGTTTTAATGCAATTTGTAACTTTTTGCCTTTGCAACTTTAGAAATAACCTACATAAACTTGCCTTGTGTGCAAAATGAGAATTCTGTTGGGTTTGGCTTGTCACTCTTAATTATGTGAGGTGCTGTTAATTTTCTGCTTCAGCTCAGCATATAAAACTTACTTGTACAAATGTAACTTTTTTGTCTGTTTCTTCAGGTACGAAGGCCTGGACCGTATTCTGAGGACAAGATACCTTATGCAACCAAAGTCCTTCAAGTTTGTGAGTACTAAGGTTGCACTTGATGGCATCATCTTTGGGCCATTGGATCTACTTGTATTCTTCTCTTACATGGGCTTCACTAATGGGAAGAGTCTACCTCAAATCAAGGAAGATGTAAAGAGGGATTTTCTCCCGGCTTTGATCTTGGAAGGCGGCATCTGGCCAATACTTCAGGTAGCCAACTTCCGGTACATTCCTGTAAGATACCAGCTTCTATACGTCAATTTCTTCTGCTTGGTGGATAGTTGTTTCTTGTCATGGATTGAACAACAGGAAGATGCTGCTTGGAAAAAATGGTTATTGTCCTTTGTACGTCGAAATGAACAAGATTGACAATGAGGATGATATAGATAACATCCCGGGTTTAGCTTCCTTTTCCATAACAAAGAGATTTTTCACAAACCAGAAGCAAAACTATAGCTGAGTTTCAATTAGAGAGGCTTTTGAATTTACTAGCTGGGATTATAATACTAAGGGTAGAGCTGAGAATCTCAGTTCATTTCAATAAAGAGCTGAAATTGGGTGTAAAGATTGATTGCAGAATCAATTGTGTTATATTCCAGCCTTTTGAATTAGCTCTATTTTTTTTTTCCCTTTGAACCCTTGTCTGCAGCAAAATCTTCTTGGTTTTCTTTATATGCAGTAGCCAGTAGGGGGACAAAGGCTATTAAATTCAACTATCTCTTGGATGTGGAACATCTTTTGTTGGTTTCAGAATCCAGAAACTTTTAAGGATTGTAAATGTACATGGAATGAATGTGTAATTGCATTCTTGACTACATTATGCAGGGAAATATTGTGTTTGGCAGTGCATTAGCCATGTCAAGTTAATATTCTTTTTTTGTGCTAAAAAAAAGAAGTAAATCTTCTTTGTCGTTCAATATGCATCAGATCTTTGCAAAGACATGTGAGACATTCAAGTAGAGAAATTGCAAATTTCAACATGCCAAATTTTGACAAGGGGTTGTTAAAAAAGCATTATTTTGTAGGAAATACAACTCAAAATAATATCTATTGTGTAAATCAACTCCTAATAGTACGAGCTTTAAAAGTAAATCTATTGCATAAAGCATTCATCACACGTAGTTGATGCAAGCTTAACATAGTTGAAGGTAGTTGAAAATATTGCCCAAAGTATAAGGTCTATCCCCAACCTTATATAATTTGACGATTTTTGCTCCACAGTTCTAAATAAAAGCGATCTAACCAAAACAATATCTCATCTCTATACTTTGGACGAGGTAAAAAATTGATTTACCAAACATAACCTTGTAAACCAAAACAATATCTCATCTCTATACTTTGGACAAGGTAAAAAATTGATTTACCAAACATAACCTTGTAAACCGAGAGGCCGTCGAAATACAACCACCGAGATCTTCTTATACCTATGTCGTATTTATTTTCATGTTTGTGTGTAACATAGGTGAGTGGTAGATTTTTTAAGCGTTGGCAGCGGACACATGAAGATCTTCTTGGGGGACGTATATGGAGAAATTGGTTTCGAAAAGTCTCTTTGAACAGAGCACGAAGTATAAATTGACCAAGACTCAAGAGCGAAATTACCTATCAAACCTAATAATTCATAATATAGGGGAGAAAATAGGAAATCAATAAAAACAACCATTTCAATAAAGTTGTGCAAAGTTATCACACCCAAGTTCTTACATATGAAACTATTAATAGTTAAAGATCTTTATATCTTTATATCTTCTTTTACAATAAACAAATGTCTATTACATTTAAGGTGCTATTAATAGACTGTTTCGGGTTCGAGTCGTTATAGGTCACGGATCAATTTGGGTCTGGTCGTTGCGGGTTTTCGTATGAGTAGGGTTGACTAGAAAATCAATTACATCGAATTTTTTAAGATTACTCAAATAATATTTTAAATAAATAGTAACATTTAATAATAAAATACTATTTTATGTATTTCAATAATATAATATATTACAATTTTCAAAAAAAAATTATACATTCTCTTAATATACTTGGGTTAAGCGGGTTCGGTTTATTTTGGATTAGCGAGTTTAAATAAACGGATATTAACCCTAAAATTTCGGGTCAGGTCAGTTCAATCAAGTTTTGATAGCTCTAGTTCTTATTATACCGACTCTTGCCATTCTTATGTAAAAAGAACACATGATTAGATGAACACAATTTATCAAGTATTGTTCTAACCTATGAACTTCCACCCCAAAATAAAACCAAATCTTCCACCCCCGAGATGACGGGCTGTGAAAGATGTTTGCATAACCAAACAACTCCTTGGAAAAATACATCTCATGTCAATTATAAAGATGGAAACATTCCGATCACAACATGTCTATACCAGCAATGTCCACATAATGAAGAAAATGTTAAGAAATAACAAGTGCACATTTGAACAATTATAAACAAACTTTATTTATCTAGCATTCACATCCAGATGCCCTCTGTTGCTGTGCTCCACCAGACATATCAATGGTGTCCGGCAAGTATCTACATTTCCACACATGAATGATGAAGCAAGAAATTAGATTTTAAATAGATTCTTTCATTCATTGCTTTACCAATATCAATCAAATTAACACCAGAAACATGATCCTTTAAGCTCTATATTTTTTCCCTTGGTGTAATGTTCCTAAAAATTCTTCATGCAAGTACACAACCAACTTGTTAGGGCAATTTGGCATCCAAAATGGCTAATTAATTGACAGGAAAAAAAGAAGAGAGATTATTCTTTCATAAGTAAGGCCAATACCATGTGTTTATCAACCAATTTTTTGCCCATGCAATAAGGTTTTTGAGACTAGTCTGTTATGCAAGCTGAAGCTACCATTGGTTTTATAGCTGAAACAAGTTCTAGAAGTACCATTGGCTATACCACAACTCGTCTAAAACAAGTCTAATGACCAGATTTCACTTAAATAAACATGATATCCTAAAAATGACAAACGAGAAGTCTTCAGGGTACTTCTAAAGGCAACTTGGCTCATCCTAAAGAGCTCCGCCCCAGGGAAATCAAAACCTTCTAATGCCCTAATTTTCCTTTTCAAAACGAATGTTGATTTGATGTTAATATATTTCTAACTTAAGGATGTATTTTTCAACAAGCTCCAATCTAGATTGAACATGCCCTAAATGTGAAGCCTCTTTCTCTGAACAAGTTGGCCTTTAATATACAAAGTAAATGTTTTTCTTCCAAGAAAAAAAAAATTTATTGAAGCATAATATTGATTTACTTACGGTTCTTCCTCTGGCTCATTTTTAATAGCATTCTTAGCAATCAATTCAAAGGCAGCTTCGACATTGGTCCCATCCTTTGCAGAAGTTTCGAAACAAGGAATGCTGCCCTTGGAAGCACACCAAGCCTTTGCCTTCTTTGCAGACACCTAAGATCAGGCAGATATGCACGGTGAGAAAACATGATATTAATACCAAAGAGGTGAAGAAGTCTAATTCTAGAAATGCTTCTGATTTATACACATTGAATCCTGGTATATAAGCAAAAGAATCTTACCACACGGCTATTACCGCCATCTACATCTATTTTATTCCCCAATACAACAAATGGGAAGTTCTCAGCATCATGTGGACTGGCCTGGACATTTAAGAACACAAGGTGAGAAACCATTACATAGTAGATATCTTATTGAGCTTTCCTTTTAGAATTATAGGGTTAGTTCTAAAATTTTACCTGTAGCAGAAATTCTTCTCGCCAGCGGTTGAGGTTATCAAACGATTTCATCACATTTACATCATAGACAAGAACACAACAGTCAGCACCACGGTAGAAAGCAACACCAAGACTCTGGAACCTCTCTTGACCAGCCGTGTCCCATATCTAAGCAGATGTTGAATCACATTAACCACCATTAAGTGACAAACAGTCACACTCATCACAACTCTTACAAGACATGTTTTTTTAAGAATAAAGAAACTGCAAAATGTATATGTTAAACGAAAAATTGTAGTGTAGAACCGAAATTTGAAAAAAAAAAAAAACCATTGTAAAGTTACTGTTTTGGCTACTAGAAAACTGAAACACAACTGTTTCTTGTAACTTCATTGCAATATATACCTTCTAATTGCACAGCCAGAACAACTTCTTTTCGGTATTCTTTTTTCTTTATTTTTTTGAGACTGCAAACAATCCCATTCAAATTCATAATTGAAACCCTCATTCTGAATTCTATCAACAAACGTCTGTGCATTGCATCTCAATTCGTAGATTTCAAAAGAAAAGCTCACAATCAGCTTACAAGTGCACTTCTTGTCATATTATCAAGATCAACCATTCATGACAGTTCAGGCAAAAACTCATATAATTGTTTTTTCAAAATAATATAAAATTAACAGGCAGCAGCAGCAGAAGTAATTGTTTCACCTGCAATGTGAAAAGCTTGTCGTCGATCTGGACTTCCTTTGTCAAAAAATCGGCACCAATTGTGGCTTTGTACTGATTAGTGAATTTATGATTGACAAATCTAAAATTAGCTTAAGGTTAAACAAATTCACACGAAATCAATAAGAAGAAACTGAAACACGATAAGTTTGATATTTCAAGGATACTGATTCATCAAGGAAGTCTTCCCAACCCTAGAAAAACAACCAGATTAATTGGGGAAAGGAAAAAGTTAGAATTCAATTAAATAATCAATCCAATTTCGAGCTCAGATTGGACAGAATTGCGAAGATGGAGAAAAAGAGAAAAATTAACCCGCTGTCACCGAGGATTATCACTTTGAGAAGCATTCTTCTCCGGGAAGCCATGGCTGATCTAGAGCTCACCAATCAAGCACTTGATCTGCGAATACAATTCGACGATTTGGGGATCAAATTGCGATCTATGAAGAAGATGAAAACTCCGCCCTCGAGAATTCCTTGGAATGTAGTTCAACTAGTGTTATTCCCAGTATTATATATGGGTGATTATAAAAATATATAAATTATTTTTAATATTAATAAAATATTTTTAGGGCCCGTTTGATTTTTGATGTGGAAAGGAAATGGTTAAGGAAATATATCTAGTCTATTTTTAGTTTAATGATTCATTGATACAAGTGGTAACCATTACCCCTTTTCCCAATTTTCATGTAAAATTTGAGCTAACTCTCCTCATCCCTTTCTTTCAACATGGGGTAAGCATATTCCCTATTCTCCTCTAATTATTTCTGTTCTTTCTCTCTCTAGACAAAAAAAAAGAGGATCAACACCACTCTCCCATATAAATTTGTTTATTTTCCCTTTCCTTTCCATACTTTAGTTTTACACCAAACGGGCCCTTAATTTTATAGTCTTAACTTACTTTTAGATACTCATTTAATACAATTTAACATATTCAAAATACAATTTTTTTTAAAAGAAAAATCATAAAATATAAAGTAAAATTATAGCTCAAGTAAAATCTACAACAAATAGTGAGTTTCCAAAACATTTTCATTTAAAGGTTCAATAAAATATACTATTTATAATTCAATAATAAATAGATATAATTTTCAAAGTCCAATATATTGTAAGAAACTTGTGCTTAAATCAATAAGAAATTAACCTATCTAACAACAAAGGGAAATAATACATAATAGATATTTTTTCTTACATATACTAGACAATCCTTCATCAAATTTAGGCAGAAATGTCTTATTATATACTTCACAAAAACTAAATAAAATTACAAAGCCCAATAGCCTTTTATAAATTTTGATGGTGATGGAAAGATGCGGTGGTTTCACATGGAGTGGAGGAAGTGGGGATTTGTAGAGAATTTTGATAAAATTTATTAAAGTAATTAAAATTTTTACATGGAGTGGGAAAGTGGGGGAGATAATATAAAATTTTAAATATAATTTATTAAAATAATTAAAATATTTTTTTTTTTCACATTCTGACACGTGGCTTATTTTTTTATAAAGACTTGGTTTTTGCTTTATATTTGTACTAGGTAGATTAGATTCTCTAGAGAATATATCTTATATTATTTTAATGTATTATAATGTATACGGCGGAGTTTATGATACAGTAAGAACTTTACGAAAATTTAAAAATAAAATAAAATAATGCGAACTTAATTATTGTTAGGATTTTGCGTTACGACGACCGACCATAATAACTCTTAGGGAATATACTTTTATTATATTCTCTAGGAAATTAACTTTTGTTGCTTATCGTTTTGCACGTGATTTTTTTTAAAGTTTTTGTTTGGTTGAGAGTTGTTTTAAGCTTTTTGGGCTATAACGATCGACCTAATAATTAAACATATCAAATTAATTTATATATATTGCATAGTTCCATGATGTGTTATTACTTACTTATCAGTGATCATTTGTCATTCTTAATTTGTAAGTTGTCACCTAATGTATATACTACTAGGATTCAAGAAAAAGCACAGATATTTGAAAGCTACAATCAAGCCACATATCCAACTCAACAATGGAAGTGTAAGCTCTGAAAACAATATGCAAAATGCCAATATTTTCATAGTTTCATAACGTTTTTTTTTTGGTGGAAATAGTTTCATAACGTATTGCGCGTACAGAATGTAAAATTGCCTTGAAGTTGAAAGAAGGAAAAAAAAAACGTGATAATTAAAGCAAGCATACCATAGACATATAAATTGCATAATTTCAGTGCTTCACAACTCTAAAAATAGGCCAATATATGGGTTTAAATCAGTTGAATAGCTTCAATTAACTTGAGAATGAATAGCTTCAAGGGGAAAAAACCTTGGTAGATAAAGTCACCCATGCTAATTTGCATTTGACCTACAATTTCTGAATGGCTTATAACACTCAATTTCGAGTAATTTTTTTTTGTTAATCACTTGATTCCTGATTCACTTCTCAAGAAAGATTGTACATAAATAAGGATATATTAGCTGATCATCTGGAGTCCTGTTTACACAGAAGGCAAAGGCAAAGGAGAAAATCAGATGCTAATACAAGGTCTTCATAGTAAAACACTGCCAATTTTGTTCCTTGTCTAGCTAACCACATTGGCTTTCTCGGACGGCTCTTTAGCCTCTAAATCACCCCTTCAGCAGAGCCAAGCTCTCAACATACCCACTTACCTCGCGCCAACGAACACCCTCTATCTACAAGAGTCACAACCTTACTCGCAACCTCGTCATTTACAGGCAGGGATATAGAAGCGAACACCTCGTGGCTCAAATCAAACGAAACCAGCTCCTCATTGTTCCTCGAGTCATCAAGAGTCGTGTAACTAGCTACAAAGTAAAGTACACTGTTACAACAGACGACTCTCCACCTAGCATTGTGATGAACATTCCAATGCCAATCGGATATTATTCCCTTGCCATGAAACTCAATTGTCTTCCACAAACCCGTACCCACAGTGTAAAGTAAAGTCCTTGTTTTTCTTACAACAAATTGAATGTCCAATATTTTCCATCTCGTCATCCGCCTGAGTGTCAAAATCAAGTACCGTTGGTCGCCTATCAAGCTTCGTCTCAATCCTCACGCGTGGACCATGCTTGGTATTTTGATACGTGGGCAAACTGGCCATATTACAAGTGACCTTAGTAAGATAAATCTTCACTCGAAATATAACGGCACATATTAACTCATCCTAGGAGACAATACCGCTTGACCCATGACTCATATTGGTCATTCACTTCTTCCATTCCGTCTTTTCATCATCCCATTCGTTTATCTAATATTTTACTTGTCTCTAACATGAATAAGATTTTAATTAGTATTGTCAAATTCACAAAAGATAATAATCTCTTACTTGAATTTCATCCAAATTTCTGTTTACTTAAGGACATGCATGGGCAGATAAGCATGGACAAATATTTTTCAAAGGAATCATTAGTTTCTCGTGGTACTAATGATTGTCAATTGCATCTACTCTTTTCGCCACGACAACCTCAGCCTCAAGAGAACAAGGAGAGGTCACGTCCGGCCTCGAGACTGTATACAAATGGATTAAGGGTAATAAGTTTTTTTTTCTCATCTAACCAAGTGTAAAGCTTACGTTTACCATCTTGTGGTTTGTTTGGATCATGAGTCATTTAATGCATTATTTTGCATTATACATTTAATACAATTTGTTACAAAAAATACATTAAGTTGGACATCAAACAGACCCTTGGTATTAGCTTATAAGAAAAATGCTCAGATTTGGTTTTTCGAGTATATGCTTTTCAGTTATGTTTTAAATTCATGTAGAACAACCCTTAAGAAAGAGAAGCTAGTATTATCAGAGAACGACTGTACATAAATAAGGATTATTGAACAGAGGGAGCATTAGATGATCATCTCAATTTCCCTCATGGGTGACATCTCGAAATGTGACTATGAAAATTGGACAATTATAACAAAAAAATAATATTAAAAAAACAACAACAAACGGGCAATACACAATGGCACATAGCAGCAAAAATAACTGGTGATAGAGGGCAATTTTCCAAGCCAAGTGCAAAGGAGAACATGACCTACTAACAAGTTATGTTTACACGAAGGCAAAGGAAAAACATCAGATGCTTATAATTCTCAAGTTCACCTTCATAGTTTACTAAACCATAACCAGTACAAAATAAAGACCATTCCATAAACACAAAGCAACAACCAAAAACCAAATAACACAAGTTCCATAGTCAAGACTTGCCAATTTTGTTCCTTATCTAGCTAACCCAAATCACCCTTTCATCAGAGCCAAGCTCTCAACATAGCCACTTACCTTGCGCCAGTCGAGCCCCTGAGCAGTTCTCACAAGCGACCTCTCCTCGTCAGTTTCAAGGTTGTACGACGTCACCTGTCTCGGCCACCACTCGCACATCATTTCAAAATTCTTCGTAACATATAACAGCTTAGGCCTCATAAAATCCTCTTGCATGATTTCCTGCCAAGCAATAAACGCGTAACGTTTATTCCATTCTCCAGAAGCTTCCAGAACCCATACGCTTCCTTTTGATGACAGAAGATACGCCACAGCCAATGTACACCCTCTGTCTACAACAGTCACAACTTTACTTGCAAACTTATCGGATTCCATTACAGGCTCTTCGCCTTCACTGTAACACTCATCTGGAACTGGAACAACGTCATCATCCACAGGCAGGGAAATTGAACCGAACAGCTCACGGCTCAAATCAAACGAAACCAGCTCCTTGGTCCTCATGTCACTAAGAACAGTGTAGCTAGAAACAAAGTATAGCACACCATTAAAATAGACGACTTTCCATCTAGAGTCATAGTTAAAATCCCAACGCCAATCAGATATTCCCTCGCCCTGAAATCCGATTGTCTTCCAGGAACCCGTACCTACAGTGTAAATTAAAACTGAAAGGAGGCTGCTATAGCCACTCAGAACCAACCTGACATGCTTATAATCATTGATCAAAGGACTGAACCCGAAACCCAAGTCAATGTTGAACGATGCGTTGGGTATTTCAGGAGCGGTTGGAAGGAAACGGGATTTTCTAATCGAAGGATTCCATAGCATTAAGCTAGGATTCAATTCATATTTAGTGCCGTGTTGTATCATGACAAGTCCATCCACTGAGAAGATTGCGTCCCAATGGTCTCCAAGCTTTGCAGTATCAAGGGAGTTGAGAGTTGCGGTTTTCTTCAAGGTCTTGCTCGAGCGCACAATGCAAATCTTGTTGTTATCTTTCACTGATCTTTCAACAATGAAGAGATGGGTTTCATCGCGGTTGTTCTTGAAGTTGTTAAGATGTAAGTGGCAGAAGCCTGGATCGTCGATCAAGGCTCGCCATGACTTTGACACGCGACGAAACTTGAGGACGGATTTCACAGGGAGCCTCGAGAGAATATTGGGCCATATTTCTAGTGGAACATTGCGTTTTGACCATGATTTGAGAACTCTTGGTTTCTTCATGAGGACAAATTGACACCTTGTAGAAAGCATGCATAAATATACAAGCTGTCAACACTTGGGTTGGAAATACAATCTGTTGCCCTTATCATATGACTTAATCAAGGAAATCAATTTAATAAGAATCATAATTTGACATGCATTGTTGCTTTCAACTTCTACCTTATATTGATTGATTCCAAGAGTCAAGTTATTCAAATGCAGATTTACCTTCTCAAACATTTGTACAAGATAAAATTTTGTCATGAGTGATCAAAGACATTTAGATTTCGTTGCCAACCGGAGAATGTAGTTTTAAATTGGTTAGTTTACAGTAAAAACATTAGTGAGCCATTCACAATAAATCGAGTTCTCCAAAAGAAAAATCTGCAATTAAGTCGAATATTATCTTTCAATTGTCGCGAGAACCCTAATTTGTGAACGCAATGTTGGAAGCTACTTCGCTTAATCTAACGTCAGGAACTCGTTTCACAATGGACAGCCTAAATTTGCTTTGTTCAGCCAAGCGGAATCCCGAAAATCACTCAAAAGATTTTCAATTTTCGAGTCAGGAATTAGAAAAGAGCAAAATTTCAAGCAGAAGTGACAGAGGAAAGGAATCGTCAGAGAGATCTTACCTAGAGAATTTAGGGTTCAGCGGGGTTACAGCAAAGCTTCAACCTTGTTCTTCCATGGCCGTGTGATTCGATGAAAGATACGAAGGAGGATTGTGAGATTGGCGGAATCGTCTCCTGGAAGTTTGAAAAGAAAGGAGGGAGGAACTGCTGTGGCGGGGACTTGCTATGTTATATGTGAGCCGTTGACAGCACAAGTGAGTTTTGATTGAATCCTGGCCGTCAAATTTTAATCCAACGGTTCTTGATTTTTTTCACTATTGAGATTATATAATGGCGGATATTATTCTCAGTATCTCAAAACTGGTGGAGGATTGGGGCTTTTGTATGCCTCAAATGGAGGTTTTCAATCTCTAGCTTATTTTAGCACACTCAACAACACGCACGCAGAGATGATTCTTTCCCATCTCCCCAAACTCCATTTCCTCGCCCTAAAACCCCAAATCCCAGTCCTTCTCAACCACCACCACCACCGTCTCCGCCGCACTTCACTGCCCCCAATTTTCTCTCTTTTCTCATCCCTAAGCACAGCTTTCCCGACCCAAAACCTCACACTTCAGCACCAAGACGACGGCGAGGAGGATGAGGAAGAAGAAGAAGAACCCCAGGTTTTGATTCCAATTGACAAGCTGTTTGTGCCGCCGGAAACGGAGATTTCAGACCCGTCCGACCCGAATTCGCCCCTGACGGCCCGGATCCTGAAGGGCTCCAACATTGTGTTGAGCAAGTACGCTAGGGATGCGCAGGTGGTGAAGGCTGAGTTTGTGAAGAGCAGTGTGAAAACCCTGGATTGCCCTTCTGATGGCCTCCCTGAGTTTGCTCTTGTGGGGAGGTCTAATGTGGGGAAATCTTCGCTTCTTAACTCTCTTGTGAGGAGGAAGAAGCTGGCTCTCACTTCCAAGAAGCCAGGTTAGCTGACTTTTTGCAATATGAATTTGGTGTTAGAGAAAACATAGTTAAAGATACAAACTTGAAATACAGTTTGCAAAATTAGGTCATTCCAAACGAGTAGTAGTAGTCTACTTGTACCAATGCCTTTGACCTATTACTATAATGGCATTTGATGATATTCACATCCATTGTTTGCTCATTACAACAGTTGTTGATAGGAACATAATAAATTATTACAATGTATGTTAGATTTTAGGATTCCTATATGAAGTTGATTCTATTTTTCATCAGTTCTGGTCAATTATTTCCTCATTTACTAAGGTTGCATTTGGTATAAAACTTCAGTGTGGTTTCAGAACGAGAACTTGGTTATGGCAAATAAACCCTAAAAGTATGGCCTATGGATATGTTTAGCATACTAGCCTCTCTGTTGTGGTTTACTGTTTGTGAAAGTTGAATCATGGGATAAGTAGTTTCCAATGAGCTTAAATGGCAATTTTGTTCATGCTGCTTGTAGTCAATAAATGCCTGTGAGAGCCCTGTTTCTCGAGACATGTCAGTCACATATGTGTTTTCTGACGGGTCCTCGTTATCTTTTGGGAGTTCTTCACCGTCAAACGTCCCCTCCCAACTTCCCATGCTGACGGCTGACTCTTCATTGAGCTCTGGTGGCTGACTTCTGAATTACTATCTTACAAGTCTCGCACTCGACGATTCTGATGGACTGGCAAGATAAGTAATCTAAAGTGATTTATTCTCACTGAATTTCATCTTTCAAGTGCACTTCAGGTGGAAGGTGCGTGGAAAAAAGGCTCGAGGTCACTTTCACCTCTTTTCCGCTTGTATCACCCTAAACCTGAATAATCCAACCATTATCATTTTTAGGAAAAGAGGTAAAAGTTCCCCTGGGCCTTTTTTCCATCCACCTTCCACGCAACTTGCATTTGAAAGACGGAGTTCATAGAGACTATACCTCTTTCGGTTACTTCTCTTGCCAATCCATCAGAATCGGCAAGTGTGAGGCTTGAAGTAGTTGAAAAGCCAGCTGCCAGAAGTCAATGAAGAGTCGACGGACAGCACGGGGAGGTTTGACGTTGAAGCACTCCCAAAGGATACCCAGGAGGAAAACTTATATGTGACTGGTTTGTCTCGAGAAAGAGGGCTCACATCTGAACCCAGTTAAACTGGTCAATGGATATTAGAGGGGATTTCAGTTGCAGTTTTCCTAAAGGTCTTGCTCGAACACACCATGGCATTTGATTATACTCAGACCCATTATTTGATCATTACAATGTTGGAATCAAGGTTGGACTTGATAGATTATTGCACTGTTTGTTATATTTTTAGGATTGGGGTTTTGTAGGAATGAGTTCATTCTAAATTAAGGTAGGCTTTTTCATCTGTTCTGGTCAATTATTGTTCATATACTAAAGTGGCATTTGGTAAAAAGGCTTGAATATAGTTTTACAATGAGAACCCGGATTTTAAAAGCAATGGATTAGAGCTAAAGGCTCATGTTGGTTGCTGATTAATCAAATGTACCCTAACATTTGTCATCTGTACTAGCCTCTCTGTTGTTTAGTTGCATTCTTTCTATTCGTAAAAGTTGATCTGGGATAAGTAGTTGCCAATGAACTTTTAAGGCTAATCTGTAACTATTGTTCTTGGTTCTTGCTGCTTGTATTTACTAAATTGTCTAGTGTTACCTTAGACTTCCATAACAGACTTATGCATCACGTTACGTGGATTAAATTATGTTGGCTTAATAAAACGAATCAAGAATTCTATGAAGTTGCAACACCATTCATCTACACTGAAAGATAGATTCTCAAGCTTGTATTTACTAAATTGTCTAGTGTTTACTAAATTGTCTAGTGTTACCTTAGACTTCCATAACACACTTATGCATCACGTTACGTGGATTAAATTATGTTGGCTTAATAAAACGAATCAAGAATTCTATGAAATTGCAACACCATTCATCTACACTGAAAGATAGATTCTCAAGCTTGCCCGAAGTAGGTTTTTGTACCTAATGGTCTTCAGGGGTTATGCTAATTTTCAGTTGTTTCCGTGGAGCAACGATTCTTTTTGTTTTTAAGTTTTAACAAAATTAGAGAGGGTTAGTTTTTTCTTATGAAGATGGATATCTTTTGTTGGTAACTTGTCATATTCATTTGCAGGGAAGACACAATGCATCAACCACTTCCGCATAAACGACAGTTGGTATCTAGTGGATTTGCCTGGATATGGGTATGTGATCAAACTTTGAGTATATATTCACATTTTCTTTTACATTCAGAAATGTATACATCTGATAATTTATGTTATGATATGATATTTCCTTCCCCTCCTAATGATATCTTGAAGTTTGCTGAATTGCCACATGTCTCAAAATGTTCTTTCTTTCTAGTATTGCCAAATTTATTTCTGTAGTTTCTACTATTTAATGGTAATTTACTATTCTGTGTGGAAAGTAACACTCCAACTACACGGGGTTGATTGTACACATTTGTATGTTTAAAACAAACAGATACGCTTCTGCTCCACAAGATGTTAGAACAGATTGGAATGCATTCACCAAGGATTATTTTCTAAACCGGTCAACCTTGCTCTCCGTCTTCCTTCTTATTGATGCAACCATTCCTGCTAAAAAAATTGATCTCGAGTACGCCAGCTGGCTTGGTCAAAACCAGGTTAGTTAGTTTTTTATAACTATTATTAGTACCCTGTTTATACTTTTCAATAAAGAACCATTCTTGAGTATTAATTCCTTTTTTTTTTTGGCCTCTTAGATACCAATGACAGTGGTGTTCACAAAGTGCGACAAGCGAAAGAAGAAGAGGCATGGAGGAGTAAGGCCAGAAGACAATGTTAAAGATTTCCAGGATCTCATAAGTGACTACTTTCAAAGTGTGCCACCTTGGATAATGACAAGCAGCGTAACAAACCAAGGACGTGACGAAATACTCCTCCATATGGCTCAGCTTCGCAACTACTGGCTCAAACACTAGAAATACAAGTTTCTTTAATTGTCATTTATTTGGTTAGGCTTTCTAGTTTGGAAGTGTATACAGGGATGCTGATTGCTGAGTATGTTACTTCGTTTTGGGTTGAAAGGCGGAGAAATGAGAAAAGAAAGACAAGTTTCTTTGTTTCCGAACAACTTGAGATGTATAACAAAACTATGGAATATGATATTGTCAGAAATGGAATAAAATTTTAGGGAAAATGAACTCTATCTAGCTTACAAATTGTGGCTTGGCTCGGAATTGGCCAGCCAAATGTGCAGTCGCAACTGCCTTTGGCCATCTAGCGGATAGGAGGACCACGAGATCTCCATTTTCACTCTCATGGGCAGTCTCAACTTCAAGCAACTCTTGGCTGTTGTTCCTAGGCTTATTTATTTCTTGGTCTATAGTAGTAGATTTAGAGCATGTACTATGAAGGGGATTGATAATCCCCTCTTCACTTTCTCTCTCCTCACCTCCTTTTGACACCTCACCTATCTTATATTTTACCTCACTCTTTCCTCTTTCTTTTCCTCTTTCTCTATATCCACCCACAACAATGAGAATTATTTCTTCTCCTCTCTTCTAATATTTTATACATATATCTTACCACATATTCATATTATCAATTTATGATTTATTCACTCCTTATGATTTTAATTAATTAATAAATTAATTTAACATTCAATAAAAATATATATTACTTATGACAATATAAATTGGTTACTACTAATAATTAAATCTTGATTAACTTCAAGATAATACAAACAACATAAAATAAGATGTAAATGAAAACATTAAGCATAAATAACAACATTATTTTCATAAGATTTAATCACAATCCGAATCCGATGCCAAATCCTTAAACTTCTCCCAAATGTGATCGACCAAGTCGTTCTTTAGAGTCGTATGCATTTCTTTATTTCTAACCTCCTCCCTTCTAGCCATAAATCTTCTTAGAGACCGATCATTATAGCGGCCACGTGTCACATTAAATGTCTCGTTATCATCTTTAAATTATTGATAAATGAAAAAGGTATGCAATATTAGGTTCAATTTATAGATAAAAAAATTGCAAGATTTTTTTTTTATTTTTTGTTTTTTAAAATATCATCTTTAAATTATTTTTATTTGTAATTTGTTAATGCTAAATTGTAATGAAAATAAATGAATGTAGTTGATAGATAAGAGACACATGTCAAATTTTGATTGGTGAATATGGAGAGGAATGCACAAGAGCCAATGTACACATTCCTCTACCCATAGAGGAATTATCCCCATTCCTCTTGCAAGAGAGAATCCTCTTTTTTAACTCACATCCAAAAGGATCCTCATTTTGAATAAAAAAAGGATAAAAAAAGGAAGAGGAGATTACCATTCCCCTTCATAGCACATGCTCTTAGAAGGCTAAGGAATTCTCAAGATCTTACCAGGGTTACTAGAACTCTCGAGTCTGAGGGGAAAAAATGAGAGGAACACAAAAACATCATTACATGTTCGAACAATTTTTTTTATTTTAGGGTGTGGTCTTTGTTTTTTAATGAAATAGCATAAAACTAATCTATCATAAGCCACATAAAAACCAAGTGATGGTGACTCAATGTTGCGTTGTATTTTTGCTAGTGTAGCAATGTATTTGAAATGCAAAGACTGAGAAACAATAATTAATTTCCAACATTAATAATCCTACGATCCTGCACTTCGATCAAAAAGACACCCATCAATCCAATCCCTCGTATCAAAGAAACCACGCATGAGAATCATAAGATTTCTCATGCATTTTATAGCTGAAATTTTATTATACATTGCACAAAATAATAATATGACCTCTAACTTATTGATTGACCAAAATTTCTTCAAGTTATCTAATCACCAATCACTAAACGCAAATTAGACCATAGTGACTTCTGTACCCAAGAATATACAAAGATACAGAATCAGAAACACTAATTTGAATCACAATAAAAAATTATAACAAGGGTCATTGCAAATAGATTCAAACACGGGTAAACATCCAGGTCAAGTCAAAATGATACTCAAACATCTCATTGCAAACTAGAAATCAATCACCAAAACTTGCTTTCAGGCAAAATACTGAAACATTAAGCTAAAGGAGTACAATCATATTGCATCTAGAGCTTAAGATGAAGCTGCAACCTGCTTCCTTGGTGCTGCCTGGGTACCTATTACATAAGAATCGACCGAAACCAAAAATTAGTGTATGTTGATTGAACAGATGAGCCGTACACTGAATGAATCAGAAATCATAAGAGCTCAGAAAGGCAGGGAATGGTACCTTCTCTGAAGTTGGTCTTGAACCTCTTGGGAACATGGCGGAGATACCTCATGCGACCGGTTCCGGTGGTCTTTCTCCTGATTGCCTTTACACTCCAGTTGTCTGTAGGGCAAGAAAACAAAACAAGGGTTAAATCAAGCAATAGAGATGCAGGTGAACTCAAATAGAAGGAACACAAAATTCTGGTTTAATCTTAGCAAGTAGCAAGTATAAAATCTCAGATCATTACTCTCTTTTCAGTTTTCACTAAAGATTGTCACTTTCTACTTTGAAAAGAATTTTAAAAACAAACCTCATATAGCTCACAAAGTCACAATCATATCATTACCCAAATCTCTAAAATGATAACTATAATTCAAAGGCTAAAAAAACAAATCTGTATTAAACAGAGGTAGTATAATCCATGGGGGTTGAGAAGAACCGGAACTGATAAAATTCGAGTCCCATTACAACACAAGACCCACATCTATTTCAATTAAGACCGAAAACAAATTCAAGGACACCTGAAAAAAAAGACATTGAGACCCTAAACCCAACCTCAAAATGATTGAAAAAATGATCATGTAGCTAAGGTGAGTGAGGATGATCTATTTGACACTCCTACAGCAACCAAGTTGTCCTATTTCAGTAAAATGTTGAACATATTGACAATTGTTAAAATAACAAGCAATTGCATATAATCAATCGTACCAAATCCTTTTCAAAAAGATGTGCAATGATATAATTTGAGGCCACAATGATTTATTCTTTCTCTATACTTTTATCAGTTTTTGGCTAAGAACAAGCGTAGATCAATTTTAACTATACTGAAGAGATAAATCTTACGTCCAAGCACTGAATTAGAATGATACCCCAAATTCACATCTTAGATAGCAAAGATAAATGAAACTCCCATCTTCGGAATCAACAAGTAACTCGAAAATCATTGCAATGCGATCGGAAAACAGAAGAAGAATAACTCACATTTCCTCAGACGGGCGGCGGGGAAGGCGCAGGCGGAACAGCGGCTCTTCTGCAAGTGGAAGCTCCGGCGTCCACAACGCACACAAAGCGTGTGGGTCTTGTTCCTCCTCTTACCGAAACTACCTGTTCCCTTGCCCTGTCAAATTCCAAAGCAATCAAATTCAGTGATCTCGGAACTCCATAGATCGATAATGGAGATTCATTCTTCAACTTAGATAGGAAGAGAGGAGTACCATTTTTCGCTGTTCGGAAGAAACCCTAGCTTCGACGGAGGCTGCGCGGAAATCTCACAACTTCGCTCTCTTTACTCCTTAGCGATTTTATATTTGCGAGGGTATGAAGTAGGGTTTATAAGAACTCGAGGTTTCGTCCAACTGGGCCGATTTCTATGTGGGCTTTATACATTGGCTTCATTAAAATTATATATTGGCCTGTAATATATTCTCAACTTCAAAATGTTCATACATTTGGTACTCTAAAGTTTGTGCCTTTTTTTTAGGGCTTCAAAATGTTCAAAATGTTCATACATTTGAATAACTCCATCCTATAGAGTGTAAAATAATTAGGTCACTGAGTTGAGTTGATATATCATGTTATCATAATAATTTAGATTCATTTCCTTTGTTTATGCATGTGTATGCTTTGATCAGTTATAACCAAGGGGTCCAAAGTATGTATAAGACGTAAACATGCACTCAAAAGGGTAAATGGGATTTACGGTGGCATGCATTTGGAGATTATTCCCTCGGATGAAGGAATTGTAGGATCAATTTAAAGTAGGATGACGTTGTGTAGGGGCTCTACTATAATGATTGCTTTCGGCAAGGTCCCCATGATGAACATGAACATCCTCTTTGTGGCCCTTGTGGGGGGAGGTTAACTATGTATATGTGCGTAACTGCGTAAGGATATATATGTAGAGAGACCTAAAGTTCAAACAGTGAAAGCACTCATAAACTTTTCATAAGCCAATGGACTGAGAATGGAATCGTACATCATAAGTTTAAGTATATAGTTTAAGTGAAGTTTCGTTTAAAATCAATTAGTAATATATAGGAGAACTAACTCTATAAGAAGGTTAAGAAGTCAAATGATTAATTAGAGAATGTACGTACCAAAGTGTAGATCACATGAAACACAACAGTTAGGTATAATATGAGGCAAAATCTAAGCTGTTTGATGTGTTAAATTGACCGCTCAAATGAAACGCCTTTCTCTTCCTTTAATATATATAGTGTGATTTTTGTAAAATTTTGGAATTATGTTTCGTAACAGTAAAAAAGTGGGGCATTACGATATATCAAAAAGTGTATTATTGAGCCAAAAAAAGTAAAGGGATACACCAGTACCCATACCCTCTTCGAATCGGCCGGGGGCTCTCTCGATGGACAATGTCAACGACCACCCTCTTTTCCCTAGTTGATCTCCGCAACCTCGACACTTCCTTCGCCGCCGGAGGCCACTAATTCGGCATTGACTGACGCATTTAATAGAAGATTCGGAAGGCTCAGGCGTGAAACCTAGATCGGTGACATCGGCATCAAGGAAGGAGGGAGCTATCCCTACGTGTTCGGTGTCGGATCCAAGCCGATGACAAAGTCAGGGAGGGGAGGACCGGCAGGGGGAAGAGGGACTTTTGGGAGGAATAAAGCGATTGAGATAAATCGGAATTTAGTCAATCAAACGCCCAAGATGATGCACTTTTTTGGTTTTGTAATGCACATTTTGTATTTCGTAATGCATTTTTCGGTCATAATGATGCACTTTTACAATGAACCAAACATGAAGTGCGTGCCCCGCGATGTTCATTTTTGTTTTCACTTTTTTGGTTTAATAATGCACTTTTTGGTATTTTGCAATACACTTTTGCACAATAACGATGCAATTTTATAATTTCCGAAAATTACAAAAATACCACTAAATCCTTATATTACTAGGTGTTTAAGTGTTAAATCTAGATCATGTATTTAGCACATCGAACGATCAGAATAAAGCGTCATATTGTACCTAACTATTGCATGTGTCTTGTTATCACACTCGAATGTACCATTACAAAATTACAGAAAAAAAATACTGATAGACGTATGAACTATTTCTAAAAGAGTAGCTTTTCAACTTAGCAAGCTGACCTAATATAAATCGAAAGACCATATAAAATGTTGGTACATAGGAAAATATATAACAATTAAAAAAATGTATTAGTATTCTATGAAAATTTAAATGTATTTTTGAATGCTTGAAAATAACAAAGAATAGTATATTAAAATTAGGTGGATTGTTGTTTTTGGTCGAAAATTAGGTGGATTGTTGTTATCGGTACTATTTGGTAACAAACATTCCTAGATTAATTATCGATCACTATCCATAAGTCCACCACATGCAATCCCCTCAAGCATCCACAAGTACGTGATATACAAATTTCTTGGTATTCGTCTAGCTCTCTTTAAAGTCTGGTATATATTGACTTCTTTCAAATTATTAATGGTAGGTATGTCTCCTAATTAACGTTCATTTTGATAAGCAATGTTTCTGTTTAAGGGAATTTTTATTTTTAGACGTACGTTTCAAAATGTGACATGAACCACACAACCATTTAATAGTCTCCTTATTCCAAATCAATGGTCTAAATTAAGATTGTGTATTGTGTCCATGTGATACATTAGACCTATATTAGGATGCTATACCAACTAATTCTATAGTTGAACATTCGGACATTTAGTCAAGCAGTTAAGCCTCTAAAGATAGTACCCAGAAGTCTTCGGATCGAATCTCATGGGTAGTGCCCTAAAAAAACACTAATTCAATAGCTGAGTACCAATGTCAAGCATGTTAAACACTAGGTGGAAAAGCAAAGCTTATACTCCCCTCTACTCGAGGTCATTAAGGATGCCACCAATGTTCCCACCAAGGCCCCAATTTTGCTCGCGAAGGAGGACGTGCCCCTAACCAAGTAGAGTATACGATCGAATATAATCCATCATGGAGACTGGAAATGCCTCCATGAAATCTGAGCTGGAGTTGTTGAGATCCAAATTGAAGCTTGAAATATGGCAAAATGAGCATGTTGGACCTTGATGTCAAGCATGTCGAACACTATGTGGAAAAAGAAAAACCGGAAGTGATCAAGTACTCATTGACAAGTTCGGGCACCGTATTTCTACTTATCTTGGGATTCCTCCGGGTATTAAGGACAAAGAGGGCAAAGAAGAGAAAAATATGAAACATCCCCGGGTGTTCAAGAAGGGCAAAGAAGAGGGAAAAAAAACTCCTCCAAACTACTAAGGATGGCAAGGAAGAGAAAAGGAAGCCAACCAGACCGCTCCTTAATGATTTATCTGAATTAGGTTTAGTATGATGACTTCTGATCAATGTAAATAAATTAAATTTGATGTTTGATTGATTAAACTAAATTAGGCATTATTTTGATTTGTTTGGGTGATGTTCTATATTATATGGCATTTTTTGAAATTTAAGATAGCATCATAACGATCATAGCGGGCATAGTCCTGGGGTTGTTTTTTCTGGTTTGATTAAGGTAATCTGTCATAAGGGTGTAATTTGGGTTATGCTTGTTTGGCTTGCCAACCTTAAACTGGGATTGTGTCTAAGTGATACTCAGTTGCCACTTGAGAGGGGCATGTTGAGAGTTGAAGCTATGTTCTCACATTTGAAAGTTGTGACTAAAATTGTCTATTATATATCCTATGAGTTACACCACACATAGCCATACGATCTTTGGTTGGAACCTCGTTCTTCTTATATGCTAAACCAGTTACACGCATGACCCTAACCAATTTATTGATCCATTCAATTTCATCACCATATTTGGTAAATAATTGCCTAATATATACAAGTCCTTGGGTTAGTACTCACCATATTGTTAATTGGTTTCAGATGGAACATCATTGGGCTCAAGTAATTGGCCCAATGTGTACATGTGCATAGACGAACGTGTGGACACCCCTCTCCCCGTGTTATATTAGTCAATTGCCTTGATATGGTATCAAAGCAGGTCGGCCTAGGTCTCTGGTCTATTAATGGACTAGCCAGCTTTAAGGCGTGATAACAAGTGCTATTAACAAATTATGGGGTCAGACAATATATAATAGACAAGTAGCAACTAGCTAAGCCTAACCTAGGTAGATAAGATAGATAATAGGCGAGTAATAACTAGGTAAGCCCAATCCAGCTAGGTAGATAAGGTTGATAATAAGTTGTTAGCAAATAGCTAAGCCCAACATAGGTAGATTAGGTAGATAATAGATAGTTAGCAACTAGCTGAACCCAATCAAATAATGGGTCCAACATAGGTAGATTTGGTAGATAATGGGTTCGAGCTCAAACCACTCTAATACCATGATAATGTTTGTGGGACAATAGATAGATTGAGGACGTGTTTGTGCAAGCACACATTTGTGTTGGAATCCCATTAGGCTTATATATGATCGACTTCCCGGTTTATGGGCCACAAACATTCACATGCCTATTTCTTATTGCTCAGTGTGTAATAGAGATTCATTGCTTAGATTTTGGAAGGCTTTGAGTTTCACCCTAAACAATCAGCTGGATAACAAAGATTTTTATTAGTTGTGCCTATTCGATCAATTTTGGAGGAGAACTACATGGTTGTTTTAGATAGGGACAAGGGGTCTACACCAAGGGGACCTCTTTTTACCCTACTTATTTGTCTTGGTAATGAAAGTGTTGACCATAATGCTCAAGAAAATACATAATGCTCAAGAAAATGACTAGGGAAGGTGGTTTCAAGTTTCACCCTAATTGTTGTAGGCTAGGGATCACCAATATATGTTTTGCAGATGATCTCTTTGTGTTTTCACACAGGGACTCCCAATCCATGCAGGCTTTAAAGAATGTTCTAGATAAGTTTTGTGCACATTCTGGTCTAAGCATAAATCTGAGCAAGTCCAAGGTGTACTGTGCAAGTCTGGAGGAACGTACTACCAAAGGCTTGGCTAGTTTGTGGAACATGGAGCTTGGTACTCTGCCAGTTACTTAGGAGTCCCTTTGAGTAGTTCCAAAGCATAAAGCAAATACTATAGAACTCTCATTGCCAAGATTATAGCCAGAGTGAATGCCTAGGTAGCCAAAAAATTATCATATACATGAAGGCTTGAAATAGTGAAAGTAGTACTTTATGGAGTGCTACATTATTGATCCAATATCTTCATCTTGCCTAAGGGAGTAGTCAATCAGATTAATTACAAGTCTTTTGAGAAACTTCTTTTGGTCAGGAACCACAAAAGGCAATAAATGGCCTATAGCATGGAGGGTGGTCTGCAGGCCTAAAGAAGAAGGCGACATTGTCCTGAAAGAGATCTTGCCTTGGAACAAGGAAAGTTCTATTGAGCTCATCTATGATGTGCTAGAAAATTCAAGAAGTTTATGGAATGATTTGAGTTCATATTGTGTTGTTGAGAGGTGTTTCCTTTTGGGAGACCAACTGTAAGTCTATATCTAGTGCTATTTGGAGGAGTTTGATCACAGTCAGAGAAGAAATTAAAGAAACTCTTCAAGGAGAAGCAAGTCATGCCATCATTATGACTAATAGAGACAAATTTGATTGACACTACATTTATGATAGCTTCAGATGAAGAGGAGACATGACAGAGTTGAGCAAAAGGATTTGGGGAAGGCTTAACAACTCTAGAATCTCTTTCACAACTTGGATGGTCATTAATCATGGTGTGCACACCAAAGACAAATTGTTGGCAATGCGGGAAAGGTGCAAGATGACAGTTGTGTTCCGTGTCAAGGTAGAGAGTAGGAAATCAGAACACACCTTTGGTTCGAGGTACATTCTCCAAGTTAGTGCTAGACAAGGTTCTTGATTGGGCCAAATTAGGAAGAAGATATGATAATATCGATTATTGGGTGAATGTTGTGAGTAGCATGACAAAGTACAAGAGCTTCACTTTCATTCTCTAGACGGCTTATGTATGTGTAGTTATCTACTATGTGTAGAATAGGAGTGTTTTCCAACAAGAACATAGTTCCATATATGAGTGTGCAAGAAATTGTGTGATTGGTAGATGGAGAAAACATTGTAGAGGTTCAATGAGATGGCTAGAAAAATTAGGCCTTTTAGAGGCATGCTAATTAGGCTTCCTAGATCTTTTTGTACTCAACTTTAAAAAAATGAATGAATCTCCCTTTTCATTGAAAAAATATATAATTTCAAAATTTGAGTCATATTCATATATGGTATGACAGTTTCAACTAATTTATTATACGATTTTTCTAACATATGCCCTAATGGTTAAGAGCCTTAAAATGGAAGGATTTTGTTGAGTTTTATTAGATTTGGTTTAAATAACTTTTTCAACAGGGTTTATTAATTTCCTTTTAAGGTTTTAGTTTCTAATAATAGAATGTTTAACCTATGCCCTAAGAGCATAGGATAGAAAAATTGTTATTAATACATAAATAAGAGGTTTTACAAAAATTTACGGGAGCAAGACCCCGCAAGTAAGCATGATTTCTTGGGAAGAGATTTAAGCTTAGAAACTTTCATAACCAGCGTGATTTCAAGCACAAGCTCAATTTATAAATTTTCAACAAAAACCATCCACACAAATTTCTTCTAAAGGCACGTTTGTTTCTATACCAGAAATCAAATTAAGATAGGAATCACTTACTGATATCCTAATTTTAGATTGGGTATGAACTCAAGTGTATTTAACTAGTATGGAAATTATTCATTTCCATCCCTTTTATCTAAACTCATTTCCTATATCTAAGGGGTACATAAACAAATGAAGTCTAACACTTCTAGCTAAAAATCCAAAACTAAATATTGAAAAAATACATAATATGAGGAGTAATACTCAACTTACTTTTTCAAGCAACCAAACATTCCATTCAAACCCTCTTTAGTGGAAAATCACAATAAGCTCCTAAGTAGTCATGCATAATTAGTGGGAAATCAAACAAATATACAAAATGTACACATTAAATATATTCTTGTCCCTCCATGCCTCCACTATAAAAATTTGGTGTTATTATACATATATAAATATAAAAAATTAAAAATTATGTTGCCCTTCGTAATGATGAAAACTCAAGTTCCCCTTGCTGGCTTTTTTTCCTCTTGACGCCTTTACCTCGTTTGGGATGGACTACTTTTTTTTAGCACGCCAAAATTTTCACTTTTCACTTTCTTCCTCTCCAAAGAAACAAATCCCTAATCTCTCTAAATCATGAACAAATTTAAGAGAAAAAAAAAGAGGATATTTTTTTTCTAAATTAAAAAAAAATCATAATCTTAACCATCACCATCTGATGATCATGATCATGATGGATCCAAATCAATATTGTGAGGGAGCAAAACCAGTCAAATGCTTAGAATCAGATCTCCAACATCTTTCAATGTCTTCTGCAATCTTCTTAGCATCCATTGAAGCACCTAACAAGCCTCGTTTGGTAAACCCTACCGCATATAAACCATGTTCACCTTTCCAACCATTTGGAAAGGGCTTTTTTGGTAATCCATCTTTCTCCGAAAACATCTCGCTTCCCTAATAAACCATAGGAAAATGACATAAAGTGTCAATAAAATTTGACCAAACTTAAGAGTTACATACACATAAAGACTATATAAAGCCTATTCATCAATCTATAAATTACCAAAATATCAATGCGCGTTAGGAGATTCGAATTCGTGACTGTTAAAGTCCGGTGGACCAATACAACGTGGAGGTACACACATCCATTCATGCGCTTATGCGCGTTAGGCCCAACACACAAGTCCATATGTTGGACAAGTTATATCAGAATTTCCGAGTGGGATAACATTCTTTCACAGTGACAGATGTCATCACCTAGTGAGGCTTGACATGTACTAGAGTAATAAGTTGGACCATGCCAATCCTACTATGGCAAAAAGTTGGCATGGAAGCCATGCCTAGCTATTTTCCTTTATGAACTTTAGAAATTATTTATACTAGTCAATTATATATGCAAGAGAAGTAGCTAGAAAAAGATATAGAGATGTTGCAAAGTGAGATAGGACTTGAGAGGTAAAGGTGAAAGGCAATAATACCTTTAACCAAGAAGGTACATTGCTTTTGTAACCAGTTGCTAAGATGATAGCATCAAAGCTTTCCGTTCTTCCATCGACGAATTCGACTGCGCGATGTTTTAACCGCCTTATTGCCGGGTAAACCTATATGTATGTAACAAATGCTCTAAGTTTATAAACACTTAAACAATAAGACATATATGTCTAAGTATAGTTAGTAATAGAAGTTGAAGCACCAAGAGCCTAGCATTTTTCCTCATGGGTCACACACACATGAGTACATGACACACCAAGTGGAAGATGGTGGTCACGTGCATTGCACATGATCAGAATTCAGACAGGCATATTTACAAGGACCCCCTTCTTTTCAAAGTAATTGCAAATGATTACTTTCATATGTAGTGAATTTTTCTTTTTCATATTTTAGTTCATATGTCCCACACCCCATTCCAATCAAACAATAACTACTTTGTCAAAGCCTCACTCACTACTGGCCATACATATATGATCTATGACAGCTCCATATATATAGTAAAAATTTAATGGGAGCGGTTCATTTTTAGAGGGTACGTTTCTCTAAACCTAGCTAACTAGATTATATAAAGAGGATATATAAAACATATCAGGTGATAAGGTACAACTTTAAAGATCTTGCAGCATTAGCACAACTATGCAGAATCCATCAAGTTGGAAGACACCCAATCAATAAAAAGGTAGAGAAAACTGTGAAAAAAGGGGAAAAGTGATGTGAAATAAGCACTATGATTGTAAGAGAGAAAGGGAGACATGAAGGGAATTACTATATAGTTACAGTTGAAGACATCATATTTCATGTACAATTACCTTGACGTCTCCACTTTTGATCTTGTCAAGTGTCCCAACGTCCAACACAGGTGTTTTCCCTGACAGATTCTTAAGCTGAAGTGGGCCCATCTGCGGACGCGTAAGGCCCAGCTTCGCGGTGTCTCCGAGCGCCACCCGTGCCAGCACCAGCAGCAAGGTGTCCACTAGGGTTATTGGCAGCCACTTTAAGAGGCTCATCGAGAGGTCGAAAGTCGATCGCCCCAGCATCTCTCTAGGAAGTACGTGTACCTTTAGCATATATACAAAGTAGAGCACATTTCATGAATCTCTTGATCGATCATTTGGAATCATCATCATGTATCTATGTATTTATTTCAATGATGAAAAAGAATCTTAAATGGTTAAACTCCTTATTAGCGAACAATTAACTAAAAGTCAAGTCTTCTCAGCTTAGCTGGAAAAAGATATCCCATGACCACAAGGGCACCGGTTCGAATTTTAATCTTTCGTTATAATGATCTAATGCCTCTTATGAACCAAAAACTTATTTACTCCAAAATAATATGTTTAAGAAAAAAAAAAACTTATCTTGAATGGTTAAACAATTATCTAAAAGTCAAGTCTTCTCACCTTAGTTGGTAAACACGATATGATATTCCTTTCTGTTATAATAACCTAATCTATTACGGAGTATGTTATAATAACTTAGTGTCTTTTATGGACAAAAAAAGCTTAGTTATTTCGAAAAAATATGTTGAAGAAAAAAGGAATATATATGATGTGGGAATAGTTAAGTTATTTGAAAATGTGAATTGGTGGATGAGTTAAGAAAGGTAAGTGGAAACAATGAGTTGTGGTTGGGGCCAAAGAGGAGCCTAGCTACGTGTTGTTTTAGTGAAGATGCAACTGGTATTGGTTGATTCCAAGGCATGAATCCACATATATATATCATGACTCTTTTTAATTTCCAACTTTCCCTTTCCCTTTTTTATTGGTCCTCTACTATTTTATGGACAAAAAATCTAAGGAAAATCATATGGGTCATGGCTTCTAAATAACTACATCTACATCTTTCAATTTAAGTGTCATCACTAAATAACTACTCGTACCTTACAAGTGGGATAGTCAATTAATCTCTCTTATGGGTGAAATGATATGAGCATCTTTTTATCTCATTCAGCTCTCTAAGGTCCAGTTTGTTTCTATAATCAGAATCGGGTTGGAATATATTTCACTCATACCCACCTCAAAAATAAGGTGGGTTCATGTGTATTTTGAGGGAATGGGAATGCGTCATATCCAAAACTTGTTCCATACCAAACATCAAAAGTGAGATATACCAAACCTAACCCGATTCCTTATACATACCCTAGACATAAAACCAAACGGGTCCTAAGTATCTTAAAAATAATAATAAATATTTAGAACTTGGCTTTTGGTAAGATATTTGTTAGATTGAGTATTTAAACAGTTTTTTAAAATATACTATAGTTTAAGAAAATCTAAATATCATACAAGTATCATTGTTACATATGCTCTAAGTGTGATGAGTAGTTCATATTGCAAAGGAGTTTGGTAAGATACCCTAAAGTTTATGTGCGCATGCTTGGGAATCCCAAGAAAGTGAAAGATCAAACATGGTTGGAAGAACAGTACTTGGGACTTGAACTCACTAACAACGAACACCAAAACAAGACCTAAAAGGATGTTGTATGTATGTGGCACCAAGGGCATAAATGAATATTAATTTTATAAAGGGGAAAAAATCATAATTATTGGGTCCTGCAAGCCCATGACAGCAATAACTCATGATAATATAAATCTCTCAATCTGATCAACTCATCAAAATCCAACCCCTTTTCTTTCCACTTTCAGTACTAAAAAGGGCAGATCAAATTACGACCCATAAGTCATAATATATCATAAAATTGACATCACCCACATATGAAATTGAGGTCTATTTACTTACTTTGAAATCCAATCTAGGTCTTGGTTAGTTGCTCGTTCCCTATTTCATCATGCTTGTAAATTAAAAAAGGGTAAATAAAAATCACTATCACTATAAGTCTATAACGCACACACACCACATAGCCATAGCAGAGACATTTAAAGCTGAAACCTAACTCGAGTACACATCCCTCTTCCTTTTCATGCTTTTCTCCCTTTTTTTCCTAGCTTCTGATCACATTCAAATTTAATGAAGAATTTCCAAATCTGGTTCGACAAACAAAAAAGCCATATCCCAATACCTCTCAATGAATAATTCTGATACTAATCAAGAGACACGAAAAGTAAGAGAAATATAAAAGGTTGCAAAAGCTAAACCGTTCCTTAAAACTCCACTTTCTCCTAAATCACATAATCCAAAACCTGTTTAGGCGGGAGACGACATGAGATTAGGCTGGTGCTAGTAACCCCCTAACACACGCGAAAATCCCCCAAATTCAAACATATAGTCTGACAAACTTGCTCTTAAACTATGTTATACAAAATAGATACAGAAAACGTATCATTTCTTTAATTTTCGAGTTGAGTTTCCGAGAAACATAGTTCGTAACCATCTTTCACAAGATGATCCAAACTAAAAGTTACCCAAATCCCTATATCATTTCACGAAGAATAATAAAGCAAAACAACATGTAAATTCATACAAGGAAGCTATATTCTTACGGTAAATAGCGAGGAGCAGTATAAAAACTTACCGCATCGCGTACGACAATCGAAGGCAAAGCAAGATAGTGGCAAAGATCCAAGCAAACTTCCATGCCGGAGTTTCCACCTCCCACAACCAACACTTTCTTCCCCTTAAACACCTCTCCATTCTTATACCCACTCGTGTGGACCACCTCGCCGACGTACTCGACCAAGCCCTCGATCTCCGGCGCCACCACCTCCGCATTCTCCCCCGTGGCGGCCACCAGCCACCTACAAACGTACTCGGCGGCCGCCGTACGCACCCTCCACATCCCCAACGCCGCGTCGTACTCCGCCCTCTCCACCGCCTCCTCGAACGCCGGCCGTATCTCGAACCGGGCCGCGTACGCCTCGAGGTACTCTATGAACTGCCTCTTGGAAGGGTACGTTGGGAAGTGTGAAGGGAAGCCCATTAGAGGGAGCTCGCAGAATTGCTTGGGGAGATGGAGGCGGAGCCGGTCGTAGGTTTTGAGCTGCCAGAGCGACGCTATGCAGCTGGCGCGCTCTAGTATCAGGCTCGGCACGCCTCGGGCGCGCAGGCACGCCGCGACCGCTAGACCGGATGGCCCCGCGCCCACTATTACTGGCCCCGATACCACCACCGTTCTGCTCGGCGCGCCCGCTGGCTCCGCGCCGCGCTGGTGGTGTGCGGCGTCGTGCGCGCGCTTGCCTTCGATTTCTCGAAGGTAGTTTTCCATATGGGATGATGAGATTGATTAATTAATTAATATAATCTGATTAACTGATTAAATTAATTAGTTAATTAGGATGAGAATGCTGGTTAATGAGGGATTTGATTATCTGGGTAGACGGATTGGGGACAGAGAGGAAGGATTTGTGAGCAAATGGGCAGCGGCCATCAGAGTGGCCGATAGAAGATCTGATTTTTGGGTGGAAATTAAGATCGATTGATGATCTGATTCGTGATTAATTTGCTTAATTTGGATTTAGAAATTAGAGGATCTGGATATGGAGCAGAGGATTGATTTCAATGGAGAAAGGGGGCAAATTGCTGGTTAAGATAGAGTTGGGAAATGGAATTAAGAGGGTGTTGTTGCATTCAAGGAGAAAAGAGAGGAAGAAGAAGATGGGGAGGATTTGAGAGTGAGAGGAGTGAGAACGATGGTGATGGCATGGGGATTATATATATACACGAATCTTTTTTCTCTTCCCGTTTTGTAAATTTTACCTTTTTCTTTAAATATGTTTATTTTGTGTAACCGCTTTATGATTATTTTTGGTGGTACAAGCTAATATAGCTAGTAGAAGGGATTATATTCGAATTAAATTATAAATAATAAATTAGACAAAACTAAAATCTTACTCCGTATCAATTAAATTAAACAGTAGAAGAATAGATGCTATAAGTTAATTTAGGTGAAATTTTATTTGAGAATTATTCCTAAATTATTCCTAAATGATACTCCGTAAGATAGTAAGATATTTGACATTCTGTATGATCACTTATTTCGAAAAATATAGATCGAAATAAAATAGGGATGACACAAAAACCGCAGGGGCTGGAATCTGTAGAGACTAGAGACCCGTTTTTAACAGGAATTGGATTTCTAACTAGCTTGGTGGTGAATAGGGAGAGAACAATGATCAATTTCATATATTTTCTAACCCGAATTTCTGCTATATATATAGATATTATTTTTTTCTTTTTAATTCATAGAACATAAAAAATAGAATAAATTTTAAAAATAATTTTAGTTTTTATTTTAAACCATATATATGTACACCTTTTATAATACAAATACTCAATTTGAACCATGATTTTCTGGCGAAATTGTACACTAATTGGACCGAAATGTCCTTTCAAACATATTTTCTTTTTCTTTCTTTTTTAATTATTCATTTATACAAAATAATTAAATTATTTTAAAATATATGTAAGGTCATGTTATAAAAAAAACTACACCAACTTATATTTTTTAAAAATAATTAAAAAATCAATTATTTTGTATAAATGAATTATTAAAAATAAAATAAAATAAATTCAAAAGGGCATTTTGGTCTAATTAGAGTAAAATTTTGCCGGAAAATAACTTAATGTGGTTGAAATTGGGTGTTGTATTATAAAAGTTGTTTTTTCTTAAAGAAAATTTAAAAGGTGATTTCTTAAAAAACCTATATTTTAAAAGGTGGTTTTTAGCAAAAAAAAAACCTTATAATTATTTTTAAAAAAATGAATATTTAAATTACTACTTTATAATATTTTTTATAATAACCAAAGCCACATTAACAACTCTGTAACTGACAATAATTCTTCGCTCAGTTTCTTGTTGGGGATTAGGCGGTGACAAAAGAGGAATATGGTGCATAATAGTAGGTCGAGGTTGAAGTGGGCCACACCCATCATGCCTCGCCCCTATATGAATCCCCATTAAAAAGTTCAAGTTTACTTTTGTTGTTAATACATACAGTAAAACCTCTATAAATTAATAAGGTTGGGACCACAATATTTTATTATTTTATAGAAATTAATTAACCGATAAATTAATATTTATTAATTTAAAGAGACTTTTGTAATAAGAGCTTTCAAAATGCACTATCATACAAGATTTTATTGTAGGATTTTAGAAGGCTATGAGTTGGGACAATCCGATCCATGTAAGATTAATGTTTTCGTTGCTATCAATATTGTAGTCTCGGCTTGGATAGTTAATATTGAGCAAGAGGCAATAATAAATAGTTTTAGACACTATAAAATTCGTTCATGAGATCAAGTTTCAAGGAATGATTATAGTTGACGTTGCAAAATTTGTTTTCAAAACAATGATAGAAATGTTGGATCCAATAAGAAAAATTAGAGATGAGCTGCAAATAGAACTAAGAAAAAACAAACAACACTACAATCATATTTCATTAGATTTTCTTAGTTATGACAATGTAACTTTTTGTATAATTATTAATTTATGATATTAATGGGACCTTATATTTATATAGTGGTTTTTTGAAAATATATTATCTTATTATCTTATCGAAATTTGTTAAATTTTGCATTGGCCAAGTCGGGACCGGAGAAAAATATTAATTTAGAGAGTTTATTAATTTAACGAGTATTAATTTAGAGAGGTTATACTGTATAAGCAAACAACTTTTGTTTGACTATAAGTTTAGTTGCCTTAAAACCAAACACCTTAATCTAAAATTTATTGAAATGGTAGAGATTATCTTTACTTGATTAATGCAATATGAAAGGGCTATGAACCTATATTTGGGAGATGGACATGATTGTTGCGGATATCCTCGTTGATGTCATGACCTTTTCATATATTTGAAAATATTACGTTTTTTGATAAGCGAATTCCGATTCTAATTGTTTTATTTCTTTGACTTTTTCATCCCCGCCTATAAAGTTCCGTGAAAATTTAACTGAATATGAACATCCACAAAAATGCCTTAAAATAATGTGAATGGCTAATTTATATTTTCTTACAATCTCAAAACTACGAAGAAACTAATAACTTGTTGAATTCGCGTACAACATACGAGTACTAATGGTATAATTTTAAATATTTCATATATTTTTTCTCGACCAAAAACAAATATTTCATATATTTTATTGGTAGATATCTGAACAAAACTATATAATAAATAAAAACGAAATTTTTTCCTTAATGCTCCTATTTATTTTAATTCTATATATGAAAAATATCAACCTATAGATAGAAAAATATATAAGTATGTTACATATTTTATAAAATATATTAAATATAAATACAAATTATTTCAATTAGAATCATTTAATTTTAAAATTCTTTTACGGAAAAAACTAAAGCTAAAAATAATGTAAATTTTATAATCAATTTCAAATCTTTTAAATCTTTCAAATAGAAAATATGTTAATAAGAAAATATGAAAAAATATAATAAAGATTTAAGTTTTTTAAAGATAAAAAGAAATATTCTATATTTACATGAATAAGTAAAAAAGGGAATTAAAGAAAAGATAATGTAATTTGTTTTAATCAAAATTGAATTTAGGCAAATAATTATCTAGATATTGAAATGTTTTTTATCAAAATTTAATTTTAAATAAATCTTTCACATAAATATATAAAAAGATAATGTTAAAATAATTTTTGTTATTTTTAATGAAATTTAAAATTTATTTTTTTACATAAATAGATAGAATATAATTTAATTAGAAATCTAAATTAATATAAATATGATTTCAAGCATAAGGGGCCATAATCAATATGATGGCTCGAAAAGTACAACTTTAATATATAGTTCTTATAGATATTCTATCGATTATTTATTATATTATAAAATTTCAGCATATAGATAAGAAATTATATGCATCAATTCCAAATCTTATTACAAAAATCAAAAATATGTATAAAAAGTAATATAGAAGATATCTATATCAATTTATTATAATATATCAAAAGTATAAAAACAATAAAAGTTATTATGATTTTTTTATTAAAAAATTATCATTATTTTATTTAAATAATGCTACTGGCGCAATTTTTTCGACATACAATGTTTTTTAATAGGACATATAGAGTGACTTTTTGTTTTAAAGGAACAAAAAGGCAACTAAAATGCAGCATATTATATTTTTATACTTTTGTTTCTATTAATAATAATATTAAATATCAAATTTGGAAGTTTCAAAGGGCAAAATACACTTTTTTTTTATATATAGGACAAAGTTATTCATACAATCATACATTGTAGTTGTATGGTTGAAAGTAGAAATTATAATTTTCAAGAATTTAAGTCATGTGAATTAATTTATTACTACATATCATAAGAATTTAGAAAAGTATCTATGATTCAAAATCTACTTCTTATCATGATTTTCATGAGTGTTAAAAATCATGAATATTTTAATAAATAAATCTTCAAACAAACACATATATTTTATCTACTTTATGAGATTTTTCAAATTTATATAAAATTATTATTTGACAACAAAACAAGCACTAAGTGTATAAATTATAATAATAAATAGCGAGTTAAAATGTGCCATAAATTCTGAATTAATTATTTTTAAGAATTTACTACTTTAAAATTAGATAAATAAAGGGTGATTACTTAAAAAGAGTATAAAAATTGAAACGTATACCAAATTTATGTGGCATGGATAGTCCTTCTATATTGAATCAAATGTAAACTTGCCTTGTCCTAAAAGTTGAGTTTATTTTAGGGTCGTTAGATCATATAGTATAGACGGTTGAGATCCAAGCTTTATGTAGTTTATTCTCTTTCGAATTTGATGTTAGTTTTCCTTAATTTTGTGTTTAATTTCACCTTATAAATCTCAATTGGAATTGTTATGAGTGTAAATCGGTATCAAGTTTTGAAGATTTATTTCTTTCCTATTGTTTTCTCATTGTCCATTTTTGAAAATCGTTCTTTCGATGCTTTGATGGAAGAGTTTTGAGATGCACATAATCAATTCGATAAAAGTCTTAAGAGATGAGAGTTGTTTCTAAACTGAGTTGGATTTTACGTGAACGTTCTACAATTGTACATGAACATATGTTTTAGTGTGAACCTTACATCAAAATGTGTTTTATTTTATCTAGTTTTTTCTTCATTCGCCCTTTTATTGTAGGTTGACTATCAACTACTTTGATCATATGTATTGCCTTGTTGATAAAAAGGGTTTGGACATATGACTGATGATATTATGGGCGGTTTGTTGAGCACGTAATAAACACATCGTTGAAGCCTGAAGGGGAGGTCTTCCCTCCAAATTTAATTCTTAGGATACCACAAGACCTCCATCTCGTGATTGACAATTCGTTTCAAAATAGCTTGCAACATAGCTTTGTTGCAGCATAGCTTGCAAGAGTTTAGAGCTATGTTGCAACTTGCAAAACTAGTGTTAAGGTCAATGGTGTCAATTACTAGTGTTAAGGCCAATGGTATACTCGTGGTATTGTGTAGAGCTCTTACAGTTGCAACATAGCTTTGTAAATTGATCATCATGGAGTTATGTGTGCTTGAAGGTCAATGGTGTTGTTCCATCTTACCTTCTACTAATGGGCTTTCAACTCTTTGTTGTTAATTGATATTAATTAAGCAATGAAGCTCTATTTTGCTAAAAAAAATATATTTGGCCTCTTTCATTATGGTCAATTGTTTAATTTTTTTTGTCTCATATTATAAGTGAATACAAATATTAAATATGTGACCCTAGAACTACTATATATATGAACATGCATAATTTTTGTTCACTTTCATATATTTTTAGCCTTCATGTATCATGTTTAGTTATAATCAGTGCTAGCAGAGTTAACAAAAAAATGTAAATCATATGGATGAACTTGTTATATTAATGTGCATGAATAATAATAGAATAAACATGATCATACATACTAAATATGTAAACCAAAACATAATAAACATGAGCCTGGCCAAAACGGGTCTCTAACTTCATCCATAAATATTTTAAAACATGCTTACAACATGTCATTCTATGTCTTTCTAGTTTTCTACTAACACCAGCATAAGTTCAAAACTTCTAGTTTACGAAATGTCATTCTATGTACGTCGTCATAATTGAGACAATCAAAAGATAAAACAATACATACTGAAACACTCGTGTGAAAAACACATGAACATATTAGGGTTATACAAGAACACTCATGTCAAATACATGAACCTAGAGTTAACCAACAAGAATTAGGTCATCTAATTCTACGTGTCATAAAAAGTCAAAAAAAACAACTTATCCAAAGCCTAGAATTATATTTGGCCCCTAAATCCTCCTAATGTACCTAAAATCAATTCAACCCTATAATAAAAAGAATCCACATTATGAACCCTAGAATCCAAAAATATGAAAGAAAAAGTGTACCTTTTCGAACCCTTCGATGATCCTTGCTCATCGTATGCCATTAGAATGATGTTGAACTTCAATTTGATGCTTCATTTGAGTTTTTGTGATGGAGATTAAATGTTGATGAAATAGAGAGGAGGAGAGCGTTTGTTCCATTCGAGAAAGAGTGTTTTTACGGAGGTTGTTCATTATTTAGAATAGAAGTAGGTAAAAGGCGATTTTGGGTTTGTATGTGAATATTTACAAAATTATCACCATGTTCACTTTTTATCCTTTTTTTATTGAGCCCACTTTTAATTTAGATCATTGGTCTCGTAAATGTTAGTCTAGCATATCACATTTATTTTCAGTTTTTAATATAAGCCTTATTTTTATCAGAATCAATCTCCTACCAAGGTTGCTTTTTCGTTGGGTGAATTAATTAACATAATTGAACAAAAATAATCCTTTTCTTGATACTTCCACGCTAGCTAATTACGTATTGCCTCCGTTAATTCCAACTCGTCATTTTGGCTTGATTTTCTTATTCAATAAAAATTGTCATTTAACTTATTTTAACCTATTTTTTCAATCCCTATTAATTAAATATATATATATATATATATATATATATATATATATATATATCTACAAAATAAGATAAAAGATCTTAACGAGATTGAGAAAGTCAAATCAATAATACAAGTCGGATCCTTGGCAGCATTTCGATTAACTTTTCAACATGGAGTTTCACCGAAAAAAGCAAACTCTAAAACAATAAATTTACCTTAACGAAAACAATAAATTTACCTTAACCGAAGGAATAGTAATTAACTAAATTACTATGATTTACAAGCTGTACAATAGTAACATTAATTGTATATTGTTTTATGCTTACAAGCAGGGGTGGCCCGGGGCATGTGCAAGGCGTGCATTTGCACAGGGCCCCAAAATTAAGAAGGGCCCTAAAATTATCAAGCATAATATTATTATATAATAAAAGTTTAAAATTTTTGAATAAATTAATGTAGATTGTTTAATTGGTTTGTGAAAAAAAAAATCGCATAGATTTTGCATATGCATCTTGTCAAAAATACTTATTTTAAACAGGGCCCTCGTAAGTCATTGGCCGCCTCTGCTTACAAGTGGATGTAAAATCTTTGAAAGCAAATGATGATATGCTAGCTTAGCCAACAAGACAAGGCTATCTTTTTAGATCAACAAATAAATTAACATAATTGAACGGATGCTTTTAGAGGGGACGCTAGCAATTGGTTGTCATTCAATTTTTTAAATTTGTCCACAAATTGTATTACTAGTACCCTCTAAATCCATCTTCGATGTCTAAGTTAAAAGAGTGATTTGTCGATCGAACAATGAGGTAAGGGACAAGACTTGTTAGCGAGCTCAGCGAATGTGAGGTAGACCTGGGTCCGGTTCATGATGAACCGGCGAACCGCCGGTCTCAGAACCGACGGTTAACCGGCGGGAACCGGAACCGGCGGTTTCGATTTCGGAACCGTCGGGTCCGGTTCCCAGTACGGTTCCGGTTCGTCCACCCCCGGAACCGGTGAACCGACGGTTCCCGAACCGGGTAGAACCGTCGGTTCCCCCATATCAGAAGACAAAAATGAAGCTTTTTTTTAATTATTTTCGGTTACAAACCGGAATCGAGAGAAACCGGCGGAAACCAGAACCGGACCGGAACCGAGGAATCGGCCCATGTCCGGTTCCGGTTCCGGTTCCATGTTTACGGGGAACCAGAACCGCCGGTTTGCAAACCGGACCCAGGTCTAATGTGAGGTGCTCATCATAAATGACGAAGACATGTATTTATAATGGAGGAGAGAGAGAGAGAGAGAGAGAGAGAGAGAGAGAGAGAGAGAGAGAGAGAAGGTAAAAAGCTTTATCTCTAAGGGCGGGCCGATAATGCTACCCACTCAATAGTCGATTTCTTGTTCCCCAATCCACGCGGAAATTCTATTTTTCAACTAAGATAGAATCCTCCATCATAACAAATAACCATCATATTTAATTTTATAATAAAATATATAACTAAAAATAAGGATAATAAATAAAAGTTCCTTTATGCGGATAATAGCGGAAATAATTATGGCAATTAATTTTACTCGCTCACAAATGCCCTAATTGAATGTTAGTTATGCAACTAAGACTCAAGTACTCTAGGACCTATTCGAAGTGGCCATGTGGATTATTCGTATACTCGTACATCCATGAGCGAATATCATGGGGTGATTGGGGTCCTTTGGTCCTCTAAAAACGCGCATATGTAAAAGTCCGTTAATGCAAAAACTGACTTTTGTTAGAAATAAACATGAATGATATGATCTTAAGAACATAACTAAAGAATGGAAAATAAAAATCTAAGGGCCTCATCAAAACCACGTGGGAAAAAGAGTACCCTATTTACATGCATTTCCTAATCCCGAGATCCATGCACAAGTGAAAATGGGTAACCGCAATAGTGTGGGCCGCGATCGCTACTCTTCTCCAGAGAAGGAGGATCACTCTCAACTTTGGGGCCGCAGTCGCGGTGTAGTGACTCGCAGTTGCAGTCGCCTTTCCCGCGATCGCGGTTTTGCCTTAGAGAATGAGCAATGTTCTCTAGACCAGACCCGCACTCGCGACCATATATAGCCCGTGATCGCGGTTACGCTCCTGGTCCTCACGTCTCAGCTCGTCTTTAATCCTTTGTAGAAACATTGTCTTAGAGCGATTTCCCTTAGAGAACATATGCGCTTCCAACTGGTTAGCCCAAACCCGAATTGTGGCTTCTTCATCTTTAAACTGGATCATTTGATGGAGGGTCGATGGTATCGCTCCCATCCTATGAATCCATGGCCTACGCAAGATCAAGTTTTATGGGGTAGGCACGCCGACGATGTGACGACCCTATCCCACTAGCTACCACGACCACGACAACATTGTATTCATGACTCGCATCCTAGTCCTATATTACTGCCAGAACTTGTCCTTATGCTTCGAATAAGTTTTGCGCCTGTCATCACATTAATCCAAAGGCCCATAGTTGTAAATACTTAAATCTTATGAGCATATAGGCCCAACTGTCAAGCAAACATATAAGCTCAACGTAATTCCCTCGTAAAATCAATTGTCAATAGGAGTAGTAATTTCTGCATCTATCTATATATATATATATATACTACTAGACTTGGTAGGCCATCCACGCCCCCAAGCCATATCACCGACTTTGATATTACTTCTTATGAGGAGACATACTCAACTCAACGAGATTAAGTTTTATCTAGATACATTCCAATTGAAGATAAAAGAAATAACCCAATCTACTTATTTTTTGGTTAAATAATCCATTTACTTATATGCTAGAGCCTAGAGTTAGGTTCTTCTGTCTTCGGCTAACACTTTATAGTAGTACCATAAATCTTTGTTAAAAATGAAGAGTTAAACTCTTCTCATGCCTTTGGTGGATCTGGAAAGGAAGGAACGACATGGTGTTCAACGACCATCGCCAGGCCAGCAATGTAGTTGCCTTTGCGCTTGAGAAAGCTAGAGAGTACAATCGTGTTTGGAAGGTCTCGCATAAGCATGATCGCTGCCATAACCGTACTGATATGTTGATCAGTTGGAATCGTCCTCCGAAGGGCTATGTCAAGATTAATACGGACGGTTCGGTCATCAACGATGGGAGGGCGACTGCTGCCGACGCGATTAGGGACGCTGATGGAAGATAGCTTGGAGGATTCGTCCGAAACATTGGGCAATGCTCTGTCCCGGCGGCTGAACTTTGGGGCATTATGGATGGCCTCAATCTTGCTTGGTCTTTGGGATACCGGCGGGTTGTCATTGAAACCGATTCCAGCCTGGTGGTCAACCTCATCAATCGGAACGTTAGGCCGGCGCATCCTCTGTTTGGGCTTGTTTCGGGATGCAAGAAACTTTTTAGTCGGGACTGGGAAGCCCGACTCTTCCATGTCTATAGGGAAGCGAATAATATCGCGGACTCCTTCACTAAGCTTGCTTACTCCTACCCTGTTGGTTTGCATATCCTTTTCGAGCCCCCCCCCCCCCCCCCCCCCCCCCCCCCCGGTGCTCAAAATTTTGTACGATGATGTGGTGGGGATGGGGATGGCCACCCCACGCATTCGAAACTCTTAGGCCATTCTATTTTAAGGGCTAGTCCCTTTTTTCGACCAAAAAAAATCAATGTAGGGTTTATAATTGCATCTCGTTGACCTTCTCACCTTCTTGTTTAAATCGGCTATATTATTTTAGGGCGTACATCAATTTTTTTTCCAACCCCAAATTTCACTTGATTTATTAACAGTAAAAAAAGAGCGCTAAAGTTGTTAATTTCCTTTGACGAGTACTTGGATACAACTGGAGATCGATGGTAAATTAATGATACAATTGCAAAGGGCTAGTTGTCTCATAGTTACCCTTTCAAAAGCACGTCAATATCAAACATTAATATTTGCATGAAGGACCTCTCGGGGGTGTGGGGGGACAACAAAAAAACCTACAACTTTCCAGCTCTGATCAATTGCAATAAACACAATTAAACACACATGACAGTGAAAATCTATTGGTTTTTATTCTTTTCTTGCCTTTTAACTTTTTATTGTTAATTAATTTGATGATCTCACGTGGATTGGAAGTGGATAACAAAATCGCAATCTAAGATGCTACAAATGGTGGGAAAAAATCTTGTAAATCTCTACTTTTCACGGTTTGTGCTTGCTTTCTAATTTCTACATCCTTTTTCTCCTACAAACCACTGATTAGCGGAAGCAATATTTTTCGACCTAAGGATCAAGGAAGGCTTGGTATCACGAAAGTCGAAAATGTGAACAAGGCACTATAAATTAAACTCGTCTAGCTCTGTCTAAGTCCCACCTAGTGAAAAATGCTAACCTGCCTAATAGACCGTATAATCCATTTAGGCGTCCGTTTAGGTCACCTAGATGCTAGGCGATCCCTCTCTGCCTAGGGTTCGCCTAACGTTTTTTAAAACACTATCTAGAAAAAGTTAATTAATTTTTTTTATAAAAAATACAGAAAAAGGTTAAATTTTAAGAAAAAAAACACGAAATCTTCGTTATAAATTTTTTTTAAACATATTTTTTTCATAAATAAAGAAAAAACTAAATTATTTAAAAAACACAATTTTTTTTTCAAAGACAAGAATTTGATCCTCTAAAAAATTTCTGGCTTCGTCCTGATTTCAAATGAACCCTAAATTTCACAGAAATAGTCAAATATAAACCTTACGATCGACTTACAAAGTGTGTGCGGAGTATTAAATTTCATACTTATTGTGTGCTCAAATTTCTAAGTGCATAGCCATCACGAGGGCGTCAGACACCAAGGATATAGATCATCCCACAAATCGAATTGCATTTTCATCCTAATCGATCATCATCTATTTTTGTACGTATATATGCATTGGTCCCCTCTTTAAATTGAATACTGCACAAATTAGACACTTCTTGAGTTGTAGAAATTGTACGTCGATCGTTTGGTCAACTGAATAAGAACATTTTCACTTCCCATGCAACGTCTCAATTGGATGAACCTTGCATTCATTTTGATAATTCGACAAGAGAATGATGTCAAAGTTGATCGAGTATGCGAGTGCGAATCAAAACTTCTATTATATGTGTATTAATATATATAATTGTTTTGGGCAGAATAATCACACGAACGTGTTACCTACTACGATGAGGAAATCCTAACCAAAGAGCAATCGTAACGCGTTATAAACTACAAACAAGAAGTGAAATTGTGAAAAAGAGATAAAAAGAAGAGCAAGCAAATTGTTGTGATTGTATTATGATCGTGATGGTAAAAAATTCTCCAAAAATTACAAGCGAACACTTAGGTAGAATTGTTGGATAAGAATGAATTCAACTAGAGCTTATTTCTAAGTGTGATTGTCGATGATCCCCTTCATCTCTACCTCGTCCTTATTTTATAACTCTCGCTTTGTTCATACCGTTGGTGGAGCGTTTAGTGTATCCCGGAGATCTCGCCATTAGCGTTAATGTGAGAGCCGTTGGTGTCGATCGTGAGATCTTCTCCATCCGAAATTTCCGCTATGACTCCTCTCACTCAATGCCATCCGCCATTACTCTTTCTCTAGCTTCTTTGTTCGGCAACTCGGGCCGAATATTTTGGCTTATCTCGTCTTCCTAAGCTAAGCTTCGGAGAGGCCCAACAATAATCAACACCACCATGCTTATCAGAAATAAGCAAACTTATCTCATAGTCAAAAATCAGCAATGGCCCCACCTCCACCTTTTTACTATCTCATATATAAACCCTATTTTCGATCTCTCTCTCTCTCTCTCAATAAAAAATTTAGACTCTGTCTCTCTGGTGAAGAACATCACCGATGCCATCAAGGACGACTGACGACGTACATCGACGGCCGCTGCACTCTTGCCGCTCTCTCATCGCTGCCAAAGACCAACGAAGAAGACGACCAACGTCTATCTCCCTCCCTCATCTACGATGGCGGTGCGGCAACGTACGTACATAGAGGAATGGGGCTGGAAAGACGGACTCGGGAGAAAGAATACTCACCATCGACATATATCTTCTCTACCTCCTCAAATTGTACAAATTCGTCTCCAAAATTGATCGATTTCACTTGTCGATCTCAATTGAATTTTGTTCGTAATGTCGTCTGTTCGTGGTTCTACTATTTCAATTGAGAAAGATTCAAATTTTCACTTAATTTCCTTGTCAATTGAATTTTGTTCTTAAGGGGTTCTATTTTCTCAATTGAGAGAAATCCATATTTTCACTTGTTTTCCTTCTCAATTGAATTTGTTCCTAATGTTTGTCAACTGTGGTTCTATTTTCTCAATTGAGAAAGATCCAATTTTTCACTCGTTTTGTTCCGCTGACACCCAGTTGAGAACTCCGGCCACCGGTAGTGGAGAGTGTGTCTATGTCACCTGGTTGAGAACTCCATCGTAGATGAGGGTGGGAGATAGATGTTGGTCGTCTTCTTCGTTGGTCTTCGGAGTGTGTTTTGTTTGAAAAGGGTAGTTTTTTTTTAAAAATATTTTATTTATTTTTAAGGGCATTATGGACAATTCCTTATTCTCCTTCCAGCAAATCCTCTAATCGAACACCACTTGCTTATTTCAAAAATAAGTTCTTAATTACTTCAGCATCAGAAATAAGCAACTAATATAAGCATCAACATCAAAATCAACAATAGCATCAACATCAGCATTTTATCAACAAAGATTTGTTGAACGCACCTTTATAGTATAAAAGGTGGTTTTACTTAAAAAATATTTAAAAATTGTTTATTATAACACTTTTTTAAAAGGTGACAAAAACCCCTCATAAAAATTTTAGTTTTGGAAATAACTTTTTTATCTACCTTTGTAACTTTCTATATGATTTTTTAACTTTTTTATTGTCTTATAGAAATAAGGAAAGGAACTTTCGGTGTTATCATGCAAAAAAGTAAAACACACTAAAACTTGAAATATTTTTTATCATGTACGAATCAAATCCAAAGAGCATAGTTTGTTTTTAATCCATATTGTACGTACAAAGTTAATAATATTGAAAAGCATAATATTATTTTGAAGGCCTAAAATATAGCATATGCAAATTCAACTATAATTTGGTGCATTATAGCGATATTTTTTCCACCTTTAAGGGGCTATGTGACACCAACATTGATTGCATTCATATTATAAGATTTATATATTAACACATGATTCACTTATCAAATTTATTCACCAAAAAAAAATTATTCAATTTGCTATGATTTTCTTCTACATTATCGACATATTGATCAGTCCCACCCTCTCACATTAGTGTGGCAAAAGTTATTTGCATTTTCAAATTAAACCATAAGTTTAAAAGTTAAGTGGCTGAATTCGGTGCCATTTCTAAACAATTTTGTTTATATAATTATATAAACATTACCTTAAATATTATTTTTATAATAATTATTTGAATTATTATATAGGGATTACACAAGACTCTTAGTATATATTTGTAACAAATTTAAAAATATCATAAAAATTAACATATAACTAAATATATGATAAACTAACTCCTGGTGAAAAGGCTCATTTTTAATGTATATAAATTGATGTAATGAACATGAAAGAAGAAGACCCCAATCAATTTAGTAGGGTTATTTTTTGAACATTTCCTCATATGGTCTTTCTTCTTCTATAGCAAACTCTTAGATTAATTGATAAATGCAATATAGATTGATGTTCATGCGGATAAAATACATGGAAGGATTGAGAAAGGGTCCAATAGAAACACATTAGAGGTGCACAATTTATAATTTTATTAATTATTATCACCATTGGTCTTTTTATATTAACTATACTTTCGTATCCATGGAAACCCTGCGAGTACCTTTATTCATCTATTGCAATTGGCAAATTCTTTTTGTTAAATAATCTTTCCACATCCACGAACCTCGCTCGATCATTTACACTTATAGACGTCAACTTAGAACTTTTTTATCTTCATTACATTTCAGGTCATAAAGATGCCAATTAAAATATCACTATCAAATATAGCCACTGAAATGGTGATGTTATTATGTATTTGATCAAAATCACTTAAAATATAGTAGTACTATTTACATTTTTGCAGTAAAGACTAAAGAGTGAGAAGCACTATATGTGTGGAACACACAATCAAATGAATTAATAGCCCGATCTTACACCTAATGTTGAAATACCATAGTTAAATGTATTCATTTAGTTTTACTAATAAGTTATATTAAATACTATTGACAACTTTTTGTATGTATTCTTGTATTAAAGACATAATAATATTAATAACTTTTTATATTCATGTATTAAAAGTAAAAATAAATTCTCAATTCCTCAAATTCAGCTTGGTGTTGGCCTTAATGTGTTAAATATAAGGGAAAATTGCATTTAACCACCCGTTATTTTACGTTTGTTGCATTTCACCACCCCTTATTTTATTTTCTACACTTAACCACCCTTTATTTTGGATAATGGCCCATTTAACCACTAAATTCACAGAACCGTCTGTATATCCGTTTGATACATTAAATTATCCTTTTGCCCTTGTTTTAATTTTTTTTTACAAAAAAAACTTTAAATACATTTCCTAAAAAAATCTAAGTCGCAGAGAACGTCTATACATCGAGGTTGAGTGAGGAAGGGAGAGAAGAAGGTAAGAGAAGAAGGCGGAAATCTTGGTTGTTCAGGCGGAGGCGCTCAATTGGAAGTCCTACAATTTTCCCTCTTACCAGGTAGTGAATTATAACTTTCTGAATTTGTTTTACGTTTGACTAATAAATTAGGGTTTAGGGTCTATATACGTGCTCGCTTTCTACTTCAATCTGCAATACGAGTGGGAATAAACGTGAAATTATAAATTGCATTGTTCACGGCTGTCATCAATTTAGTAGCATTATTTTTGAATTGCCTTTGTACTTATAAAATACTTGGTTTGACTCTACGTAATTTGAGCTCTGTTTTCTCAAATTCAATTTGCCTTATATATGTGATTTGCCTTTCAGTGGCTTATAGTGGCTTTATATATGTGATTCAGGTTTTAGTGGCTCTCCATTTTCTCACATAAGATTTTTTTTGTTAATTTTGTGTGGATATAGATAGAATTACAATATGACAAGTTCAAGCTCAAGTGCCACTTCTATTAACATCGAGAGCAAGATTAGTAATTGTGGCGTAAGGGCTAGATTATTTGTTGCGCACACCGAAGAAAATTATGGGCGTCGATTTTATAGATGTGGAACATATGTGCTAAGCACAAAGAAAAATGGTTGTAGCTTCTTTGAATGGCACGATTGGTTTGGTGACAGAGCTTCTATGTTGATAGGTGATTTGGTTAAAGAAAAGAAAAAAGTGGAAGAGGAAATCAAGAAATTGAAGGAGTCATTGCAACATGCTGAAATTGAGAAGAAGCAATTGGCACAAGAAATGCAAGAGATGATGATAAAGACCCATACAAATAAAGCATCAATCAAGTTTGATTCTAGTCTTGTTGTTTGCTTTGTGATATTCATGGTTGTGAATGCTTTTGTACTCAAGTGTATTATCTAGCTTCTTGTTAATCCTTACAGTATTTGTATGTGTCAAAAGTCAAAACAAACAAGATGTTATCTTCGGTATGTATCGATTATCAAGATTTATGTAAGTGACTTTGGTTGGTTTCGGAGTAACTTTCGATTAGTTTCACTAATGTGAAGAGTCAACAATTCTGGATTGGCATTACTGTTGATGAAATCTGAACTGAATAAATTTGAATTGATTGGCAATGGTCTGACTGATGCTTTACTAGTGAAATATATAGTGCAAATGGTAAAAATTCAGCATAGACACATGGCTGGATAATTCTAATTCTGGTGAAATATATAGTGCAATTCAGCATAGACACACGGCTGAAAAAATCAGCTGAAAAAATCAGCATAAAAATGGCTGACCAAGTCAGCAAAATAGACCAATTCATGGTAAAAATTCAGCATCATTCACACAGAAAATACAGCAGCATTCACGCATAAATAGTGCAATTCAGCATAAAAATTCAGCATCATTCATGATTGAAAATACAACAACATTCACGTTTAAACAAACCAATTCAGCATCATTCAAAATACAAGACATTAACCTTAGCAAAATAGAGTAATTTAGCTGTTGTTAAGGCTTTAGAGGCAGCCATGACCAATTCAGCATCATTCAAAAACAAGGCGTTAACCTTAGCAAAATAGAGCAATTTAGCTGTTGTTAAGGCTTTAGAGGCAGCCAAGACCAATTCAGCTAAAACAGAAGTACATGACCAAGTTGAGTTTTCACTAAAACAAAAGAAGTGTCACTAAATTCAGCTGTTGTTATGGTTTGTTCGAAGCATGGTCTTCGACGAACTTGGTAGACCTCCTTAAAACATCAACAAGGTGATTTCATATGCTTGATCCTCCAATTTCAGTTGAAGATGCAGGATGAACAATAGAATTTTGTGACTGGACTGTAGGATGAACAAGACTTTCAGAGGCACCCTTCAAGTAAGATATTCACAAGATTAGAAATATTTGAAGTAAGATATTCAGAAATTAATATCATATCTTTAAGCATTACATACATACCTGTCTTTTAAATTGCTTCTTTGACTTTGAAATCACTCTTAGGGTGTTTGGGTTTGTTGGTCTCCCTGCTATATATCTAGGCTTCGGCACCTTCAATGGCTTGGGAGGATTTTTACATTTGCGTTTTGTGTGTCCTTCTAAGCCACAATGAGAGCATTTATTCTTCCCAAATCTCACCCTTGTTTTCTTTGGAGGCTCCTTTTCTCCTTTTTCTCGTCTCCTAGACTTCTTTGGCCTTCCTGGCTGAATCACAAAGGCAGGAGGCATAGGAGGAGTCATGTTTGTCTGCAACCACTCTGTTTTTCCAGGCATAGGTTGCACAATCTGATTATAAGCCTTCAAGTACATGTCTTTACTGTAATACTTGTCAACATAATCCTCAACTTTCAGCCTTTTCATCTTGATGCAAGTAAGTGCATGGACGCATGGAATTCCGGTCAAATCCCATTTAAAACAGCCACAACTTCTTAAATTTAGATCAACCACATACCTCCGATCCATATGGTCAACCTCAAACCTTGTAGCTTCAGCTTGATGTGCTGTACACTGCCCAAAACACCCTAATTTGTTTGCAGCCTCCATCCTCTTTATGGCCTTAGGAGTAATTTGGTTTAAATAGGCATTCATACCTTCTCTCTTAGACATGAACCTTTCCATAAGCTTTCTTCTAATCATCTCACACATGGTGAGTATAGGTTTATCCCTAGCTTCTAGTATATAGTTGTTGAAGCACTCACAAATATTATTCAAAAGCATATCAGACTTACAAATTTGATTAAATGCATGTTTGGACCATGTCCTTGGGTCAGCCTCCATAAGATATGTAAAAGCACCTTCATCTAAGTTCTTAATGAACATCATAGGTCCATCAAAGTCATACTTAGTAGTTGCCTTAGCTGCATCCCACAGTGCATCCTTATAAGCTTTTCCTGGCCACTTGACTTTGAAATTATTGTACAAATGTCTAACACAGACTCTTGTATCAGCCATGGGAACCACTTCATGTAATGCTTCAATTAAGCCCTACAAATATAACAAAAATGTAAGAGCTAGAGCATACACTTCATGAAATTAATTAAAGTATAGGCTAAAAGGTTACCTTCTGCCTATCTGACATGAATGTGATGACTGCATTTCCTAAATCTTGCATCAGATTTTCCAAGAACCAAACCCAAGTTTCTTTTCTCTCAGCCTCTACCACTGCATATGCAACTGGAAATATATTATCATTTCCATCTTTTCCAACAGCAATTAATACTTGGCCAGTGAATGCCCCTTTCAAATGACAACCATCTAATCCCAAAATGGGTCTACAACCCTCCAAGAAACCTTTCTTAAATGCATCCAGACATATATATAATCTTTGAAACATTGGTCGTTCTGGATGAATTAAATCCACCTTCACAAATGTTGAGCTCCCAGGATTCCAATGCATGATAGTGGCAGCATAATCCCACACTCTGCCATATTGTTCTAACTCATCACCTTGGGTCATAATGTATGCCCGTTGTCTAGCTCTCCTTGCTTGATGGTAGCTGATTTTAACACCATAGTCTCTACGGACTGAATTTATGAAGCCTTTCAAACGCCAATGAGGATCATCTCTATGATGTAGGACATATTTTTCAGCCAACCATACTGATGTCACCTTATTTTCATCTTGCCAAAAACAGCTATGATTAGGATTAAAGCTCTTTAACTGAAAACTACCATCTTCTCTTATTCTTCTTGCACAAGCCTTGAATCCACATAAAATCTTTTTGCACACACACTTTTTTCTTGAATGTGACATGCTGCAGTCACATTTATTCTTACAATATGCTGTGACTTTGAACTTGTCATTATGCAGAAAGTAATAGTCACCACCTTTTTCAATAGAGAATTGTTGAAGAGCCTTTCGAAATATCTCATTTGAAGCAAAAATCATACCAGATTTGAGAGAAATTGGTTTCTTAAAATCCACACGTGGGTTAAACTCAGGGTACCTGAAATAATTTGCACATTTCCATTAGATAAGATAAAAGTTAAATGACAAATTCAAATATCATACCAGATTTTAGGGCAAGTCACTTTACCTGATTTTTTTCCTTTCATCTGAGTTACTTCCACTACTTAAACAATCAACAACATCATCATCACATTGCATCTCTTCAGCAAATATGCCATCATTCCCTTGAACAACAATTCTTGTTGAATCATCATGTATCTTGTGATCTACAAACTTATCAAAAACATCATCATCTTCGTCTTCACTATCCACAAAGCTCCAATCATCATCTGAAGAGGAATCAGAACCTGGCACAACACCCTCGTCACCCGACTCTTCAGAATAAGATAAGTTCTGATCCTCGTTTTTGATGGAACATTCAATTGGGTAATTGGTGCTTGTGCCTTTGCAAGGAGCTTTCCATTAGATTCTTGGGATTCAAATACTTGTTGTTCTGCTGGTTGGCGAAAATTTGGAGCTATGACATTTTTGCTTTGATTCTCCACTGTTGAAGCTAAATAGGATGACCTCCTTAGAATAGATGGGCTGGTATCATTCTCATTAACAGCATACACATGTGCAGTTCTATCTCCTCCAATTGAGTTCAACATGTTCAATATGTCATTATCAATAACAAGTTGCTTTAAACCCTTACTAAGGGTTTTCCCAGCTTCAAGATACCAAAGTTCCTTAATCTTTTCTACACCTTCTTCCATCAAATAATCCTCCAAATCAAGTTTAGACAATTTATCTGGGTCTACATCTTGTTTAGTATAAACTAATCCTTTTCTATATATTAATCGATCTCCATCAAGCTCAAATTGACCACCATATCGAAATCTGACATGTATATTCATTTTCCACCTACATGTAAATGAAAGTTAGGTCAGCATCAAGTATATAATAATTTCCTAAAAAAAACTATATAATAACATACATAAGGGCCCACAAACATACAAAAGCCTCCACCTTTTCTATATATTCACAGGAGAAACGTAAAACATTGTACAGCATAAGCCATTACAAATTGATTCAACCAGAGACAAAAAAGTGGAGCCTTTTCACCATTAAATTCACATGTTTGATAGTCCATTAAATTCGTTTCCACCAAATACAGGTTTTTATGGAATCAAGACATCAGTATATTTAAATAATCAAGATGACCTTTTGAGACAAAAAAATTGAATTCCATCGTTTCCACCAGACAACTTTTTCATTGATTCTAAGCCATGTATATGTTAAAGTAATCAATATGAGGGACCACCTAGGTTTAGGTAGTAAAGAACCAACAACTAAAAGCATAAATTGAAGAAAACGATTCAGTTTGTACCCGAAAAACTCTTATCAGCCCTGGCTAATTACAGTAAAACGATTGAACCAGAAACTCGTATACCTAGAACAAGTGGACGCCTCTTGGCCTTGTGTGGATTGATGATGTCGATTGTCGTTCTTGAGTTGTTTACAGTACAAATTCCCGCCTTCTCTACTTAAGCAGCAATAACTTTGCCCTAAAAATCTATCGGCTAAAGACATTCATAGCCTCCCAAAAAGAGGTGTTTTTTTGTTAAAAAAAAATTAAAACAAGGGCAAAAGGGTAATTTAATGTATCAAACGGATATACAGACGGTTCTGTGAATTTAGTGGTTAAATGGGCCATTATCCAAAATAAAGGATGGTTAAGTGTAGAAAATAAAATAAGGGGTGGTGAAATGCAACAAACGTAAAATAACGGGTGGTTAAATGCAATTTTCCCTAAATATAATGTCAAAATTAACACCCTTTCTTATTCCCGTATATAAAGGCATAATTCTACCTTGCACATTGTAACCCTCAAATTGAGGGTCGTTTGTATTCTTGTATGAAAAGCATGATATTAATACCTAATCTTTGAAATTTACCTCATATCTTCCCCTATTCAATTTACCCACTAAACCTAATCTCACCCTATAAGCCATATGCACCAACAATTCAAATCCCACTTCCACACCAAATACAAAGAGCTCGATTTGGTAAATATATATAAGAGAAAGAGAATTTACAAAAACAAGGACTTTTCAAACAAAGTTTCACAAAAACCACCATAAACAAGCTCATGGTAAAACGCGCCATCAAAGCCCAAAAGCAAGTAAAGTACTCACTAAGGGAATATAAGGTAAAATCACCCACAAAACTCCCTAACCAAGATGCAGCTTGGTAGGACAACTACAAAAGACCAAAAATCAAACCCTACAAGGTCATTTCTAAGCCAACACAAGCCCCTCCAAGAACGGTGTAAAGCGCGGCCGCATGTTTTGGCCTCATGCCTGCGTTTTTCCAACAGAGAGTAGAAGCTCGGGCAAGTCACCTACGACGCAGTCGCATGAAGATGCCCTATGCTCGCGCCCTCTCAAAAAACCATTCCATCTTCTTAGAGCCTCAAGAACACAAAGAACACTAGATTTAACATGCCCATCCTTTCAAACATGTTCGTATTCCTTTGACTTTTTTAGTAATCATATTTGTCACATATGTCAATTCCTTGTTATATTCTCAAATTTATTATTTTCTTATCCATTATATATAACATGTAATACCAGACCCCTAAATATCACTTTTTTATTTAAAAAAAAAGCTAAATAAAATATCATCATATAAGATTAAAAAATCTATTTTTATTCAAGTTTAATATCTTATAAATTTCTTTTCTAACACTAATTTAAGTATAAATTTTGACATGTACAACGGACAACTTCACTGTCTATCTAATTAAGACTTCATACTGCACCAACTCGATCACTCTATATAGTTTTTTCATGTCTTATAAATAAACATTTATGTGTGAACCTACATATGAACAATTTATTACGCGAAACGAAAAACTTTTTATAAATTGTATACATTGAATGTCACTGATTAGTGAAAGTCTAATATAAGTTGTTTATCTGCCTTAATTAATTAGGACGGTTATTATACTACTTGTACTACATAGGTTAATTATAAATGTGTATCCATGTGTTTCCCTTTTTCCACAAAATATTTTAGTTTAATTATATATCTTTTGCGCTCTCAAATTGGGCAACGTATATATGGATATAGTGTCATGCATTAGCTCACATGCAATGATCGATGCTTGTGGGAGTTGCGGTATGATTGAATTTGTCAATTGATTCCAAGTATGAAACCCTATTAACGTTTCTATCATGTATTATTTAACTCATACTATTAATTATAATTTGATTTAAAAAATTACACAAATATTCCTCTCATAGCTTTAGCCCTTCTTTTCGTTATTAATCAATGAGAATATGATACCAAAATCTCCATTTTTTTCAGTTATTTATTTCGTAATATATGAGACTGTTATCTACGATTAGTAGGCCCGTGAACTTTTTTGCAAATGTTGCAAGTGTTAATTATTACTAGTGGGACAGGCCCGTGCTTATGCACGGGGCATATTTTTTTCATGTGTTTATTTTTTAATAACACTCTTTTCATCAATGATTATCAATATTATCCTTTATAAATTTTCATTGCACATGAATAGTAGTTCTTTACATTTTGCATAAAGTATCTTTTGGCTAGTTGGGTAGAGCAATCTTCTTTAATCCCTTAATTGTTATGTAGTATAAGAAGGCTAGTTGTGGATTACACTAAGCCATCCGATCGCCATATCTTCTTCAATCAATACCAACAGCGCAAAAAAATATGCATAATTGATATTAACGCTAGTCAAATCAAATCATTTTATTTTTCAAACAAAAGCTTGCACTCAACAAAGAGAGCACCAAGTATATCAATTTATTGAATTCAATCTTTTAATTTCTTTGAAACAAATTCCACATTGACCATGGACAAATCAAGTTATCCAAAAATATAATACTACTTATTCTACTTTTTCTCCCTTTGATAAAACATGAAAATAATGGAAATTAGCAAAGTTTTTTGGAGATATTGTACTTTCTCGATGATTCTTCGTTTCGTAAAAAATAAATAAGAATATGAATAAAAATAAGTTTTCCACGAGCAACCTAGATAGAAGAAGTCAATCCACAAACACGAAGATGTATATGAAATCATTTGCATCATTTGTATACCCGCAACAATTCATCTCCGAACCAATGAGGCAATGAGCACTCTAATTTAAAATGAAATTGTATTTATATAAAATAAAATTGTAGGGAGCTTGTAAAGATGTCCATTTGAAACTATGCCACACTCAATTTATATTTTGTTTAAAATATTATAAGTATTTTTAATGGATAATAAATTGGATAAAAACTAATTTGAAATGTTGAAGAACAAACCGATTAGCTAAATTTTGGTATTGGTAGAAGATTTTAAACCTTGTTCAATTGATGGGCAAACTCAAACCTATATACAAGAGAATAAGATATGATACTATCATTTTACTTTATATTTAAATCAATTAACATTTTGGTATATAATGAGGTGTTCTATACCTTTTTGTCGAAGATAATTTTTTGCATGTTTAATTACCTATCATCACTTCTATTTTTGTTTATTGCTTGGTGGTGGTTAACGGGTTGTCATGATATCTGCATTGCATGTGTTTTCATAAACTAAGAGGAAGATAGTGAAAAAAAAGAACATTGATCAACATGTACCTCTTAACATGATCCACCGATTTCACCCGTCGTGGTTTTGTACTCCACCAAATATAGTACAAAATCGTTTTGTACGCTAAAACGTAGAATACGTACAAAAAAAATCTGATCTTAAACTCTAACAAGTAAAGTATAAAATTTGCGACAGGTAGAAGAAACACCCGATGAGACATACAAATAAACGCTATTTTTAACTGCTATTTTAATTTGTAAGAGTTTGGAAAAGTGGCCTATGGTAGGTCGATTTTGGAGAGTTGATGTGAGTTTGAGGATATAGACATGTATTTATATAGGATTGTTAGATGGATTTCTTTTTTTAAATTTGACCGAGCATTGAGTCCTGCCTCACAAAGAAATTAACTTTATATTTAATTGGTTAAACATACGGTAATTTTGTGATAGGCGTTTTGGGAGAGCAAGAGACCCGATGAGCGATGAATTTGTATTTACTGTAGGCCAAATTAAATAGTATTACATATAGTAATTAGTGGATCCGAGGGAGTTGGATTGGTATGTTATTAAGATAATTTCTTTTACGGTTGATACATTATTATTTTTTTGTGGCATGCTATACGTGTTGAAGTGGACATTTTATTTTTGTTCAAAGATTGAATTACAATGAATAATTAAGTAATGTCCAATTCAACCAAAAAAAATGTGCAATTATATATATATATATATATATATATATATATATATATATATATATATAAACCTAATTTTAAGTAGTTCTTACTTAATTTAAAAAATCAATCTCGATCTATATACAGATTTGTGTATACTTATAATATATACTTTGGTCCAAATGCATTAAACAAAAATCCATATAAAGTTTTGAGTATTTTATGTATGGTCATTCTCTAGATGTGAATCTCAAAATAAATTTTGACACTTGTAAAGTGTGGGCTAAATTAATCTATAGACTTGTACGCATGAATTATATTTCATTTCGAATACTTTTAATATGAAGCCTAAATTGAACCCAAATATAATTAGGCGTTGATAACGTTTCAAACAATTTAAAATAAATGGAGTTTCTTTTGTAATTTTCTTAAATACAAAAATATAAATAATGTTAATATCAAATCCAAAATGAATTTATTTTTGAACTGTTACCAAAAATCACAAATTGAATTTGGATCTTTAGGCATAATAGGTTGATTATACAAAAAAAATGACAAAAAAGGTTGTAGATGATTATTTGAAAACTTGAACCTTAGACCTTCTTTGTAAAGGGCAAATCTTCAACCATTGAGCTAAGAAGCTAATCTTGACATTTAATAAAATTAATTTAATATATTTAATTTTTTTATCAAGTGCAATAAATACACTTTGTACACAACTTTTTAATGTTATATATGATACGATCATGGTGAAACACCATTAAATGATAATATCTACCAATGAAATCAAAATAGACCACTACAAGAAAAACCTTTTTTCGCAACGAAAAATGTCGTTGCTAAAACTCTTTTGTCGTTGCCAAAAATAGTTTTCGCAACGACAAATGTCGTTGCAAGGTCTTTGCGTGTCTGGGCGTTGCAAAAGATTTTTGCAACGACATTTTGTCGTCGCTAAACCTATGTTTTCCGCAACGACATTTACCGTTGCAAAATATTTGTCGTTGCCATACACAGTTTTACCAATTTTACGTTGTAACATCAATCGCAACAACTTTTGTCGTTGCCATACATTATTTGTATATTTAGCAACGACAATAATCGTTGATAAAGATGTTGTTTTTGCAACGAGGTGAGATCGTTGCGTTACGCCCATACTTTTTTAGCAACGACTATTATCGTTGTGAAAGAAAATGTTGTCTTACATTCATAATATTTTAACAACGACAATAGTCGTTGCAAATGCTTTTCTTTCGCAACGACATTTGTCATTGCCTATATGAAAATTGTCATGGCTAGATATCAATTCATCTCAAGCCAAATTATTAATGCATAATTTGGTTTTCCTGTATAAATATAACATTATCATCGTTTTCTATAATGTCTCAAACCTGTCTCCAAAAATTTCAAACATAATGCAATCAACATCGATCATTCCAAAAAACCATATCATTAAAGATATCCAACGTATTACATATATATCATATAAGAAGCAATGCCCAAAAAATTACATCCATTGTTTTCTCAAAGAGTTGAGTATCATCATAAATAGTTGCATCGTGCATAATAAGCTTAGGCAGATATTAATTCTAATAGGCCAAAATAGCATATACACTACCTTCCTCCAAGTGAATATAGACTTGCAATAAAATGTTGAAGCTTATATCAAGATCCTGCATCAATTTGAAAGGAAAAAAAAAAGAATAAAATGAGGATAAAGCCACAAAATAGACTCAAAATATAACCACAAACTAGGAACATAACCTAACATGATGAATACATAAACTACAAACCAAATAAAGTTGATATCAACGCTTTCGAACCACCAAAATAGACATTATTCAGCAGTATAAAGCCACATAAATCTACACATTATAAGCACTTTCTAGCCAACAAAATACACATTTTTCAATAGTATAAAGCCAAAAAAATCTAATCATTATAAGCACTTTCTAGCCACCAAAACACCCACATTTTTCAGCAGTATTAAGCCACCAAAATCTGCACACTATAAACACTTTTCCGCCACCAAAATAGTCACATTTTTTGCAGTATAAAGTCACCAAAGTATGCCCACTATAAATACTTGACATCCACTAAAATATGCCAATTTTTCAGCATTATAAAGCTGCTAAAACCTACCCAACACTATCAAGCCACAAAATATATACTTGTCAACACTATCAAGCTATAAAAAAATACCAACGATCATATTATCAACCCGGAAAAATAAAAAGTGTGCGTAACTCAAATTAGCCTAGTCTAACTCAAATTAGCCAGCAAAAACAGTACAAAACCAGCCAACACAACAAATACAACAGCAACAACAAAAAACACTACATCAGCCAATAGTATAGAACAAGCTACCACACAGAACATTACAACAGCAATAGAAAAAACACTATAGCAGCCAATAAAAACAACACAGCACTGTCAGCACAGCAGCAACATGCAGAATACAAATACAGCAGCTAGAAAACACAAAACCAGAAAATACTACAAAGGAATCATAAAAAAGTGTGCATAAATAACAAAATGTTTACCTTGACATTTGAAGAATTATCATGTTCCTCTATTTGTAAGTTGTAGTAACAATTCTTCTTTCATTGCATTTATCGCACGCTGCATATCTTCCTTTTGTTGTTCAATTTGTCTTGTTGTTCTTTCTTGAGTTTCTTGCAGCTCCTTTATCCTTTGCTCCTGCTCTTCAATCTTCTTTTGCTTCTCATTGATCACATTTTGTTGCTCAAGTTGTTGTCTTCCTTTACAATAACCACGCAATGCAGTTCCTTTGCCACGAAAATATCTTGATCTAGGCTTCAAAACATCTAGAAGGATCTCCTCTTGAGTCATTGATTCACCATGTGTAGCAACTACAGCTTTAATTTGCTCCTAATTAAAGAAAAATCAAAAAAAATTAAACTCACCCAACATTATTACTAATAAAGCATAAAATGAAACAATATCTTTAACTTATTGCATACATGTATCTTCTTAGATCGACCATTGTCAGCCCACTCAAGATTGCCTTGCTCATTTTTTTTGGTGTGTTCTGCAAGCCAAATCACATCAGCAGATGGCTTCACTCCTTTGTTTTGTTGTTCCTAATGATGAATAAATACATGTATAATGTTATCAATCAATTTTTGTCAAAAATATGTGAGCCAAGATACTAATAAATATCAAATATGTAATAGTTACCATCAGAAGTTCAAATTCAGCAAATGATAAGTTTCCGGTGGTATGCGTTGTCCTCTTCTCAGAACGACGATTTTTGGAATTTCTTTCACTCATCTCCTAAAATTTTAATGCATAAGATAAAATGTATAAATAAGATATAAATGAAAACTCATATGAGTTGGGCTAGATATCACCTTATACTCTGGAAAGCTAAATAGTTGTACACAATGTTGCCACTGATCTTTTGGTAAATTAGGAGGAGGATTTTCTAAGCGTTCTTCATCAGTTTGCCCACATTCCTTACTCTTATAATATTGATGCAGTCGAGATTTCCATAGTCTATAAAGTCGTTGCATGGTTTCAATCACAAAGGCTTGCATCTTGATGTAAGAACTACCTTCCTTAATCTAAAATTTTTCCTACAATAAAAAATAGATACTAATTTAGAAATCTAAATAAAAGACAGGTTAATTATAAAAAATTGGGAAATTCTGTTTCAACTATCAAAGTTGAAATTTTCAGCTATGAAAAGGGAAAATCCAGAAGCATTAAAAACTCAAAATTTCAACTATCAAAAATGAAATTTTCAGCTCTGAAAAGAGAAAATCCATAAGCGTTAGAAACTGAAATTTTGTGCTATGAATTTTCAGCTATCAAAAATGAAAAACCAGAAACAAATTACAAGATATATATATAGAAATCCAGAATACAACAAATTTACCTCTATTTCCTTCCACATCACATCACCAACCGCTCCAAAAGCTGTTTTCCAATCCTTTACATTTAATGGAGCCCTTGTCCTTACTACTCGACCACATTCATTCACCAAATGTCGAGCATTCTCACCAATTGCTCGATCAATTTCATCTGGGATGTAAATTTCCAATTTGGACTTTTTCCCTTTCATTTTCATATCAATCACATAACTTTTGTATTTCCCTCTCTCCCCCTTGTGCTTCGCCTTACTTGTAGCTAATGTGAAATAAAGATTAATATTAACATATTTAGGTTTATATACAATGCATAAGCAATAGTTTTGTTCTAAAAGTTTATAACATATGCATTATTGGAAGGTAATCAATGTACACAAAAAAGGTATTTGTTTTTACCTTCCCCATTTGGAGTAGTGTCTTCATTTGTTGCCGAATGTGAAGATCCACGATTTCCTACCACTTGATTGTTTTGTTGTCGGCTTCTTCTATTTGCAATGGGTTCATGTTCATCCCTTCTCATGGGTGGATCCGCAACTTCAAGTCCTTCTAGGGTCATGTTTACCCTTCCAACTAAGTTGTTGATTCTTTTCCTCTTACCTAACGAGCCCACTAAGACAAAGTGCAAGAAAAGAGTAAGTTAGTGTCAAATTCAATTAGAATTTATGTCATCTATAATTAGTTGTTTAAAAACTACCTGCGCCCTCAGGTGAAATAAATCCTTCTGATTCATTTTCAAGCTGATTTCCACTCAAGTTTATATCCACATCATGATTCTGAGTGTGATCCATCTGATTCAAGGACTCCTCCTCATTATGACTTGCTAGATTATAATGTCGTTCCTTTTGCAACTGATGTGAAGAACCTGCATAGTGCCTACGTATGCTAGGATTGCCTTCAATTCGAACTTGATTTGAAGAACTCGCATTACGCCTAGGTATGGTAGGATTTCTTTTATTTTGAGCTTGATCTAAGGGTCTCCGAGAACCAACATCCACAGTTTGTTGAACTCCACCCCTATTTCATTCAGTTATAACAAATCAATATTATGCTTAGAAGTCCACTTGAGCTAAAAAAACAATCAAATCAATATTATGTATGAAACTCATACCTTTTCCATCCTTGTTGCGAGTGCCCACATTCTTTCCTCCCCCTCTTCCAACCATTCTTTACTTGAATATTCCTTACATTGATATAAGCCACCCAAAAAAATAATTTAAAACAAAGAAAATTAATTAAGCATATATTTTATATTTGAAACAATAAAATAAAAATCATTATGATAATCTTCATCCTTTTGTAATGCAAAATAGTAAGACTCTAACATAATACTTAAATCCACACAAAGTCTAACAAGTATGCCAAAGTAATGATAACTAAATAAAACATATATTACAAAAAAGCACAAGTAAAAAGATACATCACATGATTTCTATTCATTCTTCCGCTGAGTCATAATCCATCTCTTCCTCTTCACTTGTATCGTCAAAAACTTCAATATCATCATCATTGATAAAGCTATCATCTTTTCCATTCTTCTCCTTCGCCTTTCTCACTAATTTGACAACACTAGGTTCCTTTTCAACCATATAGGAACCTGTCGCTAAAGAGTTCACCAAAAAGTCTTCATTTGAATTTGTAAAACTATAGCAATCGACATCAGCATCTACTTGTTGGTATGCATCCACATCTATAGCTTCATCATCATCAACTTTGTTTGGCATATCATAAAGATCTCTAGGCTGAGTCTTTATAACAAACTTCCAGTCCACATGTTTGGGATCTTGTATATAAAATACTTGCTCCACTTGTGATTCTAACACATATACTTCATCAGTCTTTAAGAAGCACTTGTTATTCACACTTATCAAGCCATGGTCATCCACCTTATATCCCCTACCAAGATGATGTACATCAAACTAAGCACATTTGAAAACATATGTGTGATTCCCACCAGGATAAGACAATTTAATCACATCTCTCAAGACCCCATAATATTCTTTATCGGAAATATCATCCCCTCGAACCATAACTCCACTATTTTGAGTTTTTCTATTCTCACATCGATCATCGGTATGAAATCGAAAACCATTTACAATATATCCTGCATAACGCCTCACAACTCTAGAAGGAAAACAAACTAAATTATATATGTCTTTATCAATTCTTCCTTCTTCATGGAGTTTGCGCACCAGTAAGGTAATATAAATAAGATAGTCATTTTTTAAAATATAACTATAAATCAAAGTAATTCCCACAACCACCAAACTTACTCGCTCATATATCCACCTAGAAAAGTGCAATTTATGCCTTCGTTCTACATTCCTAGAATTCTCTTTCTCTAACTCTAGCTTGTGTTCACTACAAAAGAATCATAACATATTTACAAGTAATTAGATGCATTAGAAAGTCAATTGAATAATTAGAAAGCATAAGTGATGGATTGCAAATGAACTTTATAAAACTTACTAACAAATTCCATAAGCTCGTCACAATTTAGGAGAATGTATAAATGGATTTGTTCACTCTCTTCAAGGCTGAGATGTAATGGAACCCCTTGTCCTAAAGGATGCCCAATGGGTCTAAATACATCTAGATTACTTCTCAAAGTGTCGTCATTCTCATTCTCATCATCATCATTTCTCCCTCTACGATTGAATTTAGTGTCTATATTATTCATATATCTTGAGCAAAATGTTAGACACTCATCAGCAAGATAACCTTCGGCAATGCAACCCTCTGGTTGTGCTCTATTTCGAATGTATTTCTTTAAAGTCCGAAGATACCTGGTGTCATCAGAAAGTTGATTAAAAATAACTTGGAAAATTACATAAAGCTGCGTTTCTTAAAATAATTCAGTTATTGTCATACCTCTCAATCGGGTACATCCATCGATATCGAACAGGGCCCGCTATCTTTGCCTCGGCAGCTAAGTGTACCACTAAATGCACCATTACATCAAAAAATGCAGGTGGGAAAACCATCTCTAGCTTGCACAATGTGTAAGGTATTTGTGCCTCCAGATCATGTAATTGCTTCATAGTTATGCTCTTTGAGCAAAGATTTCGGAAAAAAGAACTCAGCTCAACTAAAGGCTCGTATACACTATTTGGCAAAAAGCCTCGAGTTGCAAGAGGAAGAAGTTGCTCAATAAAGACATGATGGTCATGACTTTTCATACACGAGATTTTTTTCCCACCATCTTTTACACAACGAGATATGTTTGACATATATCCATCAGGAGACTTGATCCCTGCAAACATCTCACATACTGCAGCTTTAGCATTTGAATTCAAGGAATAAGATGCTACAGGAATGCGTACTTTGTCTCCGTCTAAACTTGGGTGGAGCTCATCCCGGATGCCCATATTTATCAAATCAATTCGAGCCTTAACTGTGTCTTTCGTCTTGCCTTTAATATTCATCAAAGTACCCAAGATATTATCAGACACGTTTTTTTCAATATGCATGACATCCAAATTATGTCGTATCTTATGTGTTCTCCAATATGGAAGCTCAAAAAAAATACTTTTCTTGTGGAAACCATACCAACTATTTGAGGCATCCCATTTTCTTTTTTGTCCAGTAACCTTACCAAATTTCTCCTGCTCAAATTGATTGAAACAGTCTAATATTTCATCCCCGGTTAAAGGAACAGGTGCAAACCCTTTTTCCTTTGTATTATCAAATGATTTGCCATCCTTTCTCCACTTATGATTATGAGACACCCAACGACGATGACCTAAGTAACCACCTTTATTCAATAGTGAAGTGCGCCTAGTATCCTTATGGCAAGATGGACAAGCATAGTGACCTTTAGTTGACCAGCCCGATAAGTCAGCATAGGCGGGAAAGTCATTAATAGTCCATAGAAGCATCGCACGCATCAGAAAATTTTGCTTTGAATAAGCATCATATGTTTCAGCCCCAATCTCCCACAACTCCTTTAACTCTTCAATTAAGGGTTGCAAGTATACATCTATGTTTCTTCCAGGGCTTGTGGGTCCAGGTATGAGTAAAGACAAGAGGAAAGATTGTGGTTTCATGCATAACCAAGGAGGCAAATTGTAAGGAATGAGAACAACGGGCCAAATACTATGTTGTGAATTCTCAAATGGTTGAAAACCATCACAAGCTAATCCAAGCCTAACATTTCGTGCATCTCCTGCAAATGAAGTATAGTTTTCATCAAAAGATTTCCAAGCAGGAGAATCAGAAGGATGCCTCATAAACTCATCGTCTAGCTGCTCTTCCTTATGCCACCTCATATCTTTCGCCGTCTTCCTAGACATATATAACCTTTGCAGCCTACATGTGAGTGGAAAGTATCACAACACCTTATGAGGTACTTTATTCCCCTTAGAAAGACCTTTGTCAACATTCTTGTACCTAGGTGAATCACAAGTTGGACACCTATCTAATTGCGCATTTTCTTTCCAATAAAGAATACAATCATTTTGACAAGCATCAATCTTCACACACTCAAGACCCAAATCAGATATCAATTTCTTTGCCTCATAATAGGAATTAGGAAGGGAAGTTTTCAAAGCTTGACCTTGTAATTTGAGCAAACTATCAAAAGAGCTATCACTCCAATTATTTAAAACCTTCAAATGCAACAGTTTCACGAGATAAGACAGCTTTGACATCGTTGTGCCACTGGTTCTTAGTGGCTCTTGATATTCTTTCAAGAGACGGTAAAACTTAGCAGCATCTCCTTTAGGTTCTTCATTAAGCTCATCATCATTCCTATTCCCTGCCTCAGAAAGCATACCTAGTACTCCACAAGCATCTTCTAACATATTGATTTCACTATCACCAGTGTCAATCTCATCTTTATTTCCCATCTCATTAGTGTTTCCGCTACTAGAATGATTTATTTTTTCACCATGAAGGTCCCATGTAGTGTAATTCTCATACATTCCCGACTTCAATAAATCAAATCTCACATCACACCTTCTTTTAAAGACTAAATTACGACAATTGTTGCAAGGACATCTAATGGTATCAATATGTGCACCCTCCAAGATATTAGAAAATGCAAATTTCAAGAAATCGTCAACACCCTCCCGATACTCAGGCAATGAACGATCATTTATTTTCATCCATTCCTTATTGAAAGCCATTTCCTAATCAAATAGTAATAAGTTAATAAAAAGGAACCATACCTATCATGTACCTAAACATAAGAGCATGTGCAATCTCATAAATATGACGCAGCCTTTAAACGACAAGAAAACAATGATTTTAGTGCAATAAAAGCTAAAACAAAGACTAAACAACTTCCCATTCAACTAAATAATTGATTGCTTATACAAAAACCATTCAACCACACAACTTTCTACTCCTAGTTTATTTTAACTAGACAGTAGGCACAATGTAGCAGAGGGGGGCAATTAGATCAACTAATTGAAAATTAATATGAATTTCCACGGTATGGGGTTATTACTCAAAGAGAGATAGAAATTAAGGAATTTTTTATATTAAATAAACTAGGAAATTGAAAGATTTTACCTAGATCTGACAAGAATTGGAAGACCCAGTTGAGATTTTATCACAATACTGGTATGAATTTGCTACATCTTGACTAATGAGGATTACTTTACTTGTAAATCCAAAATTGCTAATAAATTAATACATGAGAATTAAATGGGCATATGCGGATAAGTGAGGCCATAACCTACTTCTGTTGGCTTTCAATTTTTTTGCAGTTGGGGAGTTGATATTCCAGACGTCAACATTACTTGAACAAGATTACTTTACAGCTAAATTAAAATAGTATAATTACGGACTTGATCGAGGTGTTGGTTGGACAATTGATCTTTTGTAGTTGATCAATGCAAGTATTAGCAAGCAAAAGTGTACAAAAAATCAACAGAAATTCAAGGGCTCAAGTAAGAAACAGCAAGCAAAAATTTATGCCACAGAATTGAAGCAATGATAAGGGAAAATTAAGGTTATGAATGAACACACGCTGAAGTTGTAAATTAGTAGGAAATAAACTTCAAACAGGAATTGAGAGCAGACTAGAAAAGAGCTTCGATGTATGAATACCTTGATGATGCGAACAAGGAAGAGATAATAAATCAGGAATTAAGAGCAGAAAACAAAGCCTCTGTAGACTGTCAACCTTGATAGCTTCAACAATCACACTGCAAAAACACAAAAGTTTGATCAAGAGATAATAAATCATGCACACTATTCTTAATTTATATTCACATAAACCGTTTTAACTAGGCAATTTAGTTTATATATTCTAACTATATTATTGATTATTCTTGTATTTGTATGTTTATTTTACCTTATATTCTCTATATATAATGTGCAAATGCTCATATGCAGTAAAAAGGAACATCCTAACAAACCCGTTAAAGCCCCAATCCAGCCAGATGTTAAAGATCCAAGAATAGGTATCAAATGCCTTTTCAAACACCATGTTCTAGTAATTATTTAAGAACACCAAGCAAAGCACTGAACATCATTTTGTTGTCAAAATCCCAATTCCTAATTAATTTATCTAAATATCCTAGCTTGCAATTATCTAACTAAAAGCTTCTAAGTAATATTATTCACATAACGAAGCACACACACATCTAATTTTAAGTTTTCTAAAAACTTTCTAATATTTAAGAGTTACATCTAACAACTTTCTAGTTAGTAACAAACTAGGATTTTATGCTTTCTAACAGTATATTCAGTCACTTGAAAGATTTTCTTGCTTGTGTAAAATATTTATTATGGTTAAAAAAACAAATTGAAAGAAAAATTCTGAAATTGAAACCCTAAAAGGCTGAAGCGGTGGCTCATATAGGTACCTGAACGTTCTTGACAGAAATAGCCCACAACAGAGGCATTAGCGTCTCAAGGCGGTGCAATCTCCAGATCTGGAACAAATACTATGGCAGGAGTTAACAAAATCATAGAAATAATACACAGAAGAATGAAGAGAAGTAGTGTTGAGATAGGGAAGCACAAATAAAGCCCAAATAACAAAGCTGAATTAAAGGATTTAAACCAAATATCAAAATCAATGTATTCTTTCTCGTTCAAATCTAAAAATCTGTTCATCACTCCAACAATTATCAATCAGTTTCAAAGATTATCAATCCCTAACAACTTAATCCCCAAATTTTTGCAATTTCCATTCAAATTAAGCAAAACCCTATATTCCAACTTGAACAAAATAAAAATAGGGAATTAGAGTGGTACCAGGGTGGCGGTGCTTCAGGTCGACCGGTCGGAACTCAGGCGGACTGACGTCGGAAGGGGTCGTTGACGGACAAACAGAGAGGGAGAGCAAGCAGGAGGCGCTGCTGCAAGTCGAGCGACTGGGCTTCTACTGCGCTCTGCTGTGTACCGAGCAAGCGACTAGAGAAAGAGCTTCCTTACTCAAGGATGAGGGTGAGATTCCGCCAGAAATTCGAACCAGTAGCGAGCACAAAGAAGGGTTAAAGCCGGGGAGATTTTGTCGAAAGAGAGAGATCGAGAAGCCTCCAAGGGTTTGAGAACTGGCGGGGTGGATACTGATAGGGCGGGTGAATTGAGATTGGGAATTAGGAATTGGAAAGCTTTTAAGTAAATTAAGTCAAAAAAAAATTTTTGGCAACAATAATATCGTTGCCATAAATATATAAAAACATATGCAACGACATTTGTCGTTTCTAAATTACACAATCCCAAGGAGGGAAATTTCCAAAGGCCCGCGCAATTAATTTGGGGGAGGGAAAAAATATTTTATTTTTAACAACGACATTTGCGTTGCTATTACTAATTTTTGCAACGACTACAAAGTCGTTTCGAAAACTTTGTTGCGAAAAAGGGTTTTTCTTGTAGTGGACACATCATAATGATGAAATCATAACGTATACAACTAATTAAAGGAGATCAAATCCATTGGGTTCGAGCAGTATGATCAAGCATAATTAACATATATATTTATTCTACATGGAAAACTGCCAATAAGTTCGAGTTGGACTACATGCTTCTATCATTTTCAAGCAATATATAATTCTGATTCGTAGGCTAATATTTAGTTGTGAACAATGTAGGTGTTATGGCCTGTAACCAGAAATTAAGAAAGATAGAGAAATAGAGAGAGAGAGAGGAAGAATAGAGGGAAGAATTTGAGAGAGAGGATAACAGATTGTATTCTTCGATAATTCTGTTACAGAACTCATTCTCTCTATTTATACATGTACCCCCATTCTCTACTAACCAAATGAATTATGATCTAATCACTTGATTAATACTATTACATTCCAGACTTATACATGTAACATTGCCCCTCTCCTTAAGAGACTTGTCCTCAAGTCATCTTACAAAAATCCGGAAATTGCTGAAGAATATGACCAGCTTGTTCCCATGTAGCTTCTTCTGGAGCTAAATTCATCCACTGAATCAACCATTCCGTTACAGGTTCACCTTGTTGTAAGTACTTGACACGAGTGTCCAAAATTGCTTGAGGAGCTGTCAATATCTCACCATCAGCATTAGTAACAGGTACACCCTGAGGCTGAACATCAGGTCCCACTCGTTTTTTAAGCTGTGAAATATGGAAGATAGGATGAATCCGAGATTCTGCTGGTAACTGTAATTTGTAAGCTACCTTGCCAAATTTCTCCAAGACCTTGAAGGGTCCATAATATCTAGAACTGAGCTTGACATTCTTCCTTAACGCAGCTGATATCTGTCGATAAGGTTGGAGTTTTAAGTAAACCATATCACCAACTTCGAACTCCCTCTCAGTTCTATGAGCATCAGTAATTTGCTTCATACGTGCTTGGGCTTGCTGCAAATTTTCCTTCAACTTGCTAACCATCAACTGTCTCTCTTGTAACCAGTCTTCTACTGAAGCTGTAGAAACAGACACATTCCATACCCCTAACTGAGGAGCTACATAGCCATATAAAGCTTGAAATGGTGTAAGCTTCAAAGCCGTGTGGTAGTTAGTATTATACCACCATTCAGCCAAGGTTAACCAATTAAACCACTTCTTAGGACAAGAAAATGTCATACTCCTCAAATAAGCTTCCAAGCACCTATTAACCCTCTCTGTTTGGCCATCTGTCTGAGGGTGAAACGCAGTGGACAACTTCAACTTTGTTCCCATTGCCATGAATAGCTCTTGCCAAAAATGACTCACAAACACCTTATCTCGATCAGAAACAATGCTCCTTGGAAGACCATGCAATTTAAAGACGGTATCCATAAACATATGTGCCACCTTTGCTGCTGTAAATGGATGACTAAGCGCCACAAAGTGAGCATACTTTGTAAAACGATCCACCACTACCATTATAGTATCTTTGCCCATAGATTTAGGCAACCCCTCAATAAAATCCATGGAAATATGTTGCCAAGCCTGATCAGGAAGCTCCAAAGGCTGTAATAACCCCGGATAAGCCACATTTTCACCCTTGTTGCGTTGACAGTTATCACAGTTTTTCACAAATTTCTCCACTGTGCTTCTCATATCCGGCCAATAAAAAACAGTCTTCAATCTCTGATAAGTGCCATGTATCCCAGAATGCCCTCCCAACGGAGAGTCATGCAAGGTTGATAACAATTTATGCCTCAAATCAGAAGAAGACCCAATATAAATCCTGCCTTTATATCTCAACAACCCATTCACAACAGAATAATGTGGATTAGAAGATATTGCTGTAGATGCTAATAACTGAGTTACCTCTTCATCTTGAGCATAACTGTGTAATACTTCAGTTAACCATTGAGGTTGCACAACCGAAATAGCACAAACAACAGACTCACACTCAAATTGTCTGGAAAGAGCATCAGCCACCCTATTCTCAACCCCCTTTTTATATTCAATAGAATAAGACAAACCCAACAACTTCCGAACAGCCTTCTTCTGCAACTGAGTAGTTAACTTCTGATCAAGAAGATACCGAAGCGATTGGTGATCTGTCTTGATGAAAAAATGAGCAGGCTCTAAGTAATGGCGCCATTTATCCACGGCCAATAAAATTGCTAACAATTCCTTCTCATATGTTGAGAAAAACAAACTCCTCCCATGTAATGCTTTACTGATGAAAGCTAAAGGACGTCCATGTTGCATTAACACCGCTCCAATGCCAGAATTACAAGCATCAGCTTCAACAGTAAAAGGCAACTCAAAATTTGGCAATGACAATACCGGAGCAGAAGTCATAATCTGTTTCAATTGTTGAAAGGCGAATTCAGCTTCCATGTTCCACTTAAACTCATCCTTCTTAAGCAATTCTGTTAGAGGTCTAGCAATCCCTCCATAACCCTGAATAAACCTTCGATAATAACCCGTCAAACCCAAAAATCCCCTTAATTCCTTGACACTGCTAGGAGATTTCCAACGCACCATAGCTTCGATTTTAACTGGATCCGTAGCAACCCCTTTTGTTGAAATCAAATGCCCCAAATACTCTACTTGAGGTTGAGCAAAAGAGCACTTACTACGTTTAGCAAACAGTTGATGTTCTCTGAGCAACTGCAACACAACTTTAAGATGCGCCAAATGCAGGTCCAATGAAGCACTATACACCAAAATATCATCAAAGAAAACTAGGACAAACTTCCTCAAATAAGAAGCAAAGACCTGATTCATCAATGACTGAAAAGTCGCTGGCGCGTTGGTCAAACCAAAGGGCATGACCCTGAATTCGTAATGTCCCTGATGAGTCCGGAAAGCAGTTTTCTCAATATCACGTTCAGCCATGCGTACCTGATGGTACCCTGCTCTCAAATCCAGCTTGGAATAATAAGAAGCACCATGCAATTCATCCAAGAGTTCCTCAATATGCGGAATTGGAAACTTATCTTTAACTGTAATGTCGTTCAACCTCCTGTAATCGATGCAAAACCGCCATGTTCCGTCTTTCTTTTTAACTAACAGAGTAGGAGAAGCAAACGGGCTTTGACTAGGCCTGATGATTGAAGACTGCAACATCTCCCTTACCTGCTTCTCTATTTCTGTTTTCTGAAAATGGGGATATCGATATGGTTTAGCACACACCGGTGAAGCTCCCTCCTTCAAAGTAATAGAATGCTCGTGACCCCTTATCGGAGGTAACCCTTTTGGTTCCTCAAAAACATCCCCATACTCAGTCAACAACTGTTGCACTTCAAGTGGTTCAGAAATAGCCTGCCCCTGCACCGAAAAAATCCTGGCCACTTGAGTGATGAAAAGAGGAATTTTTTTAGTTAACAATCTCTGTAACTTTTTACCCGAAATCATCTTTAATGTAGCTTCCTCCTTATCCCCACAAATCTCTATTGTTTTCCCATTAACTACAAAAGAAATTTTCAGCTTCTTGATGTCAAACAATACTGGACTGAACTCCCAAAGCCAATCTCCTCCTAAAATCATATCACAACCTCCCAACTTAAGCAATCTCAAATCATGCTTGAATTTATGCCCCTGCATTGTCCACATGAGCCCTTTGCACACCTGAGTACAATACATTTTCTCCCCATTTGCCACACAAACTTCCAAGGTTGAAGCACCCTGAATATTGACATTCATCTGTTTAATCACCCTGGGATCTAAGAAGCTATGAGTTGCACCACTATCTACCAAGATAGTGATTTCCTTCCCCTTAATATCACCTCTAATTCTGATTGTAGTTTTTGGATTTGTACCTGCTATGGCGTGCACATACACCTCCTGATCATTAGCAATATCACCATTATCTAATTGCTCCTCAGCTTCTTCGATCTCCCCAACCCCTGATTCAGTCATATCTTCCAATTGCTCAGCCATTAAACTGTGCAGCGTTTGCGTCTTGCAACGATGTCCGACAAAATATCTATCTCCGCACCTGTAACACAAACCCTGTTGCTTCCTTGCTTCAAATGAAGTATTATTAACAGATTTTTTCCCATCCAAAGTACCAGAGACTCTAACTTGGCCAACCAAATTAGGTTTCTGAAGATTCCTGCTGTCAACTGTCGTTGATTTACTGTTTTGAAAATTCGAAAATGGCGGCTTCAATGGTGGTTTACTGATTTTGACGATAGCCTGTACAGCATCATAATGAAGCTTGGCCTGCTCATAAGCCATAGCCAAATCTGAAGGTCGACTTAGCTTGACCAACGATCTGATTTCCTCTTTGAGGCCACTGACATAACTCGACACAAAATATGCTTCCGATAAATGAGGATCATACGTCAACACGCAAGCTCGGAGTTCCTCAAAACGCTCTGTATAATCCTCCACCCCATCTTTCTGCACCAGTTTGTTAAATTCTTCAATCACCTCAACTCCTTGCTTTTCTCCAAACCGTGCACAAATAGCCTCACCCAATTCTATCCAAGAAATCTTCGGCTTCTGCAAAAGGAATCCCTGTAACCACGTATCAGCTCTTCCAGTCACATAAATTGAAGCCAACTCGATTTTCTGCGTTTCTTGAATACCAAAAATCGCAAAGTAGCGATCGCATTTCCGGATCCAACTTCGAGGTTTGGAACCATCGAAGAAAGGGAAATCTACTTTGGGAAATCGATTTCCTCCAGCACCAAACAACCAAGAACTCCTATAACCTGAATCTTGTACCGGATTCGATGAATTAATCCCAATTTGAACTCCCGGAAGTCGATCCGATGTTCTGCCTGCACCAAGAACACTCGGTCTTTCCCCACTCCCTGAGATTTGATCCCGATTTGCCTCCTGCACTGAAGGACTTGGCGATGGCGACTTCTCCGCTTGAAATGACGACATAACAAACTCTGATAATCGATTCAGAGTCTGATCGATCCTATCCAGCTTTTGATCAGTCGAAGAGAACCTGACTTGATCCTCCTCCTGCCGCTTCTTGGTTGCCGAGATGAATTCCTGTGTCGCCTCCATGAACTTCTGATTTCCCGCTTGATTGTCTAGTACCAATTTCTGCAACTGTTGAAGTTGAATTTCATTCCTGCGAATGTTCTCTTCAACCGTGCGAAATCTCGTTCCATCCGCCATAGGTTCTAGATCGTAGAGCTCTGATACCAAATGTTATGGCCTGTAACCAGAAATTAAGAAAGATAGAGAAATAGAGAGAGAGAGAGGAAGAATAGAGGGAAGAATTTGAGAGAGAGGATAACAGATTGTATTCTTCGATAATTCTGTTACAGAACTCATTCTCTCTATTTATACATGTACCCCCATTCTCTACTAACCAAATGAATTATGATCTAATCACTTGATTAATACTATTACATTCCAGACTTATACATGTAACAGTAGGATTGAGTAACTGCATTAATTAAACAAAAAAGAAATTCTTATAGGAACAGTTCCCTACGCAGCGGAATAACGAACACACGGAATATAAAGACCGATAATAAACAAGGAGATGATTCCTTTATAGAGGACCTAGCTTGATGCGTCCCGACCCTTACTCTAGCCCGTTTCTAACGAGTCTCAAGCGTCCAAGACCTTGGTTCTCGCCTTGGATCCATACTTAGTCATTTTTATCATAATATTAATATTACTATATTTAACAGTTGTTTGTTTGGGTCTTTCCATTTATAGTATGTTTCTTATTTTGGCATTATGGACCTATTGGATGTGTGCTCCTTGTATGCTTACTTGGGTCGATTCGTTAGGTCAAATATTAGGGTTTTTGTTAGTTTCTCTATTTAAGTTCTTCATGTACTCGGTTTAATTACGTCAAGATTAATCAAGAAAGAGAGTATTGAGCCAAAGTCTCCCCCATCTTGATCCAACGCCAACCCCTTTCTTACCCTCTTTCAACGCCCCCTTTCTAATCCTTGTCTCACCAACGTGAGCATAAGAGACTCATGTGACCATCATATTCGTCTTGTATTTATCCTAGTTACACGATTTGGAGAAGATCCCAACATCTTGAGCCTAGATCGGGCCAATCGCGATTCGACCCCTAGTCAGATTGCATCAACTGGTATTAGAGCCCAAACGACTTGTAGTGTGTCCCTCCTCCAGTTTACTCAGACTCACCTTTGAGTTTTCATGTCACGACGTCCCTATGCTATGGGATGCAACCACTGCGAAGACCGACGCTTGATGTCACGCCATAGTTCCACCAATTATCATCATGTCCCAAGCTATACTAGATCTATTCCTTGGTGTCGTTGATGCTAACCCTTTGCACAAACCCGCTTGTTGGTGCTCGACGCTCAATCGCAAGTCTTGTGAAGACCAAAGTCGCCCAGGATCCACGTCCCCATGTTGAGTCCTACCACGCGCGCATGCTTCCTAGGCGTCCAAGACTTATTGGTTGCTTTCGAACTGCGTTGCTACTCACCAAAACCCTAGGTCATCAACCCAAGATTCTAGGCTTGATTGACTCTAATTTTGGAAAGGAGATCTTCCTTGATTGGTCGGCCACCCTAGCCTATCTTGGTAGTTATTTCTTGCCCGATTTGACTCCTTAATTTAAGGATCATGTTGGCCTAATTAGTTGGCACATCTTGAGTATAATATATCATATCTGCTTGTTTTCATCATTGTAAAGATTTTATGGTTATAAAATATCTCGTAGTATAAAAAAACTAACTCTAGGTTTCTCGTGGGGGTGATGTCCATTCAATAGAGAACATTATTTTAGAAGATTATTTTCTCGGAAAAAAAAGGTTTCCCTAGACGAGCCATAACTTAGCCCCTTTTCTCAGATCTTCCATGAGATCGGCCACCTCGACAAGTTCCGTGTCGTGACCCTAGTTAGATCATACCCCCTGGCTTCCGTAGAATAGAGTTGCTTACTACAACGAGTCTCTACCACCCCGGCATCGCTCAATATACCAAACTTGATACCACCAACATGTCACAACACCTACCCCTTAGGCATGAATATGGTCTAAAAGAAGGTCCATCAGCCTCTACTTCGGCAGATGCATGAGCACCAAAGAAGGTTCACTGCCTCATTATATGTGACTCATTTCTTGATTATGAGATCATGGAGGAGGTTGCCTTACAACCGACACACCAGAACCGTCGCAAGAAGTGTCCTCGAAGGTTTTGCTCAAATTTTTTTATAATTTCTTCAAAACAATTCATGTTGAGTTGGGCCTGAAAAAATTGGCCTTAGTCGAGCAGTACACACATTCGGTTTCATTCCTCGACGCGCTAATGGAGTCACTCGACACTCACCAGGCATCCGATGTCCAAATAGGATCAAATTTTGTGGATCCTATTCTTTATCCTAAATAAGACCTTATGTAAAGTTTGGCGTTGTTTGGAGAAAAAATGGCCATCAAGTGCCTACGGCCCTTCCCTTGTTCCCTTGCACAACAAGCCTTTTCTGACGCTCACTAGGCAAACATCGAGCAAATTATGTCAATTTTTGAGGACATCTAAGATTTTGAAATTGAAGATGCCTTGAAATTTTTGGCCAAGTTTGGGGAGGTTTGCACAACAAGTGCCCACAACCCACCTCGTGTGCCCATGCGTCTTCGCCTTTTCCCAACGCTTCCCCGACCATTGTTGTGAAAACTAAGTCAAACTTGGTGGACACTCTAGATACAATAAAAGATGACCTTCCACCAAGTTTTATCCAAATTGGAGCTGAATTTTGTGTTGAACACCTTATGGGCACTTCTCTTATGCCTTGTCGAGCTTTCCCCCCGACACTCCCAAGCTCGAAGGGGGGATTGCTTTAAAACTAGGGGGGGTGATGTGATCCAACCCTTGATCTAGCCCAGTTTTGAGGAGTCCCAAGCAGGTGTAACACCCTGACTTTCCACAGGGCGCTACGTGGTAGTAGACCTTCCAAGTACTACTTAGGTGGGTTGACAACAACACTTTAGGATCTTACAACGCGAGCACGACGAGAAAACAAGTAAAACATCCAACTTTTAGATTTATAAAACTGAATATGAAACATGTTTGAATGCCCGAATGCATACACAAAACTACCAAGTAACCCTTCCCGAATTTTCCTCAAAATATTCCCAACAACACTTAAAAAAATTACAATTAAAATAATTCAACAGAACTAATAATAATAATAATAATAAATCCCCCCGAAGTACACACGAAAAACCCAAACTAATGACACGTGCGTCAACAATCCACTCCACCATCCAGCCAAGGCTCCTGCACGGTTTTCTGTGACATACCTATAACTGGAAAAATAATCCCCAAAGGGTCAGCTACTAATCTACCAAGCTAGATAATATGCGGAAATTATAAGACGTTTAAAAACAATTTCATATAGTCAGCAACCAGAATCCACAATCGCAACCATAACTCTAAAGGCCAATACCTAAATTAGACGGTTAGTCACACATAAGCCAAACACACATACACACAATCGAACAATTAAAGCAACATAACTCATTCTCCATCTCGTATTCCAAACCACAGTGCGGAGGCAGGCCCTCCCACTCCTCGATCACATCACTTCTTTCTTCTAACCCCGGCTAAGCCTCCACTGGAGCACTTGCCAAAACACATAGATAGCATTTTCTGTTGAAGGGGCACAATTTCTCTGTCACACGGACCATACATAGGCAACTGTTCCTCTCCATCAACTACGATGCCCGTGCCGGAAACGGTACCAACATAGAGAAAACGTTCGAAAAACTTTGGACGATAAAACACATTTAAAACCAACTTTTCACACATCATCACAAGCAATCCCAAAACCAATCCTACAATCACGACATAAAATCTAACAAGGCAGAATAGAACCGAGCAAGTCGAAGACGACTTACCTCAAAAAGATCCCGAGTAAAGTGTTGAGCGCAAACAGACACTAGAAACCTAAGGAACGTACACAAACATAATTAAGTAACTAACTAGTCGAACAACACATACTAGTTAGAGACTAACAATCCCCACCTAAACCGATCGAAAATCTACAAAATCATCAAACCTAACGAACCCAATTATTTGATCGAACTAAGAGAACTCAATTGAACTATTCCAGAAATTCAAACAACCTCCCAATATTTCCTATCTACGTACGAACACAAAAGCAATCTTATTGAAATCATTAGCTTGATTACCATACATACGTGTACATGATTAACCTATTAACTAGTGTAAATATAACTAAACTTACTCACCCAATTGCTAAACCAATCAAATTATTATCTTAACCTAATTAATTTAACCCTTTTTTTCCAACTAAATACATGTCCAGCCTATATATATACACATATCGATTGAACCATCAACACTAATTCCCCTTTATACCAAATACCAAACCCGATTGGATCGAACCCCCACACATGATTCCATGTACCAATTACTTCTCAACCGATTCTACTCCATAATAGAGACGCAACTAAGCTAGACTATAATTAACTACACAAGAAGCGTTCAGCCTCCGCCTAGACATCTTGATCGGCGACTCCCCTATAGAAGTTAAATTACAGCTTAAAGCAAGAAAAGCTCGTACCTTTAAACCATCATGGAAGTGGATTGCTCACGGAAAAATAGGACGGAGGAGGTCGAGGTTGAAGGCGACGGTGAATTGTGGCTTGCCGGTTTCTCCAAAAGAGGACCGAGAATTAGGGTCGAGTTGAAATTCAGAAGAAAATATGGTCGATCTTGTTCAGTTTTGAGTAGATATAAAAAGGTTAAATAATCTTCTTAACTAACTAGGAAGATATGATTATTTGGTTAAGAAGATATGGCCTAAAGCCTACCGGCTTTTAATATATATATATATATATATATATATATATATATATATATATATATATTATCTTGGATAATATAATGGTAATTCTAGTAGCTTATAATTATTTAATCTTCTATCCGGACTTACTTGCAGACTGAGTCAAAAGTTTACTTGTAAATTAAGAAAGGCGTTTCCCGGCGTTAAAGAAAGTGATAACTCGACTATTACAGCAAGGACGGACACAATGGTGGGTTGGGGTAGGTCCCAGTCCACCCTAAGAAATAAAAAAATAATAAATATAGGGTAAATTTAATAATTAAAAAAAAATAAGGTTAATATAGTAGTTGATTGTTTAGGTCTTTTCATTTATAGTTGATAGTCCGTCCTGGTCCCAAGTATCCAAGACTTTGGCGCCCACGTTGGATCCATGCTTAATTATTACTATATTTAATTAGTAGTTGATTGTTTAAGTCTTTTCATTTATAATATGTTTCTTATTTCGGTATTATGGGCCTATCGCATGTGTGCTCCTTGTATGCTTACTAGGACCAGTCCGTTGGGTCAAGTATCAGGGTTTCTGTTAGTTTCGCTATTTAAGCCCAACTCATGTACTCGTTTTAGTTACGTCAAGTTTAATAAAGAAAGAGAGTGTTGAGCCAGAGGCTCCCCATCTTGATCCGACGCCAACCCCTTTCTAGCCCTCTTCCGATGCCAACCCCTTTCTAGTCCTTGTCTCACCAATGCGAGCATAAGAGACTCGTGCAACCATTACATTGGTCTCGTATTTATCCTACTTACACCATTCGGAGAAGATCCCATCATCTCGAGCCTAGATCGGGTTAATTGCAGTTTGACCCCTATTCGGATTGCATCAATTGGTATTAGAGCCTAGATGGCTCGTAGTGTATCCCTTTTCCGGTTTACTCAGACTCACCTTCTACTTGGGGCGCAAGTCTGATTTTCCAATGATGAGCGTTCCGTAGTGTGCTGGCTTCACTCATGGACACTTATGCCCTTCTTCATATGATGAGCAAGACAGTTCCACAAAGGAATCTTTTGCCCTTCTTCACTTGACACGTAATCCTAGCTTGCTTAGAAAATGTTTCCATAGGTTTGCAATTCGTTTCCTTTGTAGTTCCTATAACTCTTTTTTTCCCTAAAATACTGATATAAGTACTTAGTTCTTAATGTCGATTGTTATCATCAAAACTCATAGAGGGACATGTTCCACTATTTGAAACTTACCTAATATTGTTCCAACAAATAAGATGCACTCTCTAGTTATTTTGATGCATATTCGGTTAGTTTAGATGTACATACATAAATAAGACATACTTTTGTCCATCAATTTTGATTTGTATGTGCATCAAAATCAACTAACTCATTTGTGCATTGATTTTTTATCGTCATTGTGCATGAAATTCGAACTACTTTTTTAATCTTATTTATGTGCATCAAATAAGTTTTTTGCTTATAAGTTAGTTTTGATGCACATGCCATCAGTTTTGATGCACATTCATGAATAAGATACACTTTTTGATTATTTGAAGCATATTCGGCGAGTTTTTATGAACATACATACATACAAAATAAAAACTTTTTCGGATATTTTAATGCACATAAAAGTGGTTTTGATGCACAAACAAATATCTATGCACATAGTTCCAATGCACAATCTGACAGTTTTGTTGCAAACGCAAACAAGATGCACTTTTTAGTTGTTTAATCGCACACATAGATAATTTTGATGCATATAGTGCGTTTAGCTTGAATGCATCTACGACTAATTTTTTTCCACAAATATATAGAGGTGAGTTCAAGTAAATCGACTATTATTGTGATACTGGGCGCATAGTTTATATTCATGATTTTGAGTTGTATATTCATTGTGCTATATGATTATATTCATATTTTTGAGTTGCATATTCATTCTTTCCATATTACAATGTATTCATGTTTATAAGTCGCATATTCATATTTTTATAATATTTTATTTTTTAAGATTTCTTAATATTCCATCTATTTATCATGCTTATAGAGTTACATAGTTATATTTTTAAGTTGCATATTCATAAAAGTGCGTAACTCAATAGAATGAATATGCAACTCAAAACATGAATATAGTCATATAAAATCATGAATATGCAACTCAAAATCATGAATATAAACTGGGCGTACAATATCACAATAGTATGTCGTCAATTTTAATACACATTTGGTCATTTTTTATGCCCAAAATATTAATCTTGATGCATAAAAAACAATTTTAATGTACATCTTACACGTCCAGTTTAAAAAATGCGATTAATTCGTCAAATATCTGTGTGTGCTTTTCCTTTATTAGTATTGATTCACGCACTTAATTTCTTTCGATCCAACCACTCATATTTTTTCCATTTCACATAGGAACATTCATTCGTATTTCATCCAAAACCCATTTATAGCTAGCCTATAACCAGTGTTCTAAAAAACGCTAGGCGGGAGTTAGATGGTGAGCTGGGGCCTAGCACCAAGACGACTAGGCGGGAGCCTAGGTGGAATCTGGGCGGATTAGGTGGAGTGGTTTGATTTTTTTTATATAGGATTATTATTTTTAATTAGTAAGAATATATAAATAAAGAATAATCCTATTATAATGTCTTTGTATAAATTCAAGCCTATAGCCTTCTTAGAGTCCACCCAAGCTAACAAGAAGGTTGCCTAGCCCGCCTAGAAGGCCGCCCAACCCGCCTAATCCGCCTAGCCCGCCTAACTCGCACAACTTTCTTAGTCCACCTAGGCGCCCGCCCAGCCCGCCTAGCCGCCCAGAACACCGCCTAGGGCAAAATCGGGACGGTGGACTACTGCCCAACACCTAGACGGCCGCCTAGACCGTTTTTTAGAACAGTGCCTAAAACTCTATAAGTAGTTTAAATATATGCTCATTTTGAATGAAAATTAATCTTATTTAACTATGTATATAACAAGTTTCCTCGTAAAAAAACATAATTGTGGTGATTTTTTTAATCGTTAGATGAACAATATTTTTAGTTGCTTTTTTCGTAGACTAGGCTTTTTCATGTGAACTTTTTATCGAAGCATTGGCTTTTAAGCATAGTCTATTCTTGTACATTCGATTTCGCAGTTCATACTGCACGCGACAAATTATTTTAGACTCGTCTACTAAATTGTTCAATCTGATTTAAATAATTGTTCAAATTTAAACCACAACATGATGATGTATCGCATTAGTGAAAGTACTTTCACCTTCTTGATAATGGTTAAATAATGTTCCGGCCTTTCTAGGGGAATGGTAAAACAAATTAGTTTGGCCCTTTCGGTATGATAAGTTTTTAAATTTATAAAAAAACTTATTAAATAGAAGGCAATAAGGATATTTTTTTTGGGCTTCCTAATGTATCTCTCAATCAATATGGATTAAAGATTATTTTTTTTTTCGGTTCAAATTCGATAGATTTGGTTAGAAAATCTATAAGTAATTAAAAAACTTTATAGTAATTTGGTGAACCATTGAAAATAATTATACAGAAAAAAAAATAGAAATAGATTTAGTGAGAGAAAGATCTCATCTTAACCATTAATTTTTTTATTACAAATGAGATCTTTCTAATATGGATTAAAGACTAACTATTTTTAATCCTTTATTAGGCAAGGCAAAGGTGTTTTACTTGCGAAGAAAATTGAGCTTTACTTGCTTTGTAAGCATGACTTACTTGTATTGCAAGTTTGTTTTACTTGCATTGCAAGTATTTTTTACTTGCGGTGCAAGTTTGAATTCTCTTTTGTCGGATGGCTCGCTATTAATGTTTGTAATAATTTTCCAACGAGATGGAGATTGGTCGGTACGTATCGGACCGAGTTATATGAGATCATATCACTTGGTTATATGAGACTTCTAAAGATCCTTCATCTCGGTGGAGGGAACGTCAGCTGTCCATTTCGCACACCCCATGCTGGGTTGACTCGTTGCATGCGTAGCTATTCATTTTAATGCTTTACTGACCCCAATTCCGACTTTTTTTGCTCTTCATTTAGAGGATTTGTACTTCCTTAGTCATTTCTACTTGGTCTTGTGTGGCTCCTTTGTTTACCCTCTTAGTCGTTCACATCTGTCGTTTTCTTAACGGCCTCTCAGACTACCATTCTTGTTTGGTACTTCGAATTTTTACCTGTTTCAAAAAAAAATAAAATATTTATATTCGGTGTTCATATCATATATCCTAAGAACATATGTTAAAAAAACTGAAATAAAAATAATCATCATTCGTTTCTGCATAAATATACACATGGATAAAAATAAATGTCTTCATTGTCTAATCACTACCAAATTAAGTGGAACTCGGCAAATAATTAAAAGTTAAAGCAACAGCCTTTGGCAAAAGTATTTATATTAGTTTTGTAACGAATGTATATTAGTTAATTTCATATTTTATAAATTGAGATAAGTGGTGGCGCCTCTATCATTTACAAGTTAGTGCACACATTAATTTAGGTATGAAATAAAATGAAGAAAACACAAGGAAAAATAAACCTATCAGGAATATTGCTTTGTATGATGTTGAATCTGTCAATTAACTTATATGGTCAAATGGGCAAAGCGTTCTCCATGTATTTTACTTTTTTTTAATCAGTCTATCAATTCACATTTGAATGTACTTAGTTAACACTTACTTTTTTTCTTTTTATATTTTTTAAAAGAATGGGTAATTATCATAAAGAGGGTTAAGAATATGTATCCACATTTAAAAATTATGATTAAACTTATCAAGTATGTAATTCTATTAGTTATTTCACCCATTATTCTATAATGTTGGGTTGGAATTTTATTTGACTTGTATGTTAGACATCGTTACACACAAGAAACCCATTATATCAGCACACAGACGTTTTTTAATATAGTGTCAGAGTAAGTCTAGTCTTGGAACTGTGTCTTAACTGTTTGGGTTGGGCAGTGAGTGATGCTACTCGTTTATTTGTTTGGGTTTGTCCAGTGGGATAAAAAGAGACTAAGATGTTATCACCCGTTATTGAGTTAGCTATAAAAAAATTTGTGATGACATACCCGTTTGTCCAAATAACAACCAGGTCAGACAAGTTACACTTGTGGGGGCATATTGATAATATGTTGTTGTTAAGTCTGAAAGTTGCGATTAAAATTGTCTAGTATATAATCAATTAATCATAAAAGTTACTCCACTCATTATCATAAAATTTTAGGTTAGTATCTCATTGAACTTGTATTTTAGTCACATTAATTACATACACAACCCTCGTGACTATAAATAATATGGAGTAACTCTATGATGACAAAATTATGTGGATGATAAAATTGTTTTAGCATATAATTGTTTAGTTTGATCTTATAAATGGAAAATTAGCTTAATTATGTGGATGAATAAGATGAAAAAACTAAATCCATATATAAAATGAATAATTTTTCAATGATGGGAAACGTTTTTTTTCCACCAGAGATAGAAAGAAGACAATTTTCATATTTTGACTTTTTATTTAAATTTAAAATAAAAATGGGTTATTTATAAATAATTTAATGTATAAATTAAATGAGTTTAATAGCTAAAGCAGGCAAAAATATTTAAAATGATGATTTGCAACTTAATTTGTGTGAATTAGTAGGATCTTACGATCTCACTTTCGATCCTACGATTTTACTACTATCTCGTACGATCCTACTTCTTACGATTTATAACACACGAATTGTTTTGTGAAATTCGAATCGTGGAATCGTAAGATTCGACGCGATTTTGATAACATTGGTCCATATATATAGGAGGATTTCTTTTAAGAGAAAGTAGGAACTAAAGTGCAAATGACCTCTTCGAAAACTCTATGTGTTACCAAGTGTACGGCTTCAAATTGTTTGGCTTTTCCAAGCAATTTAGGGTTAATATAACCATTAAAGAAAATAAATGGCTTTTAATTACTTTTCGTCCTTTCATTTCATTCACGGTGTTTTTAATATGCTATCCTTCGTTCATAAATCAAGTGTAGTTATTCAAATTCTGATTTGGCTCTTATGGGGTGATGATACGTACAATCCGGAGATGAATTGAAAAATGAATGATTCGATATCGAACCCATTTTTAATCTAGGTAGAATTTGAACTTGACCCGAATATATTCGATAGAATAATATGTTAGAGTTTGAGTTTGAACAATTTTAATTGTTAAATAAGGAATTAAAAATTAATATTAAAATTTTCTCTCTCCATATTAACTTACTCCATTATTTAATTATTTTATCTAGAATTTAACAATTTACTATATAAATTTTAAAACTTCATTTATAAAATTTCTAATTATTTATGAGAACAAGACCAAGGATACTAAAAGTGATTCTTACAATATTACAAAATATATATTTAATATTATTACATTTGTTCAATATTTGTTATATGTACGTGAAACAAAAACATGTTTAATCAATAATAACGTTAGTACAGTATAATATAACTATATTTCCTAAAAAAAAAGTATAATATAACTATATTAAAAAATCGCTAACTACAAAAAATTCACAACATTCTCAACTTGAGCATGCTGTCATCAATTCCTTTTTTGGGAAACTATTTTTACAACTACACAGCCTAATACCAACTCTCCTAGCTTAACTTAAATTAGTAGATTTTATAATCAATTCAACCAACAGTTATAGCATTTCTTTTGAATTAATGAGTATTAAATTACGTAACACATTTAACATGTTAAATTCAAACATTAATAATTTGATAATGATGACGCACTATACAAGTATGGCCTAATTCTGGTTCGGCTTATTAAGTTGAGCGTGTCATCACACCAAAAAAACAAAAAAAATCAAGCTAAACAATTTTGTCATCCACATAATTAAGCTCATTTTCCATTTATATACCAACATATTAACACTAATTTCATAAGATTATACAGTTGTACGTACTACATTCTAAAGTCTATATCAATAGAAGCTTCTTCACCAGACCAAACTAATTACGGAGTAATAGATAGTAGAGGCACAAAATCAATCTGGCAAAAAATAATTATTGGTGCTACCAAGTACCAACAATGAAGCTTATGATTAATATCAGAATCTAGTGGCTAACATTGACATAGATATATGTAGTCTATATATTTGAGGCTTATCAAAGTATCTCAATATTGAGTTGCTATAAAATCTCCGACATTTTTGACTATTTCTCCTTGCTTAATGATGCTAAATATTAGGTATTGGCTTTGTACGTATGAATAAACTAATAACAATTGATGGAACTAGGGATCACACATTAAAAGTAAGGATTTGTGGCTTGGAATGAAGCCTAACTTGGTCCGGGCTTAAGATCAAGATTACAAAGGAGGGTGATTGCATGATCCAAATTACAATACCGGGAACATAAGCACTAATAAACAAACAAGGCTTTCATTGAACCACATCGTGATTAGTTGGAAAACTAGGGGTGGTTCTCGTATCATGTACATAATTTTATAAAATTATTATATTATTTATTTGTATTTGTTAAATTTTTGTTAATTTGATATAAGTAAGAATATTTTTTGAAAAGTATAAATACATATTTTACAAAAAAGCATCATTTATAAAATAGTTATTACAAAATTGACAGAGGTAAAGATATTTTTAAAAAATTATAAGTGCATATTTTATCTAAAAAAACAATCATTTCTAAAAATAAATATTAAAAATTAATATAGGTAAGGATATTTTAAATATATATATATATATATATATATATATAGAAAAATTTAATAACTACATGGGCAAGAGGCTCAACCGTTGAGCCATGTGCACATGTACACATACTCTTTATTATAATTGATTTAGAGTCCAATTTCTCTTTCTTTTTCTAATAAATAATGGTTTAATTTTTATATTTTTCTGTTTGAATACTCCTTCATATACGAGAAGTTGAAAGATAAAATAGACTAGTATATAAGTTCATAAGTTATTTTTTATTGTCAGTTGGTTTTAAAATGAACACTAATGAATTTATGTATACACGATCCCCCGGTTTATGGCCAACACTTTGGCATGGTATCAGAGCTCACGGTTTAGTCTCGGATTCGTTTCCTTACTTGTTTAGGATTGGGTTTCGCATTGATATCACCCTTTCATTGTTTGGGTTGAGTTGAATATAAAGAGACTGAGATGTTGCCGCTTGTCGTCTAGGCTTAGCTATAAATAGACTAAGATGTTAGACCCGTTTGTTGAAGTGTCAATTGGATCAGGCAAGTGTCACTTGCGAGTAAGGTTGTTCAAATGACTCGATAACCCATAGTCCAACCTGACCCACCCAACCCAAAATCTACAGGTCGAATTACGGATCAAAATTTTTGAGATTACGAGACCAAAACGTACAAATTCAGATGTCAGTATGACAGTATATATATTGTACCAAAGATTTGGATTTTGGACTAGTATCATACTTGTAACTTTAAATGACAAAACTCCAGAGCTAGATGGTCCCTTGCCATCTTTTGTAATTGTATTTTGCATTGGGTTTTAAATTATTATAGGTGTTTTGTTGATTAATTATCATTCTAGAAACTTTAAAAATGAAAAAAAGTAAAGTAACAGAAAAGGGGAAGAAATTAAGACAAGTGATCACGGTTGAATCTAAGCACATAAAAGGAAAAGATAGTCGAAGTTTGACAGGTGTGGGGTTTCATTTTGTGTGATTTTGTGTGTTTTAGTATTTATAGACTTAAAATCATGCATGAGTTGGAAACTTGCATTGGTCGGTTTATATATGGATACTTGTGTAAACCACAACGATGCTTCGTGATGATGATCACTTTGGATGCATTTTATTAGAGGTTTATAAAGTTAGACTAATCACCCAAATGTCACATTTATTAAAGTATGTCCGATATACCCATTAGGCCATTACCATTTAAAATATAACTATTGCCTAGGTCAGTACATGTGAAGCACTATATATAAAGAAGATGATAGTATGTTCAAATAGTGGATTATTTATCGTTACCGTCCTTTTATGGGAGAAGAGTGCTATGATTTATTAATACAAAAAAAGAGAGAGAGAAACCTTAAGGAGGTGTTCTTGATTTTTTGTTTTAATTAAATATGAATTAGGGATGTCTCAACACAATGTGTAGGAGACTTCTTAGCTTCTTTTGATTTATCGTTTAATTTAGGGTTTCATATATTGCTTGACATTTCCGAGGGTGTGAACTCTTTATTATTGAATGATGTAAGAGGCTGGGTTATCTCCCGTTTGATGACTACTTAGCCTATTTTTATTATTAATAAAAAACCCTAGAAGGAACGGAGAGTATTGCCTCTCGTTCAACTAAAAAAAGATATGTTTAGGGCATCCTTTCAGATACTTCGGAAGGGATTAGATAGTGTTCATGGGGTAGAAGTGAGCCAAATTTGCAACTTTATAGACCACCACATATTCATCTCTTTAAAACGTACTATGGGATATATGAACAATTTGGGAAGAGTTTAGGAGGACATGAATATTGGAGACTATTATCTGCTTTTTCAAGTGTAGTTCCAAATTCTCATAATAAAATTAAAAAATATAACAGTTAGATTATCTCTTTTAAATTATTTGTGGAGTGATTTTGGATCCATCTAGCAGACTATAGCACAATGGGCTAACCAAGTGTTGTTGAGGGGTCAAGATTTCGAGAGCGTTGATCATAAGAGCACTACTAGTGCTATTTGGCGTGCCTTGGAGACGAGATAACACAAACGCTAAATGAAGATGCATGCCACACAATTTTGATGACTAGACATGGGAAATTTGACTGGCGAGAAATCTACGATAGCTTGTGGAGTCATGGCCAATTAAATGATTGGCAAGATTGGATTTGGGGAAAGATCATAACTCTTCGGATTGCCTTCAGTCTTTAGTACATGGAAGATCATAAACAAGTTAAGGGAGCCTTTACCAAGGATAGACTGATGAGAATCAGAGCATAATGCAGGAAGATGCATGTGTACCATGTAACGATAGAGGAAAGGAAACATGGGAACATGTTTGGTTTGAATACGAGTTCTCCAAAGAAGTGTTTAGAATGGTCTTTTAGTGGGTGTGTAGTAGAAGATGTTCAAAATATAGAAGATGGGCTACAAGCTTCAAGCAGGTTTCAAGGTAAAAGAACTCTAGTCTACAATATGTGCAATACTTGTCACTGTGTTGTTATGTATTTTATTTGGAGTACTAGAAATAGATGTGTCTTTATGAACATAGTGAGCTAGTGTGAATATTGTACAGTGTGGCCTTTTCTTACTCTTCCACTAACTTGAGACGCACCCCTGTTTTGCCAGCTTTAGTTTGTTAGAAGTTAACCTTGGTTAGCTTGCTTTAGGCTAACTCTAGTTCTCCTAACTCCTTGTATATATAGCTCTGTTGCTTTTCCTGTAAAAACTAACTTGTGATAATATAAAACCCAGAGAGCTTTCTCTGCATATCCATGGCTTCTCTCACAAGTTCAACCTAACTTTGCTTACATTTGACCGTCTTTGAGGCAGAGAGCTGCTCGGTAGAGAAATGTGTGCGAATTTGCAGTATTCATGTTAAAAATAGTGTGAAGGAATAAAAATGCTAGAAAATGGTTTGAAAGAATAGATTTACAATAGCGTTTGCCTAGACAAACCTTGTAAAATTCTTTTTGATACTAATGAATAAAATACCTTTTCATTAAAAAAAAAGGTTATTGCAAAAGATTATTGTCATTTGGAAGCTTAGAAGTTAGATCCATCCAAATTGATGAATGATGATCATGGCTTGATTATAGCTTTTCCATTTTCTAGTTTTTGTAAGAGAATTAAGGCCTAAGTCCAATTTATGTTGGTCAAAATGGGCCTAATACTATTTGGGCTAGATGAATTCCACAAGCTGGATTGAATAATCATCCAAATAAGATCGAGCCCAAGTGTAATGCGAACATTCCTTGGATACTTGAGATGATACCTACCAGGCTACCAGTCAATTTGTAATTATCATTTCTTCACTGTATATATATCCTAATAAGATGTTTTTGATTGATTGCTAGAGTTCAAACTCGAGATCTTAATATTTGTTTTCTTCCAAACAAAACGATCACGGAAGGCTCGAAACCATGATTAAGGAGGGTCACTTGCTATCTTACCTAGTTACATCACAGTTATGTTGCATATCGATAAATTATTATGTCGTGCTTAATTAATTAGATGCACTTACCATATTAATTTGATGTGTCAAACAAATTAAAAAGAAACTCCTAAATAACCTTCCGCCAGATTTCGAAATACTTGTCACACCACTTGAAGAAAATGGAGAAATCAACTATACTTTCGTTAGGCGTAGGTTTGTAGATTTTTTAAAAACTTAAAATTTATTCTAATAGATGTTCGACAACATAAGGTCTTTAGAAGGTGAAAGTTTTATTAAGTTTTTGAGGAGGTTATTTTGTTTTTGGTAATTTTAATGTAGAACCTATCCAAAACCTTGCAATATTAAATACTAAATTAGATTTTAGAAGGTGTTCAAGGCATGATGGTGTTCAATTTGAGCAGGATTAGTTGTTTACTAGTAGATTCTATTTAACAATTTGTTTTGTGTGACTCTGCCCATCCATATGTCATAAAATTGGATGGCTTGTTCGCCGTACTGTACACTGAATATGACTAAGAAATGAAAGTTTCAGTCCATAAATTTGGTGGTTGTTCGTTAAAAGTTCAACTGTTCAAGGAGGAGGAAATGCTCGAGGGCACGTTGCTGTTAGGGAATTATCCCTGTTTTTGGCTGATAATTCCAAGCAACGTTATCTTTGTGATGCTTATATTTTATAATCCTTGCACAGATTGTGGGCTCGTTTGGTGCTGCAATATATGTGCTTATTGTACACAACTAACTAAACAAAACGATACTAGAAAATTAGAGATGAGAATGAGAACATATTTTTAAGCAATTGACTTTTATTGAATATTTCATGCGCATATTCTTGATAACGAAACAACTAAACATGGAGTGTACGTCCGTCCATGCGCATATTCTTGATAAGCTCCATGAACACATAAAAATCGTATGGTGACGTTTTTTTTTTTGAACAATACATATATTGATTCTCTTAAATGAAAATATGAATAGTTAATCATTTTTATATATTTTTAAAAATTGTAGTGTTTTAAAATTTCTTATTAATTGTATCAAAATCTAAAATGACAATAATTTAATTATTAACATATACAGTACTTGTTGTTTATACATAGTTTTAAATTAATGTCTAGAATTTAGCTTTATATTATAAAAAATGAATTCATCACTAGCATATAGGATTAATTTCTTATTTTTTAAGTAGCAAATAAAACAACTTCCAAAGTTGAAACTAGAGGTGAGTTCGGTTTCAAGGAACCGGAAAGAAACAAGCGGTTCCAAAACCGGTAGAACTAGGAGTCAGTCGGTTCCGGTTCCACTTTCCTTAGAATTGGAGAATTAGCGGTTCTGGTACCATCCCCTTAAAAAATAAAAATATAAACACAAAACCGCGACACGGTTTTGCATTTTCAACATTTATTTTTTTAAAGGTTCAAATCGGAACCGAAACAACCGGGACCAGAAACTGAACTGAAAAATCGGGAGTTTTAGTTCCGATCCCAATTCTAAGGTCTGGAGGAATCGACACCGCCGATTCCCACCTCTAGGTGAAACAAGCCCATACATACCTAAATTTCTAGGTTCACACTAAACCATACTGGCATTCATTGATTTTATTCGTTCGGCCGGCCAAACATCAATCATAAAAGCTACGTACCCTCAACCTCCTAGCTACTAACTCCTTTTATACTTTGTTAGCATTAAATTCTATGGTTGTTGCCTTCTGATTTTGCTTCATCTCTTTAATGTTTTTCACCCATAATTCCAAACATTCATACTACCCCTTCCAGATTGATTCATCTAGATTTGCAAATTAATTTTCTGTAAAAAAAAACACAAAATAATCAGTAATATTTAGAAAATATATCCATCTCAAAAGAATTGTATAGTATGCGTGCTATCAGAAAGTTAAAGACATAGAAACTGCTATCCAAACTTATAAACAAGCTGATCACATGTAAGACATACAATTCATATACTACTCCGTAGTATATAACAAGATATATTGTATAAATAAAATCTACTTAGAAACACTATTCAATGAACTCATACGTGTCATGCATACCTAACAGACAAATATATGTTTACATACATGTAACATGTGTGATATGTGAGACAAAGAGTGCAGTTAATCATTAATCAGGTATACGAATTTTCAAAATTGAGTGACTAGTCACTAAGTAATAATGCCTGGACGAAGGCAGTTGAGACCATTAAAGACGGCCTCCAAAATTAGTTCATCTGTCACTCTTTTTTAGTGGTGGCAACACTAAAATTTAATGACCCCTAAGCTTGGGACTTTAGTTTATAAATATTGCACATTTCCTAGCTAGCTAGTACAAATTGTAACAAAAACTAGCTCTACTTTGTATTTCGCTTTCTTTACCTTCCCACAACCTTTCATCATGGAGTCCCGTCTACCAATCCTCTTCTTCATATTCTCTGTAAGTCGTTAAATCTAGCTCTTTTGTGTTGTTCGATCATGTTGTTAAATCATTAGATTAAGAGTTCATATGTATTGTGTTGGTTTCACTTACCGTTACAGATTCTAAGTTTGGGAAGCCATGCGTATCAAACTTCATCGCCTGAAATTTACTGGAAGAAAGCGTTGCCCAACACTCCCATGCCTAAAGCCATCACCGATTCGTTACATCCTTCTGGTTAGTTTTATTTAATCCTCCAAAATTCTTGATCTGATTATTTAATTTTCAAGTTAAAGAATAGAAAGAGGGTAATTAATTAATTGCATTTTCTATAAATTAATTGCGCAGATCAATTGATGGAAAACATGGGCACCGCCGTCGACGTCAGCAAAGGCGGCGTGGGCGTTGATACCAGCAAACCAGGCGGCGGCAGCACCCACGTGAGCGTTGGCAAGGGCGGCGTCGGCGTCGATACTGGCAAGCCAGACGGCCACGGCACCCACGTGAGCGTTGGCAAGGGCGGCGTCGGCGTGCAAACGGGCAAGCCGGACGGCCACGGTACACACGTGGGCGTCGGGAAGGGCGGCGTCGGCGTGAGCACGGGCGGAAAGCCAGGCTACCACGGAACCCACGTGGGCGTCGGCAAGGGCGGCGTCGTCGTCACCACCGGCCCGAAACACAAGCCCGTTTACGTCGGAGTCCACCCGGGCCCGGACCCGTTTAACTATCACTACGCCGCATCCGAGACCCAGATCCACGACGACCCGAACGTGGCGCTTTTCTTCTTCCAGAAGGATCTAAGGCCCGGCAACAAAATGACCCTCCATTTCCCACGCTCGACCCACGGCGCCGCCTTCCTCCCCCGCCACGTGGCGTCCTCGATCCCCTTCTCGTCCGCGAAGCTCTCCGCGATACTACGTCGTTTCTCCGTGGCTCCGGGGTCTGACGAGGCAGCCGTTATGAAGCAAACGATCAAAGAGTGCGAGCAAAACGCCGCCGTTTCGGGCGAGGAGAAGTATTGCGCCACGTCGCTCGAGTCTATGGTGGACTTCGCGCGGACGAGGCTCGGGGCGAAGCGGGCCGTTTCGACGGACGCTTCGTTGGATGATGGACGGAAGAAGGAGTTCACCGTTACGGCCGTTAGGGAGGTGAGTAACGGCGGAGGCGTGGGGGCGTGCCACAAGGAGAGGTACCCGTACGCGGTGTTCTACTGCCATAAGACGAGGAGGTCGGCGGCGTACACGGTGGATCTGGCGGCGGGTGGGAAGGTGGTGACGGCGGCGGCCGTTTGCCACAAGGACACGTCGGAGTGGAACCCAAAACACTTGGCGTTTCAGGTTCTCAAGGTAAAGCCCGGGACCGTGCCCATCTGCCATTTTCTACCGGAGGATCATGTTGTCTGGGTCCGGAACTAAGTGGGCCGGATCCACCAGGCCCATACAAGCCCAACCCAACTTTCTTTGTGTTTAAAAGGGTTTAGGGTTTAGGATATGTATACGCAGTTACGCACTACGTACTATATGCTATATACCGATATACGCGTTTGTGGGAGAGATGTATATTTGTTTTACGTCATGTATTTGCTTGTACGTGGTTCTATAATGACATATAGTGGTATAATATTCTCTTCTTATTCTTGGACCGAAAAAACTTTTAGGCCCGTTTGGTTTGTCATGACATGTGGAAACGTAAACGTAAACGTAAACGTAAACGAAATGAATTTAGACCATTTTTAGTTTCATAATACATTTATATAAAAAAGTCATCTAACAACTTGTTCATTGTAAAATTGAGATAGAATGGAGTAATTCTTCCATTTTGTTACCCACCCCCTTGATGGAAGAATGATTGAGGTGGAAGAAGCCCCTTTTTACAATGGATAAAAGATTGTGCAAAACAAGTTGATTTTTTTTGTCAATGTATCATGACACTAAAATGGACATTTATTTCCATTCCATTTACATTTTCATGAATTACAACCAAACGGGGCCTTAGTGTCGAATAAAATGGTTACATAAGATCAAAAGTTATTGCAACCAGTAAATTGGCCGTGTCAACATCGAGCGTTAAATTTGCCAAGTGGTTTACTTTATCCCGCTCTCTCTCGCACGTACTCTTCCTTACCAACCACAAACCAAAAAGGCAAGCTAGCTTAAATATTTTATCGGAGATTCTCAAACCAACTCTTTATTTATGTTTTACCAAAAATAGGGGATCTTTACATGTGAATTAACTACCTTTTAAAAAAAAATCTTTTAAAACGAGAGATATCACTCAAAAAGATAACAAGAAATGATGACTAAGTAATAATTTACTTCGGGATAGACATATCATTCAAAACAAAATAAGAGCTCCTAGTGAGACAAATATCCAAAAATAAATATCTAGTGACATTAGTAATAATATCATCCATTCTAGAAGAAGAGTGACTCACCCATTCTAGAATCATCCTTGCTAGGATCTCAAGGCTCTTGTCATTAGATTAGTCATTAGAGTGGTCCCGACCCTAAGAATTCGTGTATTGCCTATAAAAGGTCATGTACATTGATCCAAAAATTAATGAGAAGAATCTCCAATCATTTGAACCCATCTAAAACTTCTAATTCCACATTATGGTATCAGAGCCATTGAAAGGCAAACGCCTAAAACAAGATCCAAGAAAGAAAGAAAATGCTTGGGGACCTCACAAACCCATGGGCACAAAATCCTTCCCGAAATGGCTATTTACCCTCTTTCTTCTCTTTTATCACTGACAAATTAACGACATAAAACTTTTTACTGTGGAAAGCTCAGGTCTGCCCATATTTACGAACCCACCACCTATTCCAATTTGTTGATGGCACCAAAGCTCCTCCACCCCCTCTTATAGAAAACAACCCAAATCTAGATTATGCCCAATAGGTAGCCAAAGACCAATTGGTGGTTGCTATACTAACCGCGTCTCTTACCAGACCCATTTTGGTCTAAATCTTGGAGTGCACCACATCAAACCAGATCTGGATCCGTCTCTATGAGCTCTTCGCCTCTAGATCAAGCGCCCAAGTGGTCCACAACTGCCTCCAACTAGCCACGATGAAGAAAGGGGCCTCCTCGGTCACCGATTATTTCAACAAGATCAAGAATATTGTCAATGCCCTCCAATCGGTCGACCAAGTACACATTGATGGAGAATTTGTTATTCTCCTTCTTGTCGGCCTTGGTCCCGATTATGGCTCGATAGTGACCTTGCTCTCCACCCAACCATTCCTACCATCACCCACTCAAGTTATCTCTTACCTCTTAGTTCATGAATCTCATCTCTCACACCAAGCCACCTCAAATCGACCACTCTTTGTCAATCATACCACAACTAAACCTTCTCCCAAAGTCAACAACATGGAAAACACAAGACGAGGAAGCATTCGTGGGCGTGGAGACTCACAAAACTACAGAGGTCGTGGGTGAGGGCATTATCGCAGTCGCAGGGGAAACAACAACTCCAATGATGGTGGTTCCAATAACTAAACCAATTTTTCAGGCGCACCAAACCATCAACCAATTTGCCATGTATGCTCCAAACTAAGACACGCCGCTCTCTAGTGCCATCACATATTCAACATTACCTACCAAGCTCCTCCACCACGCTAGTTTCAAGCCAACTCCACCTCCAGGGTGCGGTGGTACCTGGACATTGTTGCTATCCACTATTAATATTACACTCCCGATCTAGCGAATCTCCGGATTGGATAGATTCCATATCACGATATTGAGCAAGTCTCCCTCGGATATGGTTTGAACATTCCAATCCATCATCACAGTTCTTCTTTCTTATACTCTTCTTCATCTTAAAAACTTGCTTCACGCAATCACGCTCCAAATCTCACCAAAAATCTTATTTCCATCAATCGATTTTGCAAAGATAAAAATGTTTTCTTTGAATTTCACTCTGATTTTGTTGTTGTGAAGAATACCAAGAGCAGGGCTCCTCTTCTCAAGGGTCGCGTTGATGAGGGTTCATATGTCATACCAGCTTCCACCGATCCTTCGTCGATGCCATCATCCAATATCATTGTCGTCTCCAATAAGCCTATTTGGCACAAAAGTTTAGGTCACCCGTCCTTTAGAGCAACAAGTTTCATTCTACGCTAGCTCCACATATCCAACCCTAGCCCAAAAAAAGAAGATCCTTGCCAATCTTGTTCTTTGGCCAAGGTCCATGCCTTACCCAACCCAACAAGCCCATCAAGATCTTCCCAAGTTTTGCAATTACTTTTAATTTCCTTGATGTATGGGCCCCAACCCATCACATTTCCACTAATGGACATAAATACTTTTTATTTATTGTTGATGACTTTTCCAAGTTTAGGTGGATTTTTCCCTTTGCTACAAAATCTCTCGTCTCTAATATTATGCAAAATTTTTATAAACTAGCTACTACCTTTTTCTCCACAAAAATAATATCGATCCAAATCGATGGCGAAACTGAATTTAAACCATTACAATCCTTCTTCGAAGCAACTGGCATCTCCCATTGCCTCACATGCCCCTACTCCCATCAACGAAACAAAAATGTCGAATCCCGACATCGTCGCATTGTTGATATCGGGCTCACCCTCCTTAAACATGCATCTTTACCCCTAGCACTTTGGGACTATGCTTTTGAGACCACTACCTACCTTCATAATCGTCTACCCACCCCCTTTCTTGATAACAAAACTCCCATTGCATTCCCCTCTCGATTAAAATTTTCTAAAGGTTTCTGGATGTTTGTGTTTTCCGAACCTACGACCCTATAACCACCACAAACTTTCCTTCTGCTCTACTCCCACCATATTTCCCGGATATAGATCCCATCATAAAGGTTATATATTGTCTCGATTGGTCCCAAAATCGGACTCACATTTCTCGATATGTCCGATTCCATAAAACTATATTCCCCTTTGCAAACTCTTTTCTAGCGGCCCAAACCCACTCTCCTAACACAACTCCTCTTCCCATAATACCTTCTCTTATTGGGCCTCATCCCTCTTTGTCCCAATCTCCTCCACCAATCGCCCAGATGCCTATATCCCCAAAAAATAACACTCTCTAAGTTGATCCATCATGGTTGAGACCTCCATCACCCCCACCAATCTCACCCAAGATTGACCAAAATATTGGGCATTCAACCTCACCTAATCTATCAATCTCACACCCTATGCAAACAAGAGCCAAAAACCATATCCATAAACCACTCATCATGAAAGACGACACAATTCCCTAGCCAACAAAACCCCATTCTTCCGCCAGTATGCAAATTCTTCAAGAATCGTCCTTTTATACAGAGGCATCCAAACACACTGAATGGAGAGATACAATGCAATCTGAATTTCAAACCCTAATTTCCAATGGAACTTGGTCCCTTGTACCGCCTACGGCCTCTACAAATGTTTTAGGGGTCAAATGGGTTTTCAACACCAAGTGACATTCCAATGGCGCCATTACCATCAATTACAAGGCTAGACTATGCTGAAACCTTTACCCCGGTAGCCAAGCCCTCTACCATCCGCTTACTCCTTTCCCTCACCGACAATGAACAATTGGTCGTGAAGCAATTGGACATACAAAACGCTTTTTCTACATCATGCACGAATCCCCGAAAATTATAAATATTCAAATACGTCACAACGCCTACTGAAACTGAACTATCTAATCCAAAAAGATAATAGCCGAAACAAAATACCAACTCCGTCTAACAAATATTGAGATCAACATCCTAACTAATATGAATAACTAATATGAACCGATCCCACTATGACACGCACTCTTTACCGCTCCGGCCCGCCATCTTGCCTCGGCTCCTGCACGGCTCCCTGATTCATACCTGGAACTGAAAAATGTTCCCCGAAGGGTCAGCGTCTAATCTACCAAGCTAGAAAGAATACGGAGATTATAGGACGTTTTAAAATCAGTTATCTATAGTCAGCATACAAATCCACAATCGCAATCATAACTCTAAAGGCCAATACCTAAATTAATTATGTCAGTCACAACAGTCACATACGCATTTGCAATCACAGTCACACAACAATGCAATTCTTCCTTTGTCCACAATCCGTCTTCCAAGGCGCTCATCACCGCGCCGAGTGCAGAGGCATGCCCTCCCACTCCACTTCCCAATCTCCCTTCTAACTCCGGGCTAAGCCTCCACTGGAGCGCTTGCCAAAAACACACAGATAATAATTTTCGTTTGAAGGGGTACGATTTTCCCAGTCACACGGGTCAAAGTAGCCAACTCTTCCTCAACACCAGCTACAATGGGCCGTGTCGGAAACGGTACCAACACAGAGAAAATGTTCCAAAATATTTTGCGATAAAACACATTTAAAATCATTAACGCACACAACACACAAGGAGCTCAAAACATTTTAAAAGGTATTCGGGACTAGTTCCCAAAACCCGTCCTACAATATCGATACGCAATCTAACAAGGGAGAAAAGAACCGAGCAAGTCGAAAAACGACTTACCTCGAACGAAGGATCCTCAAATAAGTCGGACTACGATCTCAAGCGGAAACGATTCCCTAAATAATTATAAAGAAAAGATTAAGTAACCGGCTTTTATAACGAGGCCTGCTAATTAATTCACTTATTTTAACCCATTAGCCCAAGCTACTTAATATTTACCCATTTACATACTAAATCCTAGCCCACCAATTTCTCCCAGCCCATCGTACCAATTTTTAGGTCAAGACCGACCCAATTTTAAATTCCAAATTAAACCCAATTCGGTCCAATCCAAATTAGAAGAACAAAACAATCCCCATTTGAATAACAGTCTCCCAGCCCAATAAATTGCAAACTAACCCACCCAAAATTCTGGCCCAATACCCGAGCCCGTCTCCCTTCCTAATTTTTGTTCTAACCGGTCATGAGATTTGACCAAATTGGAGCTTTGACCCCGCGGGCCCCCCACTCCCGTCTTCAACCTCTTCTTCTTTACAGGAAAGCCGAGGCGGCCGGTGCCTCTGTTCGCTTCCTCTGTCGAGCTCGTGAGCCCGCCTGGCCACGCTCCCCCTGCAAGTCTGCAACTCGCTTCGCCCCTTCCTCCTTCTTCGAGGCTTTGACTGGCAACAACCCCAATTCCCCTGCCTTCTTCAACCTAGAGCGGAATCCCAACCTTCATCTTCAACCTCGGCCATTCGGCCTCTGGTTTTCGCCCCTCCCTTGCTACGCCGCCCAGCGATCTCCGAGGACGAGGAATGCGAACGACTTCGTCGTTCGATCGCATCCCCCTCCGATGGCGACTCCGCGACTCTCGACCCCGCCCTGCCGCCCCTGTTCACGGTTGCGATGGTCAATTCCCCGGTACCCCTCGTCGTCCCGAAATCCCGGCCACCGCGCGCTCCGACCCCCAACCCAGCCTAATCCCCGACCCAACAACCGTAAGGAAAACGGAGGAAGAGATGGCTTACCGGAATCCACTGCCGATGTGATCGAACTATCCCCGTTGAACCAGTAACGTCGTGGCGATTGAACGGTGGCGACGCCTAGACCCTATGCTCCGCTTAACGATCGGCGAGGGCAAGGTAGAAGAAGACCGATGATTTCGATCGGATTGGTTTGGATCTTCCCAGATTATTGTTTCGATCGGATTGGTAGAAGAAGACCTATTTGATTTTTATATAGGTATAATCAATTTAATATAGGGGGTTAAAATCTTATTTAATCCGGTTGTTAATCAATTTAGTCAAGATTTTGATATAGTTGGTTAGCTTAGGATAGATTTTATTTTAGATTTTATTCGAACGGATTATTAAATCGATATTATTAAATCGATTTGACTAATATTCGTTTTCTGACTCAAGTGACCTAAAATAATCACGGATATTACATTAAGCTGTCGGTGTGTAACTGGATGCCGAAGTTCAATTCGCGATTGGATGAAGTTCCTCATAATCGGTGGTCTATCGGATTGCCATGAGAATTCAACATCCTCGTTTTCATCCGCTTTATTATCGCCTTCATCAAATCGAGGAATAGCATTACCGAATCTATTTTCTTCTTCATAAGTATCTCGCTCATTTTCTACAATAATATTATGGAGAATGATGCAAGTTTCATTATCTTCCCAATTTTTTCAGGATCCCAAGATAATGTTGGGTTACGGACTATTGCAAAACGAGATGGCAATACTCCAAACCCCCTTTCCACATCTTTGCGACATGTCTCTTGCTTTTGGGCAAACTAAATTTCTTTCCATTATCACATACCATAAAAATTCTTCACACAATTATTTTAGACAAACAAACACATTTTAAAAAATATTAACATGATTATTGTAGAAAAAAATCACAATTTTTTTTAAAATTATGCAAATTTTAAGTAATTAAATTTCATCAAAATACCATTAAATAACAAGATTTAAGTATTTTTGGAGCTAAAGATACCCAAAATACACATTTTTTTAAAATATGTCAAATATAATCAAAATGGATGTCTAAATGTAGAGAAAAAAAATCTAGACTTATGATAATTTTTTTTAAGTTTACAAACCAAAAAACACATTTTTAATACATTTTAATGTATTAAAAGCACCACACATCGCCCAATCAAAGTACGATGCGTGGCACCGCGTTGGAGAAGGTGTAAATGCGGCGTTTGGGCCCCCTTTGACCAAAACGTCACGTTTTGGTACAAGTATTTCAAAAAGAAAAAACCTATATTTTCGAGAGAAAACACCGATGTTCTTTTCTCCCCTTTTCTAACATGGAGAGGATGGGAAGAAAAATAAGTACGTTGTTTGGATAGTTAAAATACAAGGGAAATAGAAGGGAAGTGGGGTATACAGAGAGAAAATAAGGGGAGAAAGAGAGAGAAAACTGATTCCACCAAATTGGTGGAATTTGGAAGGAAAGTATGATTGTAGGTTTTTTCTCATAAAAAAAGCAAAAAAATATAAATAATTTTACACTTATTGAACACATTTTTCCTCTCATTTCCTTCCAACCAAACATGATTTTTAACTTTCCTTTCCTCTTATTTTCTTTTCAATCAAACAACATAAATTTAAATTTTCTTTTATAATTTTATCTTCCTTTTTTTAATCCTCTCACCTTCCCTCTATTAGCCATGTACCAAACATAGTGTAATGAAGGTGTGTGGTTTTAAATGACTTTTTGAAACAAATCAATTAAAAAATTTGGCGCTTTTGAAAAAAATACTGTAAAAGGCAGTAAATTAGAAACAAAAACCACATTTATATGAAATTTTGCAAATAAAATCATCCTTTTGACGGACTCACCGCACATATATATAGGCCTGCACTTAACGACAACTGTCAAAACCTTCCTTCTCTGTTCGCCCTCTTTTGGTGTCTTTCTCTCATCGGTCGACCATGCTTGACACCACTATCTCTCTCAGTTCACATCCAGAAATCTAACCCTAAAATCCCCACAACTTCTCAAAAATTCTTCTTCTCCGCAGCGATCGAGCTCGTCGGAAGCCATGGACAAGGACACCACCTTACTCTCTCGAGTGTCGACGAATCACCTTTTTCTCTCCCAATTCGAGGCCTTCAGAGCGACGATTCTCAGTCTCAAGCGCCGGAATCCGGAACTCGCTCTCTCGATTCTTCAAACTGTCGTCGCCAATGGCGGTAAGTTTGATAACGTCGTCTACTCCCCTAATTGTTCCTCCCCTGCTCTTCTCACCTGGCTTTGCGCCACCGAGCTGCTGCAGTTCGATAAACCTACTTCTATTTGGTCTATTGATCCGGATGCTCTCAAGTTGCGTGTAGAATTCTTGTTATACGTACAGATGATTATTTCTAGGACGTCTAATGGTGTTTGCCCGATTGCCGATTCAATTGGGAGCGGAGGGCCCGATGCTCATGAAGAATTTGGTGATTCAGAGGAAGAGTTGAATTGTATAATGCGCGTTTTGGATGAATTAATGGAGTTAGGATTTAGGAGGTTGAAGGTAGATTTGGTTGTGCTTGACGAGAGCAAAGAGGGAGAGGATTCTGCTGATGTTGGTGGTAGTCGAGTAGGAGAAGAAGAATTGGAGTGTTTAAGGCATGTGATTTTGCAATATATGGATGTTTTTGATGCAATGTGTCTGATTATACAAAAACAAGTTGGAGTAGTGGAACATGAAGACTCAGGCCTTGCAATAACTTTGATGAAGACTGGGAGTGCTGTTTCTGAAGAAGAGGATATGAAACTTCTAAAAATGATACAAAAAAAAGTGCAGCTGGCACATTTGGATGCTATGAAGCTCGCTTTCAATGTAGGCGATCTTGACGGGGCGGCTCTGCATATTCGATATCTTCACCTTGACTATGGTGTTGCCAAGGAAGATTATAGGTGCTTCTCTACTTTGAGTTCTTGAAGTCTTTTAATTGCTTAGTTTGTGTATCTTGAAGATATGTTTTGAATAGAAACTTATGTCAAACCAGTGGCAAACAGAGAAAATTGATTTTGTTATATTTCGGTGGATATTGGATGTCTGAGAGTCTCTGGTAAATTGTACCAGGTAGGGTGATTTTCGAGAGCTTGTTGTGAACGTGTAAATTGTAATCTGCTCTTTTATTGTATGCCTTCCCTGGCTTGTTTCCATGAGATACAAATTTTCTTGTCATTAATGTAAGGCCTTTTGCATGATGCATGATGTCAAATTTCCAGATATGTCATGCTACACTAACTATATGCACGTGAAAAAATTAAGGCTCCATTCGGCATTCTCCATCTAGATGGAACAAGCTAGTGGAAAAGCTCTCCCCTTGGGGATAGGAGGGTACAAAAAGGAGTGGAATTAAGCTCCATCTCCTCCATTAAGCTTGTAATACCACTGATGCCAACCGGTGCCTAAAAAAACCTATTATAGATTCATGAATCTAGGTAGCCAAGATGTTTGTTGCACTTCTTTCCCTATTTGTCATGTTATGCAGGATAGTACATTTATCTTGGCATCATGAAGAAGCCCTGTCCTCAAAATGACATCCTATATCCTTTTTAAATCAACATTTCTAGTCTTCTTTTTCATTACAGATACAAATTCTATCCCTAGAGAAAGCCCCATTCTCTTATTTTGCTTCTTTAATCTCCTTGTTAGATTCTGAAATTGTTTTTATGTACTTATACATCTTTTTCTCTTTTGTTCCTTGTTATTCTTCAATGAAATCATTGTTCTGCTCATTTCTTTTCCAGAGTGGTTTTTCAGGATTTCCTCAAAAAGGTCCTGTCAGTTGAGGAGGGATATGGTAATGATTGGCTCCACACACGTGAGAAATTACTGTTAATTTATCAGGAAGCTCTGTCGTCAAATTGCATAGACCTCATTCAAATGATTCAGGTGGGGATTAGTTTTTATAAAGATTATTTCCATTTTCCGAAATGTACAGTATGTGAAGAGATAACTAAATGAATGGAAAATAAGAGTTCATGCTTGCTCAAGAAGGAATATTCTTATGGCGTAATACTCTCCTGTATGATGGATAAGATCTGGAAGTTATATGTTGGGATGATAGCTTGCTAAATGTTCTTTTATTATCAATCATAATGAAATTATTAATCTTATCATCCAACACTGTAAACAATCCTTGTACTTCCTGCTAAATTTATTAACTTTATCATCCAATATATTACTGAAACTTTCATGTGCTTTTTGTGACATCTACTTGCTAGTTGCATTTATTTCGATTAAATGTTAACTCGTGGGTTTTATATGTAACCATCCCACAGGCTGTTCAAGATGAATTGTTAGCTAAAGAAATTGAAGTGTTCAGGACGTCAGATAACAAAAAGCTACCTCTCCTTCAGAAATTTCAAGACTACATCAAGAACTTGCAGCTTCATGGTGAAACGAAAGATAATTCTACATCTTTGAATCTGGCAATTAGTTTATGCCAGAGAGAGTTGTATCATTATGCACGGGTAGCTGGGTTGCATGTTCTGGACTGTGTTATAGATGCTGCTCTTTCTGATGTGGAGAAGGATGACCTTGAAGGAGCATGTAATGTAAGGACTCTTGACTCTTCATACTCCTTATCATTTATGCACTCTCCTTTTTATTTACATGTAATGCAGTTCGCATATTTTTGGTTTAATTTAGAGCTCTTGTAATTCATGTTTCTCCTTATGTTTCATCCAAGCTGATATGAGTACTATTGATAGATTCTTTCACTGTTTCCACGACTTCGACCTCTGGTGGCTATCATGGGTTGGGATTTATTGCGTGGTAAAACTCCAGCACGAAGAAAGTTGATGCAATTGCTTTGGACAAGCAAGTCACAAGTTTATCGTCTTGAAGAATCTGCTCTATATGGAACTCATTCGAATGAGGTAATCTAAATTGTTATTGGTTTTTGTTTAGATGTTTACCTCTTTTGGTACTCGTACTTGTAGAATGTACAACTACTGAAGTTTTCTTGTTTTAACAGAGATCTTGCATAGAGCATCTTTGCGATACATTGTGTTATCAGCTTGACCTCGCTGCATATGTTGCATCTGTCAATTCTGGTCAACCATGGAGCCCCAAGTTATCACTGCTCTTTTCTGGTCAAGAGCAAATGGGTTTCAAGGAGGAATATGTTCACTGTGATCCTTTTTTGGAGAATTTTGTCCTGGAACGATTATCTTTTCAGAGTCCACTACGGGTACAAACTCCATGCCCTTGGTGTTTCTTGCTTATTAGTCACAGAACAGTGGGTTGAAAAGTTTTTGATGATTTTTATTCAAGAATTCATTTCATGCCCCATATTTTAAGTTTGCTATTTTATAATCAAACAAATAATCATATCTTTATACTTATTTAGTTGCTTAATAAACCTGCAAAGCAGTCTAGATTACATTTGGTTCATGGTAGCTGCTAATATCTAAATCTGAGTGGGAGAATCCCTGCCCTCAATTTTTTTTACTTTGTTTTACTGTTAGTAGTGCTATGATAATAGCTGTCAGTGGAATCCAGTCACGTCTATATGACCTCCTGTGCTAGCGATGATAAGAGACTTTCTATGCAGAATTCTAAATTGACAAGATAAACCTTGAACAAGACAATATGTCCCCTATTTGCTCTGTTACCATTCACTGCAAAACGTAGATCCATCACCTCTTGACTCAATCCTTGGTATGAGCTGTGCTGCCTCCACCTTTTATCTTTTTTTTTTTTCACGGCATGCTGGAAACTATAAGTAAGGTGAATACGTGTAAAAGGGCTGGAATATAGCTTACTGTTGTCTATGACTAATTGACTACAGAGTGGTGCTTTGACAAGTTCTTTATATGGTGTTTAGTGGGACATTGGATCCACTTCTAAATAAGCTCAAACAGTTCTGTTGTATTTATGCTATCTTCATTCATTTATTTATTTTAATGGATGTCATTTCTTTCTTGTAGGTTTTGTTTGATGTTGTTCCCAACATTAAATTTGTTGATGCTATTAAACTAATTAGCATGCAGCCAATTTCTTCCACTGTAGCAGCACAGAAAAGGTTAGCTTCCTGGATTAATGATGTATGAATGATTATGGATTATCCGTCTTCAAGTTTTAGAAATGATACTGTATAATATAGTAAATTTAGAGAACTTACCTATCTTAATTGTTAGAACCATTAATGAATAAGATAGAGAACATCATGATGAGGATTACTCTTTGAGAAATGCATTAAAATGGAACATTGGCATCATTGGTTCACTGTTTGATTTTTACTTATGTCGCCTCTCTTCTCTTGTCTCCTGGCTCACTCAATTTTCAACATCTTTTATCAAAAAAAATTCTCATTTCTACAGAAAAAAAATAAAAATAATGGAATGGGCCGAAATGCCTGTTCTGGGTACTTCGACTGTGGGACTTGCTAAGAGATTTATCAAGTGTCATTCATTTTCTTCTTTTCGAAGTTCTCTTCTTGATGATTATCTTAACTCTTCCTTCCTTTAATATTACCATTGAAATTCCTTTCATTAGGTCAATTCTGAATTTGGGAATATATAGTCCGGGTGTTTAGTGGGAGTTACTTTTCAAAGGGTACACTTGTTTCTATTTTTTTGGACTTTTTTTAGAATCTCTTGAGTCTAGTAAACACACTTAACACTAACAAATAACTATGATGCAAGAGCAACTTTAAATTAAACTTATATTGCACTCTATATTTGTATTGATTTATATTGCTTTTTTAAATCCCTTGATAGAGTTCAAGATGTTGAACTTATGCACATGCGATATGCTCTTGAACATGCTGCTCTTGCGATAGCGGCTATGGAAAAGAGTGAGACTGAAGATGCTGTAAAACATACTCACAAGGCATTTTGCTTATTGAAAGGCTTGTCGCATCATCTGGAGGCAATCAACAATATTCCACGCAAGGTAAGGTGCTTATTGGAGATTTGTTTTGACTCTTTTCTTCTATCTTGCTCTACGTTTGTGTTGCCTTTACTATTTTTCATCATGCACATTTGAAGCATGCCTGGCTTGTCAAGGGTTATATTACGTCTGTTATGAAGTATAGATTATGTGGTCATGGAACATATTAAGATGGTAGATGCCAGTAAAAATTAAAATTTCTTAATACTTGTCGTTCTGCTGTTTAATAAGATGATGGTTGCTAATTTTCTGACCGATGCAGGTTTTCATGGTGAACATAATTGTCTCGCTCTTACATATGAATAATTTCTCAGCTAATTGGAGCTTGACATTCACAACGGAATATAATGATCTTTTCTGTGAAGAGGTGGAAGAAAGAACAGTTACTTTGATAATGGAAATGTTACTTAATATATTGGACCACAACCTACCATCTCAATATGCATTTGACGAGAATGAAAGTAGTGAAGGACAGGCAGCCATGGAGTGGAGAATCTCCAGTGCCAAAAGCTTCATCAAGGATTGGGAGTGGCGCTTGTCAATACTGCAACAACTCTTGCCCTTGTCTGAGGGCAAGTGGAAATGGAAAGAGGCTTTGACTGTACTTCGTGCTGCCCCATCCAAACTTCTCAACCTGTAAGCTCAATGGATCTTTAAAATGTTAGATATCTTCATGATTAGTCAATTGATATGTGCACATAGCCTCTGATTAATCAAATACATTATATTTTGTTACATATAGTTTCAGCTAAAATGATGCAATTTTTTATGAGGATTTCTTGTTGTTAACTATCATGAACACTCTTGCATTTAGGATGAGTGAAGTATCCTACATAATTACTCTCCAAAGCCCATATCTTGAAATTATTGGGTTGGTGGATGAAAGTACCCAATCCTCCCTTTTTAGAAGACTCATGGAGCTGCATCCTTACTCACCTTGTCTATGCACTTGTGGGTATAAAGGGCTCTTTGGGTGAAACGTGATTTTTAGTGTCTTGAAAAACGTAAAAAGTAGAGAGAGTTGCACGGACTTCAAAAGTATTAAAAGTAGTTTTTGGGTAGAAAGGGCTTTTGTGGGGAAAGTGAAACAAGGCCATATTATTTACAGTGAACCTATAAATTGTAACTACAATATATCCTATTGACTGCTGAAGTTTTACCATAGAAGAAAATAAATTTCCTTCTCTTTTGTTTAGGTTTCTCTTTTGTTTAGGTGAATTATGCTTATTTTGTTCCAAAATATTCCTTTCTATTGGTGAAGCTTAAATCTTAGTCCTGGATAAGCTTAGATGAGCTTCTGAACTTGGCTCTGTTATGATTGACAAAAGACAATTTCTTGTTTCAATATATGACATCTGCAGGGAGAGATGATAATTTTTGTTAGTCTTGCAGATGTATGCAAAGTGCTAAATATGAAATCGGAGAAGAGGCAGTGAATCGCTTTTCATTATCTCCTGAAGATAAAGCAATACTTTCATTGGCTGAATGGGTGGATGGTGCCTTTAAAAGAGCATCTGTAAGTATATTTATAACTATATTGTTATATTGCATGTTGAAGTTGAAAAATGCTAGGATTTGCATATAACTAAAATTCTCTGTTTATTTGGTCTTTATATCCACTTCAGAGTTGATTGGAAAAGGGGGAACATCTCTCTGTTTAATGATTTAACATTTTATGCCTTGGGTTTCCTTTTAGTTTTCCAATTTTCGTCCTCCATTTTCTGTTTTCCTTACTCCTTTTGCCTTGTTCTTGGTTTTGGGCCTTTCAGAAACACCCTCTCGATTTTTTTTGGGGCAAGGCAGTGTACATCCTGGCCCCCCCAGACCCTGCCTGAGGCGGGATTACACTGGGTGGTTGTTGATTTCATGCTTTGGTAAAAAAAAAAATATGTTGCACGACTCATTTTCTAATGATTTCGACAAGTTCGTATTCGTGCTTGTTTCTCTAGCAAACTCTTTGAGATCCTAACATGTCAACAGGTTGAGGATGCTGTTTCTCGTGCTACTGATGGAACAGCCACCTTGCAGGAAATAGATTTTTCAGCATTACGCGCACAACTTGACCCTTTGACAATTGTGAGCATTTGGAATACATTATTCTTTTGCTTTGATGTTCATTTGTTGACTCCCTGATTTTTTTTTGTCCTTCTGCAGATTCTTCTTTGCATTGATGTTGCTGCAACTTCTGCGAGGTCTACAGACATGGCTAAACAGCTTCTTGATCAGGCACTTGCCAATCTCAAGTGCTAATTGTTGGATAGGGCAAATATCTTTACTTATATATTTGATGTCCTAGGCACTTCTTTTCTTGTCTACATAATATGAAAGTTGTGGATGCATGTGTTTGAGTATGATCTGCAACCTCTTGAATCACTTTTCTTGACTATGATTTCTGGTGCATAATTTAAGGATAAGGTGCTTCATTAATATCCATGCACATATGATATACTATGAGTAATATCTTCTCTCTTTATTAACCTAGTGGTCTTGAATTGAATCACTTATTTGAGTATGACATGCAACCTCTTCAAATCCATTTCTTAAATCTTATGCCTTTCGAGTAAAAGATTGAAATAGAGGAAGTATTGTCCATGTAAAATGCTTAGCTGGTAGTGTTTCAGGGCTCTCTTACATAATGACTCTAGAAATGAAGCATCAACCATGAATCTTTTGACTATTCAACTGACTGGTTATAGTGAAAGTGTGAAACTGTTAAAAAGAGTAATTTGATCACTGGCTCATAGAACTCTGTAAATGAAACATTTTGAGCAAGGACTTTGCAAGATTTTATTGCTTCTATGGTTCAGCTTATGACAATCCATTTTGGGGTTTGCTTGTTTATTCTCCTTATCAACTGCAACAGTTATTGTTTAGCCTTGTTTCCTTTTGTTCGTCTTCTAGTCCTATAC